>JAEBDU010000009.1:4589715-4674315 GCA_016802625.1 Heliconius numata | reverse complement strand
TCACTATATAAAGTATTAGAAATTATGATGAGCAAAGCAAAAGGAAATATTTAATAATTTTACTTTACTTTTACTAGTATTACACACATATAACAATAGAAAAACAATGTTATAATAACTTACCATTTCATTTTTAACAGCTATTTAGATATAACAAAATTGTCGATCGTTTCCTTGATTCAGCAACAAGTAATATGTAATTAAATTTTCAGTAGCATTCTTTTAGATATAGAAAAAAACCGGACCAGCGCGAGTCGGGCTCGCTCACCGAGGGTTCCGTACAATAGCTCTCGTCGGGGGCTCGAACTTTTTCTAAAATTCAATTTCATAATTCTTGGTTATTCGAAAGTACTTCTAAGTTACTTCGGGTTATTAATTTTGATTCCCTTTATAGTGTCGAAATATGCGTTTATTGCTATTTAAGAATATAATTTTTAAAGATTTTAACCTTTGACTTTTCCTGAATTAATACTACCTGTAAATATTAGCTGCCAAGTTTCATAATTCTAGGTTAACTGGAAGTATCCTATTAATTTTGATTCCCTTTATAGTGTCGAAATACGCATTTTGCGATATAAGCGGCAATATCTTTTTTTAAAGTGAATATAGAAATATATTTTTATCGGGAAATCATGGGGCCGTATATCTGAGTATGTGATTTGAATTTCAACCCGATATCTCCAAGCGTTCCTGAGAATCCTGAGATAAAGGGTCTTGACAGACAGACCGACAGACAGATGGACAACGGAGTGATCTTATAAAGGTTTCTTTTTTCCTTAAAAAATACGAAACCCTAAAAACGGTACATCCCCATTAGTCTGCATAACACGATAAGTAAGTATATACATTTATTTAACAACTCACATTTAAATTTTAACCTACAAACATACTTATACCTAACTACAAATTCAAATTATATTTAATTAATATTAATATAATAATAAAGAGGTGAAATATATTCAATAAGCGTTTTATTTAAAAAAAATAAATTCTGTGTTGTTGTTTTAGGTGGTAAATTATTGCTGTCTCTAAAGATAAAACCTTATTTGCTGATAAATAATGAGCTGAAAAGGGAAAGACAAGTGTGACATAAAATTCGATTGTATAATTTACCATGTGTTATTTTGTAAGATACTGACTTAAATAAACAATTCAATAACTACATAATTACATACTTATATATTCAAATTAGTTTAAAGTTAATTATTGTAGATTATTACTTTGAGGTGACAATAGTAGTTTTGCTAGATCTTACTATGCCAGTAGGACTGTTGTTTGTTTGAAGTGTTTTATTATTATTATTCTATCAAATAAGAATCCTACAAAATAATTATATTTAGAAATAAACACATTAAAGTGAGACGTGAGCTCAAGGATTTTGAGCTTGATACCTTCAGGCAATCTTGAGATAAATGGTCGTGACAGACGGGCAACACTGTCATCCCATAAGGATTATTTTATTACCTTTTGAGGTATGGAACCCTATAAATGCCCAGATTTATGAAAAAACAATTCATGGCTTTTGTATAACAACAGTGAGAAACAGCAGCACATGCTCACATTTCATTGCTTATTCGAGAATTTTGGATAGTGATAGCTCCATGATACTTTGTTTTTAAAAAACGTATAAAAATACTTTCTCATCGTTAGCATGTCTGTATGGAGATTTTTACAAATTGCCGCTACCCAAAGAAAATTATTATATTCACGAAGTTAATTCATGGAAGTAATACACTTAACGAATGAATGATAGCCTGTAGACAATATTAAAAAATATTATAAAATTAATTGAATACCAATATAGCGAGGAGAAAGTTTTTTTAACAAATTTTTGTTAGCGTACTCGTGTAAAAGAGGGTATCTACCCTCGGTCGGTCGGTGAAAAAGACTATAAAATCAGTGAAATTGTGTCAATCGGGGGCAGTTGGGCGGGCGATGGCCCTGATTGGAAGGTATCTAGTGTGAAGTATTGTTATTGGAGTGATACATTTATCACTTACTAGCGGACGCGCGCAGCTGCGCCTGCTTATTTGCACCTTTAGGGATGGGGACACGTGGTCAATGAAATATTTTTAAGTCTAAATTTCAAATTTTATAAAAATCGGTGTGGTGGAAAGATTTTTCCATACAAGCTTTCAACCCCTTATTTGCACCCTTAGGGGGAGAATTATAGAAATCCATGAAACATGTGTTAATTTAAATACTTTTAAGAGTCTGAATTTCAAATTTTATAAAATTTGATGGCGATTTTAAAAAGATCATACAAATTTTCAACCCCTATTTCATCCCTTTAGAGTTAACATTTTTCAAAATCCCTTCTTAGTGTATGTCCAGATTACGATAGTAAACATATGTCAAAATTTCACGTTTCTACGCACAGCGGTTACGGCTGTGCGTGCATCTTACCTCAGTCAGTGAGGACAAGTCTTTTTATACATTAAATATAGATTACAATTACGTAGAACCTCTATCCAAATTCGTTAGAAACATAAAGACGATATTGTGACGGTGTTAAGACACCGTTCCCCACTTTCGCCGAATTCTGGAGGTATTGCGTCTTGAGTACGCCAGTCAAAACTCACAACCAGTTGGTTTTATAGTCACATTTTGTGCCCCAGCGACACGACTGTGCTATTTCATATAGCATGACTGAAAAAGCATGAGCAAGCCTCGGAGGGCATGTATAAAGAAGTTGATGACAGTGGACGAAGTAGAGACCGTAGCGTTTGGTACTCCCTTCTCTCTGACTTCTCCACTAGTAATACAGCAATACAATTTCAATTCTGTACATATATGTATCAATGTTGGTACCACAGCATAATTTTCCTTCAGACACTTATCATTATTTTTACTTTTAATTGTCAACACATTTTTAGTTAAATTCATTTTTTTTTAAATTAATATTTTTTTTATTAAATTCATAGATGCCACTTCATTAAACGTGCATTATAATGTCCAAGCATATATATCTGAGTAAAATTTCAGCTTTATATGCTGGTTTTAAAAAAGACATATTTTTTGGTTAAAAATAACAATTTTAGGAGAACTGATTGAGATAGCCACTATTGACATTTCCCAAAATGACAACCTGCGAAGTTATATTTGACAATTACGAAAAAATGACAATTACTAATTGGTAAATCTTGATGCGCTAATACGGTCAATTTTAAAAATCTCTACAATTCATAAGGACCTTTCAACAAAGGCACAATGTTATAACATTATTGCATAATATTAAAATATACGTAAATACTCTGTTTAAAATATTAAAGCTACAATATATTGTATAAAATATTAAAACTTGTTTATAAAAATGATTTATTCTTTGAGCAAGCCTTTTAAAAAATATATACTACTTTCACGATCAGTAATGCAACAAGCCACTTCAAATGAATCTTCATTACAATACTGTGTTAATATTGTGAGGTATTTCATATTCAAAATGTTATCTAATCTAAATTTGATTTGTGTTTCTTTTTTTTTAAATATGTTTAAGAAATATTCTCGTATATTAATGTTTCATACAGGTAGGCAGCACGATTATGAAAACTATTTAGCAACTTTACTGATGACTAAAGCTTTCCGAACACCTGCATTAGTTTTGCGAGCTTTCAATGTTGAAGTAGCTAGAGTGCAAGACCAAACTACCGACCCACAAACTGCAGCTATGCGGCTTCAATTTTGGCAGGATTCTGTAAATGCTATTTATAAAAACAATAATGAATCAACAAAAGTGCCAGCACATCCAGTTATTGAAGAATTAAACAAGGTGACAATGTTACATTAATTAACCTTTTCTTTATTTTTATATGTAATATAACAATTTCTTTGTCGTAAATAGGTATGCATAAGTTACAAGTTGCCTAGAAGATCCTTGGAAAGATTAATTACATCAAGATTCAATTTATTAAAAATGAAATATTTTAACTCAATAGAAGATGTTGAAAAATATACTGATAACACAGTTTCAACAATTTACTATTTACTACTTTGTATTGCTGGAGTAAACAATGTACATGCAGACCATGTGGCTTCACATTTGGGTAAGGCTCAAGGAATTGCAAATATACTTAGGTTTGTGTTATTCATTATTAATTGTTGAGCCTCTCACTATCTTGCATATAGCCTTAAAATGCTTCATATTCTGTTTTCTAGACTTTGTCATGAGTATTGACACTAAATGCCATACTTTGGGGAAAATGTGTTGTTGTGGGAAAATTAAAATAATTTATTCCCCCAATTGGATATTCAACCAACAACCATCACATTTTACAGACCAAAAGATGCTGCAACACAATAAGTTGTTGATTTTAAATAATATTTTTTTGGACATTTCATTTATTCAATTTTGTATTACACTGTTTTTATTTGAATAGCAATTGTAATAGAGATCTTCAGGTTAGGTGTATGTCCAGCAGTTCAGGTAAAAGGGATGAGATGTATGGATTACTAAATATTTCTTTATATTTTAACCTTATTACAGATCAGTACACATATCAAATTATCATAAAACCATATATCTACCAATGGATGTACTGATGAAACATCATTTAAGTCAGGAAATGGTCTTAAGAGGTAATGATAGTGAAAACTTACGAAATGTTGTCTTTGACATAGCAAGCAGAGCAAATAGTCATTTGGAAAAGGTAATTTTTCTTGTCTTTTCATTTTCCTATATTATTGTTTTATAAACATATAATGTACAGACAAACTTTTTACTGATTTATTATACTATAGATATTCAATTTCTTTACAGGCACGGAGTATAACAGTACCAAAAATAACCACACAAATCTTCTTACCAGCCATTGCAGTTGATAAATATTTAATAAAACTTCAGGAAGCAAATTTTAATGTATTTGATAAATCATTGTTGCATAGTAGCCCTACACTACCTTTAAGTCTATATTTTAAGAGAATTCTCAATAAATATTAAATAAATCTATAGAAAAGCTTTGTATAAAAAATACTTTATAATTTAAAACTAGTAATCTTTGCAGGAATAGAATTGTAATCCTTTCAGAAAATCCTTAAGGAATATGCAATAGAGTTGAAATTTTAAGACATTAGACGGAATCAAAACTGGAAGAGCTATTTTATGTTACTCAATAAGAGTATAACATGTAGTTTCAGTGTGGTTCTAAAGTCACATGTTATCTGTAAATGTTATGTAAATAAAACACATGAGTAGAAAAAATTGCACTTTTACTTCCAAGCTTTTTCAATCATGCAAATAAATAATCACATTTGAGATTCAAGCATAGTTTGGCAACATGAGTAGATATATGTAGTACTATAGATTACAATACATATGTTATTAACAAACCAAAAAGTAACTAATGTAATATTTTTTATATCAAAATAATTAAATTGAACGTTGCCAATTAACTGTAAAAATATGATTTACACCAATGGGATATAAATATAACTTATAATGACTACTTGTAAACTGAAATTATAATTCAAAACAATATAATTGTCTTAAATTTCATAAAAAAAACCTTTGGTTAAGAAAGTGAAGACATCTTTGGTTAATTCTACAATGTGGTGTTTTTCATATGTATAGATTTCAAATTAATAGAACATCATTTTGCTGCAAAAATAAAAAAAAATAGTTAAATTAGTCAATTGTTGCGTGTTTTTTCCATTAGCACTTGTAGCACACAAGGATCAACATCAACACTAGTATTTTTAAACATTACTAATAAAGTATATAATATTAAAGACATATACAAATTAATCATATAGAAAACAAATAAGCATTATCTTTTTTTAAGAAAACCACTACATATTGTATATTTTTTCTTAATGGTTATTTTATTTTGTAATACTACACAATATGTCTATGTGTATATTTTGGTTACAGTCAAATAATATTTGATCAAAGTTACAGAAATAGTTACAAAAATATGTTTTATTTAAAATAAATAAATCAATCACATTCATGTAGTGCCACACACACAGCGGGTAGGCAGAGGAAACCTATTGATAAGTCACTCCATTCCCCACTTTCTGCCGAATTTTGGAGGCTTTGCGTGTTGAGTGGTGGAACTCATCAGAGTGAAGAAATGGAAATATAAATTTAAATAAATATTTCATTTCCTTGTGTGGGGTGCAACCCACAACTAGTGGCATTTACATTCACACTCTGTGCCGTTGCGCCACAACTGGCCCACTTTATTTAATTTTCCAAATATTGATCTAAATTTAAGACATTGCTTTATTCATTTCTATATGATCCACACATTAACATGCAAGTTGAAGCTTAATTCAAATAGTATAAAAGATATCATTCTGATTAAAGATATATTATCCCTAGGGCAGTTTTGGAATAGTCTTAAATACAACCTTTCTTTTCGAGGTCGGTTGATTTGAGATCATCATCATCTTATACATCAGGTTGACTCATTACACTTGCACTGTTTTAAATAAGTTAAAAAAACTCTAAACTGCTGCAAATTATAGGCAGAAGTAATATATACTCAACAAAAAATATATGTAAATACACAATATTTTTTTATATATGGTTTTCCAGTTATCTGCTTTATCATATTTATAAATTATTATCATTTCCAATGTATATTTTTAGTGTAATGTATGATTTAGTGCCCATTTCTAAATTTTCATTATAATTAAGTGCATTGTGATCTACCAAGAGCCTATAATATTAACACAGCCAATTAATCAATTTATTAATTTGGAATGTAAAAGTATAATAAGAAAATAATAAATTAATATAAAATATTTGACACTTAAGTCTAAGATAAAAAAGCTAAATTTAAGTACTAATATTCAATCACAATAAGCTTGCTGCATAAAAAGCTACCAAGTGTTTATTTGTCTATGGCTATTCAGAAGGTGTTAAGTCTTTTTCTGGTTCCCCTTCAGATAGTATTTGCTGCAAAAGATCATATACTGGTTCAAAGGCTTTTCTAAAAGCTGCATTTGTAGGAATTAAATAGTCATGCATGTCATGATGGCTTATTGTGCCATCATTTTGAATGAATCCTTTGTCTATTGATACCATTTCAACTTTATTCATTTGAGCAACTTTTTCATGTAAGAGTTGATTAATTTTATCATTTTTCTCTCTCAATACATTTTGATATTGACCTCTTGGAAGTAAACTCTGAAATAAAAAATAACATATAAACAGTCATTATGTTACCATGTATATTTTAAGGGGTTTTTAACCATACAACAATTTTTACTTACAGGCAGTACAATGTAAACACTGGGGTGTTTTTCTCTGATTGTATGAACTATTTCTAAGATACCTTCACAGACTTGATCCGGTGTATGAATGAAATTATTAGTCCCTACATGTAAAACTATCACCTGAAATATATAATTCATTTAACACAAAACAAAAAATAATACTTTTTAATTAAAGAATATATTACAATAATCATTTTTGTAAACAATTTATATATATTACCCTGGGATCAACATGATCTAACTCTCCATTCTTGATACGCCATAGTATATTTTGAGTTTGATCATTGTAGATGCTAAAATTAAGGCAATGAAGTGGTGCAAACCATTGATTCCACACTTCTGTATGTTCTAATGCTTGGAGAATGGAATCTCCAATGAAAATGACGTCTCCGTCTTTGCCTTTTGCGTCCGAAAGAAATCTTTTATGCTGGAAAGTCATGGTCCAACAAAAATTAATGTGTACGCACTTTTATTTTTACTTGTAACTTGTTTCAATATGTATATAAATACAAAACTTACAATGCTATTCCACCTGCCGTCTCCTTCAATATCTTGTTGTGGAGCTGCCACAGAACAAGGGTTCATGGTAAAATATAACACAAATTTAATTTATATATGAAAATCAATGTTAACAATACCCTTTACTAGATTTCAATTATATATTGAAAATCAAAAATAAACACAGATTCCTTTAAAGTGCAAGAAGAAAATATTTATAATTACAATTTAATATTCCAAAATTTTTGCAAACGCAAACAGATTAAAATCGTTTTACCACTCACTTGACATTTCTAAATTGACATTTATGATTTAAGAGCTATTCAGTAACTTGGCAATTGGCATGAACAAGACAACATCACAAAACATAAATGTTAATACAAATATTAGTTTTTTTAAAAAAATAAATATATTAAATTATGGACAAAAGTTTAAATAATCGTTTGAAATGATTTACTCCTATTACTACTACACCGCAATAAGAACTAACTACGAATTTTGATGTTAACTGGACTTCTAGTCCAGTTAACATCAAAATATATTATTTTTGTAGATCCTGTTGTTTTTCTATCTGGGTCATACACAAATCGCGACCTAAATGTGTACGAAAAAAAAAGTGAAATATTTGTTCAAAATTACTCTCATTTAATTCTTATAGATTAACCTAATACAGGAAAAATATGAGACCAGATTATTATTCGTTTTCCATAAAGATATTCGATGCATAATTTTTTTGATGACCACAGAACGGACACAGTTCTACAGAAAAGTATAAAGTATTAGTGCTACATGTATTTGATTGGTTTCCTACTTCTAATAATAATCGTATTGGTTAATAACGACCTTGATTACGATATGACATCAATATTGTCACGAAAAAATTAAAAAAATCTTGTAAATGTCAGATTCATACAGCAGATTCCTTCAGTCTTAAAAATGTAAGGTAATAAATAGAAAAAAAATATATAATTTCTTACAATTACTGAGTAGCAAGTATATTAATCCATGTTTTCTTATCATTATTTGTTTGTTCATAATAGTTTCAGTTATTTTCTGCATAACTCAACTGAACTAAACTTAAAATCTTTGTTTAAACAATGAATAAATTTATAAATAATGTTAACGTAACGATAATGATACTGTAACAAATAGCGTAGCCTCTTAAAACAATAAGAAAGAGTCCTAATCAAACTAAACAATATCTATTCATTAATGAATGGCCAACAATTATATCGAAAAAAATTGATAAAATTAAGTTTTCTTCGTCATTTTCAAAAAATTCTTTGTGTCTTAATCAGATCTTTAAGTAAGGGATCATGTCTCAAATTTGTAGAAATAGAACAGATAGATGTTGTCTTAAGTTGTAGCGACTAATAATCAACGAGTAGTAAAGGAAGACCCAAGTGTGTAAATAAAGATGTATTTTTAATCCACCAAAATGGATTGGTTGAACTTTTGATCCATATTTACAACAGTAATTTTCAGAGAATAATGATAATAATAAAGCCGCAGGGCAGCTTGTGGCGAGCTGTTAGGGAGTGGCGACCCCACGGACCTGAGTCCTCCGGAGAAAAATTGTAATCTATCCCCCGCCTCTGGCTTTCCTTTATTGGCCGGCAGAGTGGAGCGAAAGAGCTATATGCTCGAAAGGTTGGAAGTGCTCAAACGTAATGCGTAATAACGGGGAATCCCGCTCACGAGCTCCTCGTGATGGTGAGCTCTGCTGCTGCTTCTCTCTACACCCTTAGCCGACCACACCGATGTTGTGCCCGAAGCATTACGCCGCTTTGTGGGGGGCAATCTAGTGGGAGGCGAATCACCGTCCACCAACCATTCAATTTGAGACTATTGTAAAGGCGGACGTCCAGTAGTCTCATCCAATAGCCAGTCCATTCAAATTCCATTCCATAGTCCTAGTTTAGATTTCCATATTTTCCATAGTTCCTACGCATTAACCGGCGACCATCTCTGGGCACTTACCTTTGGTTGCCCAGCGATAGATCCCGGCTGATGCGTCACAGTAAAACATTTGTATATTCTCTTAAGGACCTCTACGTGTTGGACCTGTGTCCCCACGCAAGCCTTCCAAAGGACCGGGTTCTTTTGAACCCGTGAATCTTAAAAGAGAAACATAATAATAATAATAATATTTATTAAATTAATATTTTATACATAACAATAGCAACTTTAATCGGTAATAACTGCAGAAGTATTAACTGTGTCGCAGTTATTAGCTCCCGCCTCGAAGCCGGTGAAGCTAATATGTAAATCATCTGCTGGTGATGATGATCAATGTCGATTAATGTCTTGTTTTATAGTTATAATGGCACATTATTAGTTAATAATAGCATCTTGTTTAGCTCTACTTGTCTCACGTCTTCGTTTTTTCTTCTCTTCATTGCTTTAGTACACCCCAGATCTATTTGAATAGGGCAATGTGGCTTGAACAATGTAAAAAAGCTAACTAAGCTAAGATTTCGTCATTTAAGGTAATAACTTAAACCACTTGACACTTGTAAAATGCTATATGTTTAGTATAATCTGAAACATTAGTCTACATTTAATTTTACAAGATATATACGATATATTGATTTTATTTTGGTCGTTATAAAATAGCAAAGAAGCTGTTAGTTTAGTTTTACAAGCGCAAGCATAAACAAATAAACAAAAAAATGATTTTCACATTACAACATATATTTTTATTATTAATAGTATTTTATGTGGACATACATCTTTCCTGTGCACACCTAGAGTAACAGAAAATATGTCAACAGAAAAGATTTTCCAATCGAAAATCTGCAATGGTCTTTAGTTTTCAAGGATAGAGAAATGGCAAGTAAGATTTCAAAAATACTCCTTTAAAACCATTGTGCCTATATAATTACAAATATAAGTATAACATACTTACCAAAATACACTAAAAATAGGAAAGATGCATTGATCTTTTACAAAATGAATAAAATACACGATTCTTTTAATTGGAACATAAAAATACACATCCGTCTTGCGTAATGGGTGTAAGCAAATTATAGCTGTCTAATATTACCAAATTAAAAGATATTACATTTATGGTTACTTTAGTAGAAATTTTTTAAATGCAGATTTTTTGGATCACAGAAAAGAGTCAGATACGTATAACAGCTAGTTTATTAGAAATTATAGTAAAAAGGCTGAAGCACATTTTGGAAATTATCATTAATAAATAAATCAACTCAAGTATATTCTACGCTGATAATGTGTGTGATTTCGATGACACGGGCGTAATAACTTAAATTACAAATTTTTGAAACTATGAACTACGAATCTGAACAGCCCACAGAAGGGGACAAATGATGGAATTTCAATTTTTTTCTTTACATTTTTTTTTAAATTTTGGTGTGTAGACTATCCACTTATCATAAGGGGGTAGGCATAGTTAAATTTAGAATGAAAAATCGTTCTATTTTCTTTTATTTGTTATAACTATTGTAATATAACACTCATATGAGTATGACCCAACTACAGTGCACTAAAGTAAGAGCTTGGATGTTATCCTTATTCTGTAAATTATACAAAGATAGCTATATCACCTTTTTATTATTCATTATTAATTAGAAATTTATTATTTCGATATAAGCTAATAATTTTTGCGACTTGTAATTATAACAGAATTTGATTTTGACATTACAAATTATTTATATTTATCCTTTATTTATCGCACAGAACACATTTACTCATTGTCTTTGTCACTTGTCATCTTGTCATTTATCACTAACCTAAAAACATTTTTATTTATTGTTATTATTCATATCCACATATTTTTGAACATATATTTTTCACACAGCTTTAATTAATAATGACAGACAATTCAGATTCGAGTGAACTCTCTTTGCAACAAAAACATAGCAGAGAAAAAAAAGAATTACAAGCTCAAATCCAAGCTCTTAAAAAAGCAGCTAAAAATGATAAAACAAGAAAAAAAGAGCTTGTATCTGAAATTGCTAAGTTGGAAACAGACCTTGAAATGCGACATAAAAAAGAACTTGAATTAGTTAATGATGAAGAAAATGCCAATTTAAATGTGGAAATAAATCAAGACCCTCAAGAAAATGAACATAAAACAAAAATTTCAAAAGCACAAAAACGCCGTGATAAAAAGCTCGAGCAAGAGAGAAATCGATTAATAGAAATTAAGTTACAAGAACAAGAAAATCGAAATGGGCCTAGAAATTTGGAAAATCAAGCTATATATGCAAAATTAAAAGAAAGAAAATTAAAAATTTTTGCCATACCTTCGGATGGTGATTGCTTGTATAAAGCTGTTGCGCATCAATTAGAAAAAAAATACAATAAAATAATACATGTAGAAGATTTAAGAAGAAATGTGGCTAAGCATATTTTAGAAAATAAGGATGATTTTATGCCATTTCTAAGTAATCCAGAGACCAATGAAATGCTTACTGATGTTGAATTTGAAGAATATTGCAAAAAAATAAGTGACACGAAAGTATGGGGAGGACAATTAGAAATAAGAGCTATGTCTAACGATTTGAAATGTCACATTATTATAATACAAGCAACTGGCCCTGAAGCAATAGAACAAGGAACTGAATTTGAAGGTCCACCTTTGATACTTTCCTATCATAGGCACATGTACAGTTTAGGTGAACATTATAATTCTACTGAGGACCTTGTTGAGGACTAAGATAGTAAATAAATTATTTATGATGAAATTATATATTATGTTTTTCTTGATAGGTATCAGAATTAATTTGTGTTAATGTATGGATTACAAATTACCAACAAACTGATCAGAAAGAGATTAAAAGCCATATGTAAACGGTAGAATATGTAAGAGGTATTTGAACAAAAGTTCTATTTTAAAATAAAGTTTTCTGATTAACATTTAAGCATACATTTTTGAAAACATGACATTTCAAAAATTTTGCAGTATTCAAAAGTCACAGGTAGACTATATAACCTGATTATTTGTATTCTCATTTAAAATGTGTAATAATCACGAAAATCAAAGATTTTATTTTAAATCTCAATAAGTTTGATTCCAACATTTTTTTTTTTGAATTGAATAATTGTACAGTCAGGGTTTAAAACTTACCACTAAGTGATTCATGTAAGAGATGACAGAATAAAATTAAAATCAATTTTTTTATTGTTAATGTTTTTATTATTTATTAAAAGATGTATGTTATACAGAAAATTATTGCTAAGTTTAATTTAAGCTCCATTTTGAATTTGAGGACCATTTGCCGCTGATTCTTCTTCAATGTTATGTTTGTTGGGATCATCAGGTTTCATAGCTGGGAATAACAGCACCTCCTGTAATCAAAAATAGTACATTACAAAATAAATATTTGGATATATTATGACTGAATCATTTAGATTCTTTTCACTGTATCCTATATGTATATAGTTAGTGTTAAAACATTTCAGTCCCCAATCAGTGCCTAATTTTGGAGACATTAATTGTTAAGAAACATAAGTCAATGCTGCACTTTGCTTTGTTATTTGAGTGAGGAAATGAAAACAAGTTTATAATTCTTTCCATCGAGCAACGGTCACAATGTAGACATGGTGAAATTGCATCACAAAAGCCTTAATTACATAAATGTAATTAACAAAATCTTTCTAAAAAAGTTATTAAATAGTAACATACTTTAATATTATTAGAATCTGTTAAAAACATTGTGAGACGATCAATGCCAAGACCCCAGCCAGCTGTAGGAGGCAGTCCATATTCAAGGGCGGTACAAAACGCCTCATCTGTCGGTGGTGTTTCATCATCACCAGCTGCTCTATCTTTAGCCTGTTGTTCAAACCGCTCTCTTTGAGTTGCTGGGTCATTCAGTTCGGTATAAGCATTGCAAATTTCTTTCTTCATCACAAATAGCTCAAATCTAAAAAAAACAAGTAATTGCATAATATGAACTTTATCTAAACTCAAGTAAAAATAGAAGAAATAAAAGAAAGCTTAATCTTTGCATAGAACAATCAGTCATTACTATTATTTAATAATGCAAGTCCCAATTATATGTTTAAATTATCTCAATAATTATTTATTCAATGATTACTGAGATACTTAGCATATTTTTTTATTATAATATACATAAAAAATATGATGTACATATAATTTCATTCAATTTTGTATTTTTTACCCATAACTGTAAATGGAGAGAACGAGGGACTTTTGTGTTAAGACCCTCCATTGTCTGTTTCATATCCAAATTGTTTTGAATTTTTCTCTTTCAGAGGAGGCTCTGATAAAAAAATTATTCCTCTGAGTGGGGATGAAGCTAAAGTCCATCGATATTTACAGTCAAATGCTATGCTATGCTATGTTACATGATGGCCATATACATACATATATGTGTTTTGTATATTCTAATTAAGAATAATTTGTACAAACTAGATTTCTATAGAAGTTAAATTAAGGTTTTGACTACAGTCACTTTTATCCATTTGTTCATATTACCTTTCAGTAAGTCCAGGTATTTCTCTATGGTATTTGGACAATGGACTCATGATTTGAGGGTGGTCCAAAATAAAAGTAGGATTAATACATTTATCTTCAAGGAATTCGCCAACAAGTTTATCCAGAAGTCTTGCTGTTGTTCTTGGGGGAGGACATTCAACCTAAAAGTTTAAGAAAACAAATATAGCAATATACCCAATGTATCTCGCATATTCCAAGGTAGGCAGAGATAACCAATTGTTAAGATGCTCTGTACCCCACTTTCTACCCAATTTTCGAGACATTTAAGCCTTGAGTGGTGGAATAGTGACAATTTTACTTACTTCATGTTTTTCACATAATTGGCTGAGCATAGCATTTGCTTCAGCAGTATCCAGTTTGTCTGCGGGTGGAAGCTTCACATTTAGAACTTTCTCGAGTGTGGCAATCATTGGCACCCTGGCAAATGGTGGGGTAAAGTCTACTTCTAGTTCTTCACCTTCAGGGCCATCTGGATGATATTTTACCTAAAAGTGTACTTGTTTGTTTAAAATTATTCTCATTTTAGTTTTTTCAGCTTGACTCTGTATCCCACACATAGCAGGCAAAGTAGAGGGAACCAGAGGCTTTAGGGTCCCAGCCTAAAGTTAAGACAATCCATTATCCACTTTCCACCAAATTACTAAAGCATTGCATGTTGAGGCAGGCATTGAATTTAATCCACAACTGTTCCATTTACAGCCACATGCTTGTGTCCAAGGTTCTCTAGTTAAGGCATATATATTTTTTTAATGTTCATTCATGCATAATTTTATAATCAGTATAGATTTTTTTTTATTTATTGTAGTCCTATGTAAATAAAAAAAATCATTATAAGGGTTAGAAAATAGAAATGTTTGTGATATAATTTATCACAAACAATCATTAAAGTTATCACACAGTTAAAAACAAATAAGAATTGTAGTGAAATAGAATAATTTGAAAATTAAGTAAATCACAAGATTCAAATGATAAGAAATATTACCTTGTAAGTACCATGGATACTTTTAACCATTCCAGATAACATTGTTTCAGTAATACTTATCAGATCATGATAATCAGCATACGCCATATAGAACTCACATGTTGTGAATTCAGGATTGTGGGTCAAATCAATACCTTCATTTCTAAACTGTCTTCCAATTTCATACACACGATCTAGTCCACCCACAACTAACATCTTGTGATATAATTCTGGGGCTATTCTCATGTAAAGATCCATATCAAGGTCATTATGGTGAGTTACAAAAGGTTTTGCTGTAGCTCCTCCAGGTATCATGTTCATCATTGGTGTCTCTATTTCTAAAAAGCCCATGTTGTCTAAAAATCTTCTTACATAAGAAATTATTTTTGCCCTTATGTAGAAAGTTTGCCTGACCTAAAATTATGATTTTTTAAAATTTTATATTAAATTAAAAAACTAAACTTAAATTTAACAATATAATATATCATTATGATTATCACAAAAAGTTAATACTAATTAAGTTAAGTTCTAATTTTTTATACATATGACACAGAATATTATGATTATTCTTACTCTATCATTTAAAATTAGATCCAAATATCTCTTCCTAAATCTGGTTTCCTTGTCTTTAAGGCCAAAGTGTAGATGTGGAAGCATATGTAAACAGGGAGACAGCAATTTTATTGTTTTTGGTATTATTGAAAGTTCTCCTTTTTTGGTCTTACCAGGATTTCCGATACAACCAATTATATCCCCACGTCTAAGTTTATCGGTGTCACTCGCAAACTTCTCCTCAGATTCATATAGTTTGGCATTAGCCATTACCTATAAGAAAAGTTAGTTAATTCATCATTATAGGAAATATGAACTGGTGTATTGAATGCAAAATTAATATATACCTGTAGTTTTACTCCTTCTCCCCTTAAGTCATAAAATATAAGTTTTGCTCCAGACTCTCTTATTGAATGAATTCTGCCAGCCACAGATACTGAAATGTTTTCCAACACATCTCCATTACTCAAATTACTATATTTTTCAAGAAATTCTTCTAAAGAAATAGTAACGATAAATTTATGAGGATATGGATGATCTTCTGTAGCTCCTTGTTTAAGAGCTGCAACTGCTCCTGATCGAAGTTTGTAATACTCATTAGGGCTAATTTCCTCTTCTGGTTTTGTTGTTTTTTTTTCGGCAATAACAGTTGGCTGTTGAGCTACCTTCTCAGCTTTCTCTTTAAGTTTTTGTTCGGCTTTTAGCCTCCGTTTGAGTTCGCTACAAATTTATAGAAATTAATCGTAATGTACAATACAAAATTGTTAATGTTAGGAATTAAACCAACCGTGTATTCAAAGCTGACGAATATTTTACAGATTTTGTTAAATAATTTAAGTTTCGGTGCGCCAAAATTGGCAATGCTTTCTTCAAAATAAACATATTGTCTTATTTCGTCACTCTATACTCACTTCTTTGAAATTTTTTCGCTTGCCTCAGCCATTTCTTCTTAATATATAGAATACAAAATATTATATTTACTACAACCTATAACCTAAGATGTATCCCACCGCCCACGTTCGCGAATTTAAATTACTTTACAGCACACGCTCTGTGGAATCACTATTCCATTCCATCACCTTTTGACTTTGACAATTTGACATATTAGTATGTCGTATAGTATACGTATGCCGCATAGTATTACATTGGCATTGGTCATTGGATAAAAATTAATGCAATAGATGGGTCATACTCATATGAGTGTTATATTACAATAGCTATAACAAATAAAAGAAAATAGAATGATTTTTCATTCTAAATTTAACTATGCCTACCCCCTTATGATATGTGGATAGTCTACACGTCAAAATTAAAAAAAAAATGTAAAGAAAAAAATTCAAAATCCATCATTTGTCCCCTTCTGTGGAATGATCAGATTCGTAGTTCATAGTTTCAAAAATTTGTAAATTAAGTTATTACGCCCGTGTCATCGAAATCACACATATTTTTAGCGTAGAATATACTTGAGTTGATTTTTTAATGATAATTTCCAAAATGTGCTTCAGCCTTTTTACTATAATCTCTAATAAACTAGCTGTTACACGTATCTGACTCTTTTCTGTGGTCCAAAAAATCTGCATTTAAAAAAATTCTACTAAAGTTACCTTAAATGTAATATCTTTTAATTTAGTAATATTAGACAGCTATAATTTGCTTACACCCATTACGCAAGACGGATGTGTATTTTTATATTCCAATAAAAAGTATTTTATTTATTTTGTAAAAGATCAATGCATCTTTCCTATTTTTAGTGGATTTTGGTAAGTATGTGCTACTTATATTTGTAATTATATAGGCACAATGGATTTAAAGGAGTATTTTTGAAATCTCACTTGCCATTTCTCTATCCTTGAAAACTAAAGACCATTGCTGATTTTCGATTGGAAAATCTTTTCTGTTGACATATTTTCTGTTACCTTAAATAACGAAATCTTAGCTTAGCTAGCTTTTTTACATTGTTCAAGCCACATTGCCCTATTCAAACAGATCTGGGGTGCACTAAAGCAATGAAGAGAAGAAAAAACGAAGACGTGAGACAAGTAAACCTAACCAAAACATTGATCGACATTGATCAGCAGATGATTTATATATTAGCTTCACCGGCTGCGAGGTGGGAGCTAATAACTGCGACACAGTTAATATTTCTGCAGTTATTACCGATTAAAGTTGCTATTGTTATGTATAAAATATTAAAAATCAAATCAAAAAAATTATGCGTCGAATATCTTTCTCGAAAACCAATAATGATCTGGTCTCATATTTTTCCTGTATTTGGTTAATCTATAAGAATTAAATAAGAGTGATTTTGAACAAATATTTCACTTTTTTTTTCGTACACATTTAGGTCGCGATTTGTGTATGACCCAGATAGAAAATATATTTGCGGTTTTAATCTTATATTAAGGTACAGCACGGTTCGGTACGATGCTTTGCTTTTTGCTTAGTTAAAAAAATATTATATAAAAATAATTTAAGCATATTTTGTCACAAATTTCCTTGTTATTTTATTATTTACCTGTGAACTATGACTTTTATTTTAATTTAAAAAGCTGGCAATATTTGTATTGACATCACAGCTGTTCGTTTCGTCTGCCTGTGCTGTCTCTAGATATAATTTTATTTTATTAAATATTAGACTGTGAGTGAAATTTCATATTATTAACGTATATCGGGAGGGATTTGATCCATTATTAGATATATTTAATGTTGTTTAATAGACTGCCAGGTTGGCGAACGTTTTATAAACTAGTCAAATCGCATTTTTATTTCTCTTGCATTCTAGTGAACATCAAGTGCATGTACTTAGTGCTGCGATCTTATGATAATCTGTTTTAGTTATTGATGTTCATTGCAGGTATAATCTTATGTAGACGATTGTTACAAAGATCTATTGTAAAAGTAATTCCAATACTATGCCTCTTTTTGGGAAATCTCAGAAGAGTCCTGCGGAGTTAGTAAGGTCTTTAAAAGATGCTGTCACAGCGTTAGAAAGAGGTGATAAGAAAGCCGAAAAGGCCCAAGAAGATGTGAGCAAAAATTTGGTAGGTTATATTATTTTACTGTTATTGTAATTAAATGAACACTGAAAATAATATACATTCTTATAATACAGGTGTTGATCAAGAATATGCTCTATGGTACCTCTGATGCAGAACCACAAACAGATATCATTGTAGCCCAACTTGCACAAGAGCTTTATAATACAAATCTGCTGCTGCTATTAATCCAAGTAACACCATTTATCCTAATATATACCCTTAATATACTTTATATTATATTTTTAATAAAATAATTCTTTTTAGAATTTAAATCGTATTGATTTTGAAGGCAAGAAGGATGTAGCCCAAGTTTTCAACAATGTTCTTAGACGTCAAATTGGCACTCGCTCACCTACAGTTGAATATATTTGTACTAAACCAGAAATATTGTTCACTTTGATGTCTGGGTAAGATGCACTTTTTATATATATTGGTGTGTTGTATTAAAAACATGTAACATATTTTTAAATATAGTGGTGGAACACAATTTTTCTACCAGTGTGAGTAAATCAAAATAATTATTCCCCTAAATGAGAATGAAATTTTGAAATTTTGATTATTGTCATATTCCTTTGTTGTTATTTGAAATACTTATCAACTTATTGTAGATATGAACACCAGGAAATTGCTTCCAACTGTGGTACTATGTTACGAGAGTGTGCTAGATATGAAGCCCTAGCCAAAATAATGTTGTATTCAGATGACTTTTACAATTTTTTCCGTTATGTAGAAGTATCAACTTTTGATATTGCCTCTGATGCCTTTTCTACTTTTAAGGTTTGTCTTTGCTATATTATTTATTGATAGGACTAGTATGATATGAGGCCAGTCATGGTGCAGGAGCACAATTGTGCAACTATATACATAACAGGTTGTGGGTTAGATTCCCACTCGAACAAATCAAACATTTTAATTTAAATTTCAGAGCATTAAATTATTATGACTCAATAATAATGAATTCATCAGGCAGATGGAATTTAATAGTATAATTTAATTTACTAGGTGAAATGAGAAATAAATCTTTGCTCAATTGCAAATTGAACCATTAGGTATTATAACCAAAATAAAACAATATACAGCCAAAATACAGGCCAGTTGTGGTGAGGGGGCACAAAGTGTGACTGTAAACACGACTAGGTGTTGGTTCGATCCTAACTCGAAATGAAATATTTATTTAAATTTATATTTTCATTTCTTCACTCTGGTGTCGAGGCAAAGCGCGACGTTGAGTTCCGCCGCTCAACACGCAACCCAGAATTCGGTGGGTAACAAGTGTCTTAAACACTAGGTTCTCTGTGCCTACCCTGCTGTGTACGGGATACAGTGTCAAGCTGATTTTTTTTATAAGATACTTTAAATTTGATGTATTAATATTTAAAAGAGCATTGGGTCAGGTCCAAATAAAATAATTGATATCTGATTATTGATGACGATTTCTTTTAATTTCAATGTTTTTGTTTAAATTACTATGTTATATATATGATATTTTAAAGTTTTATACTAACAATTGATACCTAAAAGGTATTATCATGTATTTGGGCTAACACAGAGTATACACCTATTAGCTAATAACATTAATCATACTCATACTTAGACTAACTCTAGTTCAGCCGGAGGGTTATTTTTCTCTTTGACAGTTAGAAAATTTCAAATCTTTTTATAATCATGTACCAAATTGTTTTTTACTCACACACTTCTAGCATATACTGAAGTTTGCAAAAAACATTGTTAACGCATTCAGTTTTACCCCGTATTGGGACATTTTATCACCACGTTTAATCTCACCAGACCAAAGAAATGAAATGAAAAATGTGAAAAGTGAGGATTGAACCTACAATTTCAATTTTACGTTTTAACATTGTTTCATTGCATCTATACAATGAAAAAAAAGTTTTATATTAAATTTTTTGTTCCTCAGGAGTTATTAACTCGACATAAAATATTATGTGCCGAGTTTTTAGAAGCAAATTATGATAAAGTGTTTAGTCACTACCAGCGTCTATTAAATTCCGAAAATTATGTCACTCGACGGCAGAGCTTAAAACTACTTGGAGAACTACTTTTAGATCGACACAACTTTTCTATAATGACACGCTATATTACGAACCCTGATAACCTTAAGCTTATGATGAATATGCTTAAAGAGAAATCACGCAACATTCAATTCGAAGCTTTCCATGTCTTTAAGGTAATGGAAAAAATTATATTAATATTTGCATATATTTTTTTTGCTTATAGTTTGCTTGTTAATGTATAGTATTCATACTTTTAAAATAATTAAATTACATCATGTTTAAATTAATTTTACATTATGTTTTCTTTAAAAGATTGCCGAACCAATATTGTTATTTTAAAATAAAACGTGGTTATTAAAAAAATCACGTTTGACTTTTGTTTTTGCGAAGTAAAAATTGTCATTTCGCGTTGAAAACTTAGTTAATAGTTACTAATTACGACGCAACTTTCATTATTACTAGTTTATCGTGTGACGTCATTGTCACGTCACGTGATGTTTAACCTTGTAAGAAAAATAAACCTAATTTAAATATGATCTTTAAAGTGTTAGATTTAGTAAAAAAATATATACAAGATATATTTATAAATAACAACTTTATGTTTAATTAAAAATATACTTCACTATACAACGATAAAACAAAAGTTTTGTTTAGCTTTCATAGTATTAAAAAATTTTAATTTTTTTTTTTATATTATTTAAAGCAGTAAGGAATAATATAAATATATTTAATCATTTACAGGTATTTGTAGCAAATCCTAATAAACCTAAACCAATATTGGACATTTTGCTAAGAAATCAGGACAAATTGGTAGATTTCCTCACCAAGTTCCACACGGACCGTTCAGAGGACGAGCAGTTCAACGACGAGAAGGCTTATCTAATAAAGCAAATTAAAGAGCTGAAGCCATCAGAACACTAACATTTATTTTATTGCATTTTAATAAAAACGCCACTTCCTCCTCAAAAAGAAGTTAGTTATAGATGCTATTATATATAAACGCTTCTAAGTCACCAGAGGGTCGCTGGAGGCTGGAGTTACATTCGGTCTGTGATCAGTCAGGGATGAAACTACAAGTGCTACGAGCAAATTAACATTTTTTTAAAACATTTGTAGAAATTAGAATTATTTTATGGTTTCCACTTATATCTTTTGTAAGTTGTTAGAACCGTGTTCTTTTTAGTTTTTATGACGTGTTTAGTGACAGTTCCTAAGTCACAATGGAACTAGTATATTTTATCGCATCACGTTCAACCATTGATGGGATTAGACCGCATTGGCGTCGAAATTGGGAAAGTCGAGATCTAAAAGACTTGTAAATATGACATGTTATTTTTGTTTATTTTGTACTCTCAATATCAGAAGTATAGATTGTTGAATAATGAAGGGAAATATATTTTATATATTGTCAGTATTGGTTATTTATTATGCGATAGTAATATTGTTCCTTGTTTGTGTACGACGTTACTTTGACAAAGTTCCGCATAAGTGCTTAAACATTGTAATAGGATTTGCAATTTTTCACAAATATTTTTGTATGTATTGCCGAAATTACTTTATCCTATATTTTAAAATTTATCTTTATTTTGTCAGTGTCATTAATGCAGTCACATTTTTGAAACTGAATAAAATATTTGTATCATTCTTAATTTGTTTAATTTTTTTCTGTTTCCTCAGAATTGAAAACGTAGTAAGACCATCGTGGTGTAGCGGCACGTGCTACTGTAAAAGCGACGGTTGTGGGTTTGATTCCCATACCCACTAAGTAGAATTAATTATTTTGCCTGGTTTGGCAACAAGACATTGAGTTCCGCTTCATTGTCATCACGTAATGTCTCGAGAATTGTGCGGAAAGTTGGTAACGGGGTATTTTTACACTAGGTTCCCTCTATTTAGCCTGTTTGTTATATGCGCAATACAACGTTGGAACTAAAAACAATTAAATAATAGACATATCCTGTGCGATAAAAAGGATGCATGGAGAAAGATAAGACACCAAATTAGTAAAATTGCTTTATTACTATTACATTTTTTATTAGACAAGCAATTTGCTGTACACCTCGACTTATCGTAACTATACATATGTTTAAAAAGTAACATTTTATTTCTATCACAAAAAAAAACATAATACATATATACATACCAATAGCCTTGCATAATCTAAGAACTAATTGGTTTAAATATTCCAATTTATAAAAGTGAATTTAATATAAAATTATTTGTTTACAAACCAAATTCTTTTAGTTTTTTCCTTTATTTGAATGACTGAAATTTTACATATAACCATAATATATCGCTAATAATTTAATAGGTTTTCCAAGTGTCAAAAACAAAACTAAGGCGTTAATTATTTACACAAATTTAAGCCATGCTACGCACAAGGAATCATAAAACGACTATTTTCTTGATAAATAATGTTTATCTACATCTAATTTTTAAACGCTATAAAATTAAAGACATGATTACATTTGACAAAACATAATTTAATCGGATAACTTAAAAAATAGTAAAAGAAAAGTATTTATTTTCATAGCTTGTTTCAAGTTACTTGTCTAGTTTCTTAAAGGTTCGGATAATCGTAAAAAACAAAATATTAGGTATTACGATATTATTTTAACAATTGTATTTACATTATTTTAACATAATAAATTAGGCCATAAAATTGTTAAAAAGAAATGCATTTTTTATATATATTCTTACACAAAATTTAGAAATTTTATATAATTCGGGTACATAGAGCAGTGTTATAAATACATAAGTATTTTTTCCTATATTTGGCTTCAGAATATTAATTGTTAAGTATACTTGTAAGTGACATGCATTTTTAAATTTTAACAGGAGTCGATATATTTTTGTAAGCTTCAAAATCATTAACAAAAGGTAATGGTACCAACAAAAGTATTTATTTTGGAACTAAATAAAAAAACAAACTTCTATATGTTCCACAACTACAAAAAACATCACAATTTTGTGTTATTTTTATACAACGTAGCTTTTACCAGTTCTCGTGTTTAACATTATATATAAAAAAGATTTTAGGTGGAATATACAGAAAGAATTAAATAACTTTAAATTGAAAAAATATATTGTTAAATTTTTACTTTAACAAACATTTCTTAATTACGATTCCGAATTTCCCTAAGATAAGAAATATAAATAAAGAATGCTTTAATGGCAGTTTATATTTTAATAAAAAAAGTATTATATGCGCAAAACATTGCATGTTTGAAAATTCTGTAATACATATTATTTAATTTTATACTAAATTAACAACACGAATGTGATTGTGTAAAGGGTAAATATAAACTAATTTTGAAGAAATGTAATTTAATATAATATTTAGTATGAATAACTAGAATTTAGTGTTATATTACAATTAATTTTAAACCGCATAATGCAACGAGATCAGTTATATTAAGAACGCTAATTTTTAACTGTACAATAAATTGCCGTTGCAATTTACAACTAGCAAACATTTTTTTAGCAATATAATTTTCTTAATTACAATATAAAGACTTGTATTATGAATCATCAAAAAAATACACTCAATTTTACTATTGATTTCGATTCTATAATTTTTATTATTTTGAAAACATGATAAGTATAATAGTTTCTTAACTCTTATCTAAAATAATTTACAATTTCACTAAAATGAGTTGAGTTGAATGAATATCAGAATTTTAAGGTTGATTTCTTCTCAGATTTCAGTGACGTAGGGACTCACTAATTTATAATAAAAATAAGATTTAAATTTTTTTTGTATGTTATTTATATTTACCTTTATAAACATACAAAATGAAGCAGCAAGATGTGAAAGATTTATTTTTCCGGTACATTAAGTTTTTTCATATGAAACTCGAATTGAAAAATAAATGTGGGTTGTACAGTCAGTTCTCAGCTAGCAGTACATTACATCTTGCCTCCACATACTAAAAGGCATACAAATGTGAAGAATTTTAAATCATTACTAAACAATTATTCACTCAATATGGTGCAAGGATTTTATTAATTCGTTTTGTTTGTTCATATTTTTTTTATATTTTTTGAATATCCAAACCAGTTGATTCAAAGTCAAATATGGTCTACGAACATTTTGAAAACAAATAAATGATGACTTTTTGTCTACTCCATGAAGAGTGAAGAAAAAATATATATAACTATTTACATAGATGATACTTAACATTGTCTTGAAAAAAAATCTGCATAAAGAAACACTATTTAATAAGTATCATCTTCAAAAGGGCCTGATATAAAAACTGTGACAGTAAATTAATAGTTTTTAATAACTCGTAAATGTAAGACAGTAGTAGTCATAGCTAAGTGAAGGCAAGTCTGATGTTTTTTTAAATATTTTATTTACCCAGAATGCCAAACAATTTGCTATGAAATAATATAAAAAAGACAGAATATATCATGAAAAAGAGAAAAAGTATAAACGTGAAACTGAATATAATATTTTGTTTTTGTTGATTCTTCAAAAAAGGCTTTACCAATCATAAAACAATCTGAAACATGTTCTATCAAATAAAAAACAAATCATCAAAATCGAATCATAATTGGCTGATAAATTTATATTTATAGTCATATTTTAGAGCAAATTAATTCCTCTTTTCGCGGTTTACTTACTAAAATTGTCAGTTGTGGTTTATGGGATTTTAACACTGAGTATGTGTTGTGTACATATATTGTTGCTTCACGCTTTTTTCCGCATTAAGATAGGCAGAAGGTACTGAAGATATTGGTAGTTAGACACTCCGTTTTCTTGCTGCTTAAAGACATTGTGTTTTGACGAGCAGTAAAAGGAGAATGTTATTAAATATAGTCCTTCTCCCGCGTCGGACGTTATACAACGACGTACATATTTATAATAAAGAATATGACATTTTAGAGAAGAATTTACGAATAAAAACGAGTCAATTTACATTTAAATTGAGATTCAAACATTATTCTTTTAATGGACAACTTAAATCTGTATTTAAGTTGTAAAATTTATATTAAATATTAGAAATTTAAATTAATATGTACTACGAATAATTTACCTGAAAAATTTACTTTTTTTAAAATTAAATAAACATATTAGAATTGTAACTCAATGGGTTCAAGTTAAATATTGAATATAAAAATATATATTTTCGTCTCATAATAATTTTTACTTTTCACTTAATAAGTATTTGTCTAGATGTCTGTTATATTCTTTATTTATGGCATTCCATAATTCCAAAACGTGCCAATTGAGCACTAAACACTTCGCCAATATCACGTTTAAAGAACACACGAAGGAGGTTGTACTTTAAAAAAGAGAATGTTGCAGAGACTTAGTAAAACCGCAACTTGTTCGATATTTGCATAAGTGAATCGTGAACATAAATAACGCAGTGAAGAATTTCAGCAAACGTATAATTATGTATTTTTGTGCTTGTTGTCACTTCATTTCATATTTTAAAATGCATATATAAGAAATACTCATCATATTTTTTAATAGATATTATCCATTAAAAGTATATGATAAATCTTGATACATTTAGAAGTTCATACTTGGAAGAGCATTTTAGGATTTCTTCAAAGTTTATAACGGTAACCACAATATAAACATAATAACATACAACCATCATAGTATTATATCTACCATTTTAATATTTTTAGCACATTATGTTTTTAATTCATGATTATGATGAGTTTCCATACTTTTCTTCTTTCTCCATACATATTAATTAATGTTTTAACTCATAATGATGAGTTGTCCGGTATTATTTGCATACACTAGGCCCTGTCCAGGTTGCGGAGCCCATCTTAAGCAGTTGAGGCTGGTGAAGCCATGCTCCCATGTTTGCTCCAACTCCTTGATTGGAGACAAACCGGTCCGGCTTGAACTTTCTATAATAATAATAATATTTATTTAAACATTTTTATATTCTCTAAGAGACCTACGTGTTGCAATTGTGTCCCCATAGAAATTGCCCAAAAGACCAGATCAAACCTGATATCCTTGAGGAATTTAATATATTGATTTCTTTGCTCTACTAAAAAGAGAACATGCGATGTCTCTAAAAACACATTTTTCTACACCAAGTGCTATAAGTGCTGTGGAATGTACATGTGTGTGGTTTTCTAGTAAGGTCTGAAGAATTTTCAGTCAATATTCAGTTAATTCAATATTCAGGTTCCAGAACCTGAATATTGAATTTTTTTGGAGCCAGCTCCATCACCAGACGGGCTCGATGATGATGATACCATATTATTGTGTTCTCACGTACGTATGATGCTACAATTATTAAAAGTTAGCCAAAACCATTATTACATAGTCAATTAGTTTGTTACAGCTCGATCTAATTAAAGCATATTAAAAATTAAAATAAAGCAATAAAATGCATCACCTAAAGGGTCGAGGCGGTAGAGGAGCGCGAACACGTTTGTGCGCGTAGTGTGCGGCGCGGAGGTGAACCGGCGCGAGCCGAGCCCCACGGCCAAGTGGCGCGCCGTCGGCGACAGCGCCACCGACACAGCGCTCTGCTCCAGCACCGCCGTGTGCAGGCACTGCCCCAGCCGCGCCCACTCCAGTGAGTACACGCCTGCAGTCGTGCGCACATAGGGCTATACAATACGGTCGACGATAGGCGCCTTGAAATATTGCGCATTGTTCCCTTGAGAACAACGTAATAAATATTAAGAAAAATCTTAAAATCACGTCTGTGCAGCCATCTACAGCTAACTTCAGGGCGGCCACGGCTCGTCGAGCACACAGTACCAAATTTATTCGCTTGTGTGCATTAGGAAGACAATTGCCTTGTTTAAGCCGTTGTGTGTGCTTTACTTAGTTTATTTAATTTATAAATAAAATAGTAGCAATAACTTACTTATAACCGAGAATGAATAAGCGCCAACGTGTAAAATACCAAACTTTGATTTATGTTCAAAAACCGGCATTGACCGATTTGACAACTAGCGCTAGTCGACAACAAGCTCTTGCAAGCAAGACAAGCCAAGTCTTACCCTATTTATACGCTTGTTTGTTGACGCTTGGAGAGTCGTGGCCGCCCTGAAATTAGAATGATGGCTGCGCAGATTTCATTTTAGGATTTACTTCTGATTTTTTGTTTCCGAGTGAACAATGCGCAAGAGTTCAGAAAACCTAAGTTCAGGGCGGCCACGGCTCATTTGCCGTACCGTAAATGCCTTATTAATAGTTCCTAAAATCAACATTGGTTCTTTTTCAAAAGGTTAAAACGTACAAAATATTTTCTTAATTCATTTTTAATATTTAGATATCCGATAATACAGTAACTAGGCCAGTAAATCGGTTTTTTAATAGCCTTCATTTCATCTACTTATATTTTGTCTTTATATCTATCACAATTTCATCTAATATTCATTTATTAAAATATTTCTTAAATTAATTAATCATCGCGAATAATATGAATAATCCTTAAACCAAACTCACCTAACCAGTGGTTTGTATTTCTAAATCTTGGTACTGGGAGCAAGGCCACCAGGAGCCTGCCGTCCTTTGATATGTCTATACTAGCGTCGTTATGGATTCTGCACCTCTGCACCACAACGTTCTTTGAACCTAAAAGAATTAAGGGTTTCTAAATATATATTTTAGGAAACGTACAAAAATTTGAACGTTGTGGGACTCGAACTTACGTTTCTTGGGACCCTCCCAAGCGCTTTAGCCGCTAACCGATAAGTTCTTATCAAGTTACGTTGATATTTATAAGAATTACAACTTGGCTTATTGACGTAGCTTGATTAAACATATGTAAATAGTAACAAGCATATAAATGCTCGTTACAGTTTACTTAATATTATGTTGTTAGCATCTATAACTAAAGACTTTTAAATATTTATTTTCAACTTAGTCCCGGAGGCCGTCGTGCCGCAGGGGCACAAGCGTGCGTGAGGAGGAACAAACTGTCTTAACACTAGGTTCCCTCTGCCTATGTTTAAATTATTATATGTATCCGTTTTAATTTATATTTAAATGTAATTTTCAATATACTAAATATAATATCAAACAAATTTTGTCGGTATCTGTTTGATACCATGCGCTTTATCTAGACACCTACTCAAGTCGTCCGTGAGTTTTTGTTTCGCATCGTTCACGTATACGCAAACTGTGGAATGATCTCCTGTGGTATTTCCTAAGCATTTTTAAATGAAGATAACTACATACCATCAGATGGTCCTTTGTTTTAAAAAATAGTGCATCTTAAAAAAATCTACTTACTATCAGCAATATCAGGTGTATTTCCCGTTGTGAAGTCCCAAGCCTGCACGCGGTGCGAAGGGGCGGGGAGGGCCTCGGATATAATGCCGGCGTCCAGCAGCCCCGCCATGCCGCTCATGCGCCGCATGCCGAAACCACCGCCACCACCTCCTGTCCCCGGACCGCCACCCCCGCCCCCGGGACCTCCACCCCCGCCCCCGCTACCGCCAGGGCCCCCGCCACCGCTCTCCCCATTCTCCCCGTTGGGGTCATCCTCCACTACCATTGCGTTCTGAGTGAACAAACAGTCATCTCTATATATAATAAAACAGTAAAAATATTTTGTCTGTACATTTAGTATGTTTAGTATTGACTGAAATGGATAAAGGAGCACTTAAAAAGAATAATAGAAAACAAAAATATGTTTTTTTAATTTCTTGTCTATTTGTATTGATCACGTTAATCTCTGAAAGTACTGAACCGATTTACGTAAAACTTTCACCAATTTATTGGTTTTAACCCACCTTAACATCTATCTTGTTTCATCAAAATCGGTTTATCAAAAAAAAGTTATTGTCATTTGAATGAAATCCACATCTATACATATTCTTATAATCTGTATTTTAAATAGACTTTTAAAACAAGTAGGAGGTTCTCATTTAATTATTTTCGATTCGATTCATTTATTCGATTAATTATTTTGGATTATACGATTCGATTTGGGTATTTTTTGTAACATGCAATCATTACAGTTATTTTACAAAAAATATTATTAATCCTTACCCAAATCGATAATTTAACATTAAGGTTGTTTCTGAATGAGTAAATTAAATTATTCATTGACATCAACACATATGACTGTCAGTCAATTGTGTTTATTAAATGAATAATCATGTAGTTCAAACGGGCGAAGCCGCTGGCGGGCCGCTAGTATGTAATAAAATTGTGATATAGGTATTTAACGTAATGTGAATAAATAGATTAGTAGAGCTTCAAGTTATATTTGAGGTATATAATGAATATTAAGCACATTTTTAGAATACTCCAAAGAAAAGTATAATGGTAGTGACCTATGAAAAAAATTAAATATATTTTTTATTTTTGCAATTTAACGAAAATGAGTTAAATATAAACATATAAAACAATGTTTATAAAAAGATTTTTGTATGTATAAAAAAGTAACTTTGAAAATGAGCAATTTGTTTAATCTTTTATTGCATAAAAATAAAGAAAAATTAAGTAATTAATTAATAGCAGTTAATAAATAATATTTACAAAAGGCATTTGTCGCACCTACTCACTTGGGCCAATATAATGGGTTGCAAATACTCATGAATCCTCGGCAGCCTCTGCGTCTGGTTCCCTTGTGCGTCAGGGTTGTTAATGCTGAGATCGCCCACTTGCATCAACGGCACCCTCGCGCTGCTTATGACCGCGTGGATCTGTCCCGACTCCTCCGAAGGTCTATTTGTGGACCCTCTGGAGAAAATGCGCTCCCGAGTTAGGGTCCGTATGTGTGGTCGGAAATCGTAAGTTGGATAAAGTCGATTAAGATTAGGAGGATCTGAACTATTTTGCATTGGTGAACGATTGTCGTTGGCATTTTCGAAATCCGGATTTAAACTAAACATTTCACGAACAGACGAAGGGGTATATAATCGTATGGTTTGTAAACGTCTAAATCTACTTCGTGCTGCATTTCTTAATCTTACGGCTTGCATATGTGCCATTCTAATTAAATTAATCCTATGTTCAAATTCATTCATAACATCTGGTGGTAATCTTGGAGATGGTGCATTCCCAAAGTCATTTCCAGAAAGAATTCCGGAAGGACCAGGTATTGGTTCCGGGCCAGATTCGCCTCTTCTAGATGAAGCTCTTGCTCTAACTCTACTGGGGAGCAGACGTAAGTTAGGTATTCTGTAAGTTGCCGTAGGAGGTAGTGCTTTCTTTTTTGCGAACGGATGAGCAGATGGATTTGTTTTATGTAGTGCTTTTAATCGCCTACTCTCTATGTATAATTCACGTCTATTTCTGGCGGTTGCGGAGTTGTTTCTATTGGCAGCAGCAATTTGCACGGCAAGGCGATTGCTCCAACGTTGGGAGGCATTGCTTTGAGGCGTTACTGGAGGTGGCGGTGGTGGAGGGGGATTTATATTTACGCGTGGAGTGCTCTCCTTAGAACTTGATTGCGATGTTGTGGCTGCCTCTTTCTTCATACGTTTACTGGAATTATTTTGCAAACGGTCCTCTTCAGTTTCACTGGAAATTGAATGATGAGGGGATTCATCTGGACCATCGACGTTTACAGGACCAGTGTGTTCTACGTTTTCTAAGCGAATTACATTTAAAGAATCCACGCGTTGTGGCGACGAACTATTGCTGGTACGACCACTGTTCCTATTTGTCATTAACATGAGGCATGTAATAGCCAAAGCCTTTTTTAATGTGCGCAGCATGTTTATTATAAGCTGACTGAGACCTCTCTCCTCTAAACACATCATCATCATATTAAACATAACTGAAAGCACTTGCATCGCTCGCATACGAATTTCGTGCCTTGTTGCACTTATTTCTATCGCTCTAGCGAAATCTCTGCGAGGTCTATTCGAGTATCTGTTAGAAAGGCGACTGGCAGCAGAATGACGCGATCGCCGTCGTAGCTCATCTTCTGGTCGCCATCTATAACTTGATTGTAACCTTCTTCTTAATGACGGCGATGCACGCACATTAGGCCTGATTTGTGGTCGAGGGCCAGGACGTGTTTCACTTGGGCTCTCTCTGGAAGTACCCTGTTCCGATTCACCGGGACTTCCTACGTTTGATGAATCATCTTGGGGGGAATCATTATTACGCGTCCTTTCGGAAGTGCCTTGATTGTTATTATTTTGTCTTCGTGAACTTCTGTTGGAACGTGTAATGTTTTCCGTCATTTCTGTAAGCATCATACATCTTTCAAGTAGTGATCTTGTGTAATAGCTTGGTAAATCTTGTCGCCCAGTTTCTCTATGCAACATTAATATTCTTCGACGTAAATTTTCCCACATATTACGTAGTTCAGGCATTGTAGTCCGATTCCCACGAAGCCACATATTAGTTAACTGCAAGGTGTGTATTTGTAAAGCATTTACACCACCTTTAACTTTTCTAAAAGCTTCACTTGGTGGAATCGTGCATCCATTATTCCAAAAATTGTCTCTACTTGTCGAAGGTCTTGGGTTGAAGTCACTAGTATGTCGACTGGAAGTATCTGAGGGTCCAGGATTTTCAGCCCTTGATGTACTTGGACCTTCTCCTGTACTATTACTTTGAGTTTGCACACGAAATCTGCTGCTATTAGTTGACACGTGTATGCCTCCTGTTTCACGACTAGAAGTTTGCGGCTGTTGATCGTCAAGTCCGAAGAGTAGTCTATCAGCTGGGTGTATTGGTCTATCTCTAGAACCGGAGGGTTCGTCAAAAGGTAACTCAACATCTCTATCATCTTCTCTAAAAGTGGAATTTCGCGTTCTAAAAATATTAACTTCTGGTGATTGATCACTATCTGATTCCGAACTCGACGATAAAAGGCTGGAATGCAAGCTCGAGCTAAATAGACGGACTCGTTGAGAATCTATCGGCGTTTCACTTTCATTGTTGTCTTCGGACTGAGTTCTAGTGGATCTATTCCGTCGAGGCAAGTCATCTTCACCATCAGCTATAGTGGAAAGGGACATGTTCGTGATCAAATTCAATAATCTCGTGCCGGAATCTCTTAAAATGTCTCTTATTAGATCTAAGCTTTCGTTTATAGTTTGAGCGTCGACAGGTGTCGATTGAGTTTGTGAGGACGAGTAAGAAGTTGAGGGCCTCGGACTCGACGTCGCTGATGTAGTTGACGGTGGATCTTGTCTCGGAGTATTTGTCGCAGTGTTATCTGCAGAAGTGGAATTTTCATTTGGTACCGAAACAAAAATCCTGCGACTGTCCCATCTTCGGGGGGATAGATCCAAAATAGACGGTGAATCTGGTCTATATGCGGGGAATATACTAGTGCGTGAAGAATTTGAAGAGTTATCTTGTTGTGCTAAGGAATTACTAGTAAACGAGATAACACTAGGTCGCGGAGGGCCGTTAGTAGATGAAAATGGATTCGGTAAAAGCCTGGAGGCTCGTTCGCTTTGATCAACTGTGCGGAAGGATCTGCCACTGTCGCTCAAAGGGTGGAATGCGGAAGGTCGCGATCCAAACAACGCATGTACGTGACGGTCTAAGCTTCGTTCCCTGCAATGATAACATTTTAATTTAAATGCTTTATACCTACGTCACAATTCTATGATTTAAGAAGAATTTCGACGCCTTAGAGTGTACACTTTCTATATCCGTTTTTTGTTATTTGTATATTTTTAAACCATTCGTAAGTGTAAAAAAAATACAAAAACAATCTTTATTTTATTTCATATAATAGAACTAATATTTGAAATTGTATATATTTTCTGATAATACATATATACTAATAGTTTTTTTAAAATAGTCTTTGCATAAACAGAGAATTTGCTTAATGGGCTGTTAGTAGGTTTACACTCTAAGCCGACGATTTCTGTTTTTTTTTAGCTTTGCTGAATCTCACAGATGATAGGCAGAGGGAACTTGGGAACCTAGTGTTAAGACACTACGTTCCCATTAAGACACTTCCGTTCTCCGACCGACGATTTGTTTATTACAAAAAAATGTGTTACTTATAAAAACTAGATATTTTTTTTGTAGTTTACCTGGAAGGGCCACTGTCAAAAGATAAAGCATCAAGATTTAGTAGGCGGCTATTATTTGCTTCACTGTCTGCATCTTCAGATTCCTGCCTATTATTGGATGTACTTAGAGCAGGGCTTTCTGAGAATAATAAATATAAATATGAAATGATGTCATTTAATATAATAATTTATAAATACGTCATTTAAAGAAGAAAGTGAATGAAGATGAATAATAATGTTTTGTAGTCAAACTTAATTTAAAATAGCTTTGTTTTATCTAAGCTCAATCTTATTTGGAAATATTTCAGATATACGCATAGTATATCTTAATTTTTATTATTATTTACCATCTTCAGGTTGTGCCGTAGGTGCGAATGGAGCACGTGTTAAAGTGTTTTCTGGCGACGAATCAGGTTCCATCGGGTCAGTGCCTCGGTCCATCTAAGAGGCAAAATTGTTATAGTGACCTTTAAATATTCATCTGTCAAGAAGTTAGGGTGTAGGAAAACAATATTGTATTGGTGTTTACATATTTATATATTATTATACAGGAAGTGTCAGCACTTCATTAAATGAAACCACAGTTTTAACTACTCTATAAAAGCCTAATACAATTTCTTTGTTGTTTTTCCCAAAAATGAAAGTTTTTTTTTTTTCAAATAAAATAAATAATAAAATTTTCGTTGTAAAATAAAACGCATTTGTAAGGACGTATACACGTACTACTGAAACTAAATGCAATTTTATATAAAAATCTCGGTCTTGAAAGAATAAAGAAAATTAATGTATTTATCAACGGCATCGGACAAACTCTGCCTAAAGAGGTTTCTGCAGAAATGGCGTCAAATTTCCCTTTTCGTCAAAGCGCCAAAGAATTGAACTGAAATATGTAGTTGCTTTTTTCGATTTATTTATTATATGTTAATATGCCATTCTAATTCTAGTATCAATATGTGTTTAAATATACTGTGAAAATAAACATAAATTTTAATAACAAATGTTTTTTTGATAGTGCATATTTCACCCTTTTTAGTGCATATTTTGACTCTTGATAGTGCATATAATCCGATGTCTACTCATAAGCATGTCCGAGGGTTGGTTTAAGAAAGTGCTTACATTCCAAAATCGTGAATGCAAAATCTTTAGACCAAATAGAAAGTAGGTATCAGGTTAATACACTTACTGTGCTAGGTGGAGGCGGTGTCACGGTAAGTCTGTGTCGAACCATAAACAACCTTTGATAATTTCGTACTAAACTGTCATATCTTTGAACTAAATTTTGATAAGAATTTACAATAATATCCTGTGTGGATCCAGAGTTATTTTCTTGTGGCCTATTGGGTCCAGGGTTTTCTTCAGGATCGTCTCGTCTCACATTGCTTTGATTATTGTTTGGTGTCATAGGATTTTGTTGGAGAACTGTGTTACCAATACCTCCGCAAGATGCTCTTAACGATATACCTGTTATCAGCTTGTATCCAAGAGAATCAAATGCCACGTATCTGGAATGTTATATTGGTTTTTAAGAAAAATCTGTAATGCTATTTATGAATCTCTAAGAAAAAGTCCTGCTGAATTTCTTGCGCCCGTTCTTCTCAGATAAGAAGCAGAGATTTTAGTGAATGAGTGGTAAATTATTTGGATGATCAAAAAATTAAGCATGTAACCTTTTTTTAATAAAATTATTTAAATATTAGAAAAACATAGGGCAAAAGTTATTTGCCCTATGTTTTTCTAATATTTTATAATTCACAATATCGATAAATAAATAGCAAATAGATGTTCAAATTTAATTTCAATTTTATAATGATTTCTTCAGTAGATACTGAGAATTACGGGTTGTATCCCTGAGAAATTACATACAGTAACTAAATTCTGAGGGACTCTTACTAAAGTATAAGTCAGGGATTATACACAATTAATGTGGTTTTTTTAAAATCCTATTTAAAAGCTTATTTTAAAGCAATTCAATCATGGGAAAAAAAATTAATGTGATAAATAAAATTACTTTTTTATACAATTTAAATATAATAAACTCACCTCACTTTCTCATTGCAATTGTTTGTGGTAACTTTTGTGAAAGGTGCTGGTTGACTCCAATCCCAAAAGTAGAGTTCATTGAAAGTTGCTATTACCAATAATTGTTCTCTAGGATGGAATGCTATGGAAGCAATAACTGTTTCATTACGAACATTCCACACTTCACTGCCACCCTGTAAGAAATGTGTTTTTCATATTAAATATTATTTTACAAAAAAAAAATAGGCTGTTGATGTGCAGTGGGTTTCGACTTCCGGTAGGAAACATGAAATACTTCCTAGCTCTGGTAAGAAACAAAGTATGGCACTGAGTACCATGACTCACCACTTGACATCATAAAAATTTTATGTAAGTATAAAATCATTTTAACACTAGGTTCCCTCTGTCTACACTGTTATATACAGGATACAGTGAAGCTTAAAAACGATTAGCAATACATACACTTGAAATGTCCCACACTCGAACTTGACCACCAAGACATCCTGATCCTATAAGTTGTGGGTGCGAAGGATGAAAGGCTATGCACCATGGTGTCCGAGGATGGCCCCTCAGTATCCTCACATGCTTACCACTAGCTAGTTCAGATACATATACATTGTGGTTCCCATGTGTTGAAGCTACTTTGGTTCTAAAATATAAAATTGTAAAATCCAAAATTTAGTCAAGAAAAATTTATAGTTTTACATTGTTTAACATAATTTAGAACTATTATTTTTCTTTAGCTTCACACTACATTTCTCATATAGCAGGCAAGGCAAAGGAAATTTAATGTCATGTGTCTTGCTGTCCATTCTGTACTATGTGAAACTCAATGTTACTCTTTGTCTTGTTACTAGAGAATGGAAAATGAAAATAGCTCATTAGCCTGAATGTGAATGTTACCCACTACCATTGCATTTACAGTCAGGCAATGTGCTGCTCTGCCATAGTGGCTTTATTTATGAATTAGTGGCCCCTGCTTGGCTTTGCCGGCCTGTACTACATAATTATTTATTTCTTTATAGCAATATCCATACATTGATATCTAAAGTATTAGCCAATTGAATAAAACACTTATTTTGTGGCAATATTGTCACATGCAACTCTATATATTGACATACCTATTTTAGTTGTGGATCAATTGACATAAAAGAAACAAATGTTAAGTGAAGTTTGCCAAAATAGAATAGTGAAAATTGCATTTAAATCGACAAAAATTTTTAAAATCATTATTTTGGGTTCTATTATATTAACAAAAGTGCCTATTAAAAATTTTTCTAATATATCTTTCATATACATACACTGATTCATTACAATTTTATTATAAGTATAGATTAATCAAATTATAATATAACTAATGAAAATTCTATTCTTCCTTCTTGTAATTTTAAAGTAACATAAAATATAGTTACCCATCAGGACTGAACACCATTAAAAATGTTGATCTCGGGTATCCTGGTAAATCACAACACTGCAAAATTACAAATTGTTATTTTAAATGGTATTTAAGAATATTTTCAGAGCTAATAGTCCATTACTAACTCTTATTTTTAGTGGCTTTTGTACTAAAATGTCTTCAGCAGCATTCTCAAGAACAGTCTTATTAGAAGGCGAGTTTGGTGGATTAATTCCTCTCTCCCTCCATTGCCAGCTTCTGGCAATATTGCCCACATTTTGGGCTTCATCAATTGAATCATTCTTACATCCAAGCCATTCATTGTCTAACACTGGATCCATCACCTACAAATATAAAAATTATAATATGAGAATCATTTGCATAATATGGAAACTAAGAGAATTATGTGGAATGTAAATGTCACTTTACCTCAGCAATTTGAAAAATCAAATGTAGAATGCTGTAAAAAAATCTGAAAAGGACAGGATTTTCTGAAAATAAATTTCAAACACATTTATAAAATCTAATAAGATTTCATACTTGTGATTTTTAGAAGATACAAAATACACAAGATACACAATATACTTCGTAAGAAATAAACATTCGGTATTATAGAGTTCATAACCTTTACCGTGTATTATGAAGTTTAGCTGTGCGAAAATGAAAAATAGATAATAAGCCATATTGAAAAACTTTAAAATTTATGTTATGAGTGATATTTTTAAAAATATTAATGTTTCTGAAAGGTACACTATCGGTTAGAAAAGAGCAGAGGTTAAAAGTCGCTTAAATTTATGTACACAATCTGTCGATCAATCTGAAGTCTTATATATCGATAAACAACAGTACTCACCTGGATCATATTGTTTTCATAAAAGATAAGTTATTTACATAAAAGTATTGTATTACACTATTTTCTATGTTGATTACACTTGTTATTATTTGTTCATCCAATAGATTCCACTTAAGTTTTACGACACAAAATCCTCAAAGAAACTCGTTCGGCAAACATTCAGCTGCGAAACGTCAAAATCAACGATTGCGTTCAAAAACCGATGCAATTGACGTACAGATAAAAAATAATTTTCATATTTATTATAGTTAAATTATATTTGCATTCTTAACTAAATAATATTTAAATTAACTTTTAAAATGAAATCGATTATTACTAACAATTACGTTGTTCAAATCACATCAACAATGAAATAGTAAAAACACATCTCCTGTTTTAATTAACCGTTATATTTAATAACATTATATTAAATATAATGAAATATAACGGTTAATTAAAACATTAATTAGTTACAATAATTTATAAATTTAAATATTATTACGTTTTTAGAAACTAATGTGATTGCTACATAGCGTCGTGCCGATATACCTATATGTATAATCTTATTTTTATCCACAACTTAAACTTAATACAGGTAGGTACTATATAATTATGTGTATATACAGTTAATCTATAATCCTTGTTTCGATAATTTTTCATACTTTTATATAGCAATAAATTTTACCATAAGTACTTATTACTGTAACATGTTACTATATGTAGGCACTTACTAAGAATAGCTGTAATTTTTCCAATTTAAAACGTTAAATGGATTTGTCATTTCAATTAAACCACAAAGAAGATATCGTTGTAGCATCCTAAACAAACCTCTTTCACTCGTATTTTCTGATCTGAAAATGTTGTGGTAGCGTATGAGATTGTTTCCTTTGAGAATGCGCGGCACGTTTGTCTGTTAGAGCATGTAACAAGGAAATTAAGCACGACTTGTCATAAAGTCGAGAAGATCTTTTCATGTTTTACAACAGTTTATTGTATTACCTATATTTCATCTGGTAATAGATAAATACTTTTAAAATATTAAATTGTAAAAAGGTCTAATGGATATATACGTAGGTACCTACTTATAAATGTATACATATCCGTATGTTATTATGCCAATATCGGTGATTAAATAACAAATAAGGATGGCTCTGACATCTGACATGAGCATAGGAATGGTGGGCGAGTAGTCTTTGCTCACTCCAGAATAGTTTGATGTCCACCTCCGAATTTTTACTTACAAAAATACTTATAGGCCTAACAAATAAAATAAAAACAACCCTTATTAAAAAAAGTACAGTTTAAATCTAAAGCCCTGGAAAAAAAATCTCTCTACGTATGCCTGTTGGCTCTGGATTTAGAATTATGATTATACCTATATATTAATTTATATTGATTATTAAAATTAAGGTAATCTACCTACATCATAATATTTACGCCTCTAAACAGCTAAAATATATAGAATATAATTTAAACAAAGATTTGTTTATGATATCGCATTTCTTATAAATACTAAAATTCTCACATAACGCGATGGTGTAAGACTAAAGTGTCTTGGTTTCATAGCATGTGGGTGTATATATCAACATATATTATAGAGGAGGACGAGATAACGAGATATTTCCCAAAATTTGATTCACGGCAATTTTGCGCACGGAACAGATTATTTTTTCCGAGAAGATGCGTCGTTTCGTCTTTATTCAATTTTAACCATACAATCTAAATATTACGACGATGATTTATACCTACATTTACACAACGTCACATCTTACGAAATGAGTATGTATCTATACGTAAGAAAACCTTATACTTACTTATAGATACACATTTTACTTATATAAAACCTTTGTAGATAAGATATTTAAAAAATATATATATTTTTAAATAGAAACAGACTTCAAAACTACTTATGCTTATTGTTAACACACTTGAACAAAAACTAAATTATAGAAAACAATATTTTAATTTCTACTTAGTTTTAAAGTTGGTTATAATTTTTTTATCATTTAATTTTTTACCTTTATGTTTTAGTTTAAAATTATTGTTGTAAGAAGGAATACTTTTAAAATAGGTATTAGGTATACCTAATCAACAATTTGTTCTTGTAATGAATGTATGATTATTATAAGAAATGACGTGAACCCTGACGTAGTAGCAATAGGACGAATGGCCAAGTACTCTCGCTCAAATAAAAAAAAAATGAAATCAGTCTACAAATGAAGTAGACAAAAAAAACATATATAAGAATATAGAATTTCCTTTTATTTGAAAAAATAACTCAGTTAAAAAGGAAAAAGTTATTAACTTATCAATATTGGAATTAAGATATAAGCGAAACTTTTTATTTGTCATCTTATCTGAACATTTCCTATGATGATCCGAGTATGATTAAGTGCGATCGCGCGTGAAATGGCTTCTCTGATCCTTTCTCAAGCAGACCTAAGATATTTACAATACGTACGTCTAGATTTACATTTTATTCAGATATTTTTTTCAAATTCCTTACAAAATTAAGGAAACGGAATGTATCTATTTTTAATAATTATTATTATTTAGGTATATACGAATTTATTTTCTATTAAAGTTGTTATACATGAAAACAATATACAAGAATTTCAACGAGGTCGAAAGAATATACCTAATGTATAATGTAATAAGCGTCTGAGCGTTGGATGATATCAGAAAAGTACAGTTTCAAATTATGCTTTTTAAATATTTTATATGAAATGTCAGTGTAAATAATAATATGAAAGTACGTAATAAGTAGATCCAGTATATATATTTTTTATAGCTTTACGTTGTATCCCACTGCACATAGCAAGGGAGGAATTTGGGAATCTAGCGTTAAGATACTTCCATCCCCACTTTCCGCCGAATTCTGAAAAGTAGGTATGCGTGTCGTGTGATTTTACCTACGACTGGCCTCATGGCTAATTTATCACAATATGTGTTAGATAAGTGTTCATTTTCGATATTTAATTTAATCACACATTGAGCAGTATAGGTTTTATGTCCTTTAAGAGAATGTTATTGAAATTATTTTATAGATAATTGATGTTCGATTCAATTACATATGACGATAATAATAAGCAACAAAAAATCTAAAAGATATTTTCATAAATGCTGAAACTTGAGATTTATAAATAAAAATAAATTTTAAAATAGTACAAGGTATATTACTCTAAGAGTCTCGATTACATCGCAGACGTCAGGCAATATTCTCGATTTAGACTTTCCCGTCTTGCTTCTACAAACTGTATTTCGCTTGGCGCCTTATAAAATATTTACTTTGACCATTCCTAAAATAGTTATATATTTTAGTTTTTGTTAATATCGTCAGGCACAATTTTTTTTACAAGTGTATACATATAACAAAAAATAAATGACAAAATTAAGAAAAAAATAATTAAAAAATATCAACAGGAGGTTATTTTAAGTATTATCATTATAATAGATTGACGACTGTGGACGCGGTTTGAATGGAAGATCAAATATTCTTGTTCTTTATATTTATATAAAACAACAATAGTCCCTAATACCGAGCGGTTCTTGATGTCTTTTGTTCCTTTCTTTTAATTAAGAATTTTTAATTTAGAATTCTTTTAAATCTTTATTAAAGACTTCTCAAGAATTTGATTGACAAGAGCTTGAGTCCCAAATTGTTTATCTAGTTGGTTTTATGTAAGAGATTCCATTTTATGAAAAAAAATATTAATCATTAAGTATATTTTGATGATATTCAGAACATATTGAAAGGTACAATAACGATTGCGACACGTTTAGGTACTCAGAACTTTTAGCAAAGTCGGTATGTGAAGAGTCGTTTGAGTACGCACGGTGCACTAATTGTTAGGACCCTGTCCTCGTACTCGGCGTTTCGTTTGAAGTCTGACGCGACTGTTATATCTCTCCTTTTATTACTTCACTAGAACTAAGATGTAGGCGCTTCCTTTGACCTATGGAGAGTATAACCACCATTCCATATAATACGTACCTAATACTGGAGATAAGGTTATCAAAAATAGTTATAAATACCTAGTATTTTATATTACTTTTATAGATGATAATAAAATTATGCTAATGGGTAACTTTATTCCCTTATAATAGTGATTTCTAAGATTAAAATATGAAGCGTTCGTATCTATTCCATGCATTATTTTATAATTTGTTCATATAAAAATTAGGCACTATTAAGATTTTTATCGTAGAAGAAAACTCTTAACATTATAATGAGATATATATACCTAGATTAATGAATAGTTAAAATATTAAGTTAATATGAAGAATAGTAAATTCAAATCTAATAGTAGTAGAATGCTTTCAACGTGCTGAGTTAGTACGCCACTATTTAAAGCTTCCGGTAGGAAATGGAGCAGACAAATAAACAATCCCGCATGGCGGATATTAATTCTTTTAGAATATAACTTTTTAAATACTGCTTTGTTTCTGGTGAATATTAAATATGTTTTAGAATTTAATATAGGCAGTTAACTTAGAATGTTGATTATATTCAGCGTTGGATGGATTTGTATAGGTACCTACGCAAATGTATCTTTGATGAAATAATCTATACAGATGTATGCAATTCGAGTGGTAGTTGGACATTAAGAATAAAAAGAATGGAGTAAGGCTCGAGTACTATAAGATTTTTTAAGCAGGTACTTCATGAGAAAATTTAATAAATTGAAATGAAAATTTTAATCGTTATCGAAAAAATCCCATGAATAAAATTTTCCATGAAAATTTTATTAAAAAATTATGGATAAATATTTTTTTTGTTTCTTTTTATACTAATATTTTTTTATGTAGATTCTTATTGAGTAGTTTCATTAATTTCTAAGAAATAAAAAAATATAATGTAAAGGATAAAAATAATGCGGACATGTAGAGTTCATTAACCGAACTCATAAAATGATTTGAAGTGTATACGGGCAGTATATTCCGCATTTCCCACTGAATAAGAAAAGCGGTGTCAATAGACGCAAACCAATATTTCCAAACCAATTAAACCAGTCCTCGATTTGCCTTTGGATATACACCATATATTTGATATACCTAGTATATTTTTTTATTATGAGAATTTGTATACTTTAATTTTAACCTAAAGCGATATATCTACATCTAGATTAATATAGACTTCTTTCAAAACATTGAACAGATTTTATAAAGATATCAGGTATTTTTATTTCTTGAAATTAGAGAAAGCGCAAAGTTAATTCGAACAATATAAGTGAGTTCCATTTTTCTGTGAAATTTACAAATAACCTGCTACTTGGCCGATTTTTATTCGTTTTGGAAAATTCTGTTCGTCAGTGCAATCTACTCGACAAACTGGGAACTGCAATCGAGTAATTTAATGAACACAGCCCTAATCGAGTGAAGAGTTGAGAGATGCTTGAACGAAAAATGACATTTAAAAAATGTAAGGTCGTTTACACTTGGGGTTGATTAATCGATTACGTATGTGGATTGTGGTCATTGGTCTGTTATGCTCGTACCTACAAATTATACACTCGCCTGATTTCAATATAAAAATATTTTAACTATTTAATTGTATCTTTCATTATTAAATCATATGTGAACATAGGATACAAATGTGACTACAAATTTAACTTATCAAATTCAAATTCAAATTCAAATTCAAAATATTCTTTATTCAAATAAACTTATAATAAGCACTTTTGAATCGTCGATGAACATATGAACAAAAAGCTACCGCCGGTTCGGAAGGCAGTTCTGCTGAGAAGAGCCGACAAGAAACTCAACAGTTGCTCTTTTCAAAATCAATGGTACAATCACAATCTATTACATTAGTTGGCAGCTATCCTGCATTACATTCAATAGACATTAATTCCATACATGTTTATCTGTATCTAAATAGAGAATTGAGTTCTGCCACGTAATGCCTCCAGAATTCGGCAGAAAGTGGGGAACGAAGTGTTTTAACACTAGGTTCCCTCTGCCTACCCTGTGTGCGGGATACAGCGTGAAGCTGATTTTATTTTGAATAGAGTACGATGTATGTAGGCACAATGTACAATGTACATATAAGGTATCAAATTCTGAATTAGATACTTTGAATGCGATGTAACGGTATACCAATGTGTTGCATGTGAAGCAGGATGCTATGAACCACTTTGAAAAACGGGTCAAAAGGATCATTTATTACAATGTATGTAGTTTTGTGCGATCTATACATACATCGAATGAATTCTATATAATTTTATTTGAAGGAAAATTGACATGCTATATACATACATACATCTAGGATCCTTCCCTCTATGTTAATAAATAAGGACAACAAAATTATTAAAATTACCCTCAAATATTAATATTTAAGCAAATCATTTGATTTACGTTAAAAAATAATAAATACTTAAAAAAAAGAATGAAATAAATATTATATTTATTGTATAATACGTACCAATAACAAAAGTTTCTCGCTGCTTAAAGCTGCTTGTGTGCGACCTGACTGCGAAAGATAAACCGATTTCTATAGTGCCTATTGTCTCCAATTTAGTTGGCTGTGAAACATATTCGCAGCTCGCTTATTGTAAGCGGCTGTACTCAAGCCTTTTAAATATTATTTACTAGCCTGTGAGATTTTTATGATTCGACCGTAATGGATAATCCATACATTATAAATCATCAATCGTCATCCTTCTATTATAAGAATCATCAAAATCGGTTAATCCGTATGGTTTCTACAACGCTACCTAGAAACGAACATACATATGTACATACAAACATAGACTGTTAAACACATCATCCTCCTCGGAATGAAATGGATATTCAATTCCTAATATAATTTATAAATACATTCTAACAAATACTTATTATACCTATATTTATTACAAAAATAAACTGTTATAGACTGCAATAATTAATTTAAAAATGCATATTCACAATGGAACTGAATTCAAATAGCTTTTGCGGAGTATACAAATATCGTTAGAAATGTTGGTGAGAACTTTGTAGTAAATGGTAAAAATATCCGTATTGACGTACGGAATACGCATACGGATACGCGTGTAAGCAGACTCGCGCTCGTTCTTCATTATGGTTTGAAACACTTTAAATCCTGCGGAAATAAGTCATGCGTGAATGCTCATTGCAATCAGTTTTTATCACGCTCTGACTTTGCATTTACTATTTCTATGCTCACTGCATTTTGTAAATTTGAATTCCTCAACTTTACTAACTCTGTAGCATTCTAGGTCTATGTAAGAAACTGTGTAAGACGAAACGGGCTATGAGTTGGAATATTTATAATAGAGTTTCATTAAACAAAACATATCTACTGCATGGTAGATTTGGTAGTCTATAGAAATAAATTTAAACATCTTTTTACGTATTATTTATTGTATAAATAAAAATTTCGTGTTTTGTTTATACAATAATAATCTATATAGATATTTCAGTGCTTAGATTAGTCTTGTTAGATTCCAAGGATCTTAATTTTGTGTAATTGTGTATCTCAAAAAAATCTACCCAATGGCCATCACTTGACTTATCCGACTGTGACCGACCTTAATCATAGTGAATTCTATTTACAATCTGTAGTATTTAATATAACAAAAATTTAAAAATAATTAAATTATGTATTAATTTGGTACAGATTTTAGTTTCAAAGTACTAAGTCGGTCACCAAGCCTTATTTTGTGGAAAATGAAGAAAAAGCTAATATCTTATAAGATTCTCAAAAATGCTACTTTTACAAGCCCGCATAACCCTACGTCAAGTCTTCTTGTGTCACCCTCGACTTTTATTGTAGCGAGTTTTCCAATTACATTTGGAACGAAAATATTCATGCGCCCCGCCCAAACAATTTGATTTTAGAAGTATGCAAGTGGAGTGGAGAAATCTTACTTTTTTTAACAATTCTGCTCTGGGCAAAGATGGAAGAGATTTCTTATTAAAAACAAAAATCTTTTATCGAACAGTAAATACATATATGTAAGTATGTATTTATACATGATGATATTTATTTGTATATGATAAGGTCTTTCATTTAAACATGCTAAAATTTCTAAATTCATAAAATTAAAACATCGATCTATTTAAGCCACCTGATAAACATGCTGATAAGAGAAGGATAAAAAGGTAAGCAGTACAAAGTAAGAATACACATGTTCGCTACAGTTAAACTTAAATTTCATTTTAGAATAAGAAAAGGCCACGGATAAGGAAAGTTGGCTGAATTTATGGATATCATTGATCCCACAAAACCCATTGATCCGGCTGGGCCCTTGTTAAATCTAATCTTTACCTTTTTTGTCAAAAAAACATTACTTAAATAAAAGAAACATGTCTAGATTTACATACAATATTCAATTCACAGCAAACATATTGTAATAATATTTTAAACAAAATATAAACAGTTTAAACCTTAATACATTAATAATTAATACGTTTTATTTCCTGTAGAGAATTTTTACACTTGCGAATATGTTGAAAAATCATAATTTAATAAATATAAACTTCTTAAACTATACGTAAATCCCTAGCTAGTAACTTAATACGTAGTCTGTATATAAATAAAAATAAAATGAAAAATGAAGATAATAAATCTGAATTGAAAAGTTCAATAGCATCATAGGAAAGGAAACCTTGTGTTAACAACTTATTTCAACTTGCTCCTTATCTTACTTTACTTACCACAAAGTTGAAGAATCGGATAAGATGGATTGAGCTTAAAATGCATTATTGACTCTTTGAGATTGTGTCACAACTTGGATATTGGACGACGGAGTTTGTTGACTTAACTTTCTTTAAAGTTATATGACTCTACATATGCGAGTATATATAAATGCATACTGCATTACTAAAATAGTAATAATAGTAGAAAATGTATCTTTAAATTTAATATGTAAGTACCTTTAATGATTGTTTTACAAAATTTACGTTTTTAAATTTTCTGTTTCATTATCAGTTTGTACATTTGCTATTTAAAATTGTTCAACGTGAAGAACATTTCCTGATTTCATAATTTATAATTTTTCGCCTTTATCACGTGGAGGCGCTATTACTTGAAGAAGGCAGTAAAATTTTGGATGACAACGCTTAGAAATATTATGGCAAGGAATATAAAATCTACGTAAACAAAATTACAAGCAACAACAAGTCATGAATATATGTTGTCAACTCTCTTTTTTTTTTGAGGTCTACTTGCTATTAATAAATAATACAATACCTATATTGCTGATAATTCGGTAAATAAAGTGATTGTTTAACTAAATACGGTAATATCAATATATATAAAATCGAAAGGTCACTCACTCATCACGAAATCTCAGAAACTACAAGTGCTAGGAATCTTAAATTTTGCATAGGAGTTACTTATAGGACGTAGGTGCTCGCTAAGACGGGAATTTGCAATATTCGACTTCTAAGGGGTTGTTTTTGGGGTTGAAAGTTTATATGAAACTTCGTTACTACAAATGCTAGAAGTCTCAAATTTTACATGGACGTCACTTATAGGACGTAGGTACTCATGAAGACAGAAATTAATAATAACGCAGTCCAGGCAGGCGAAGCCGCGAGCGGGCCGCTAGTAACTAATAAGTATGTTGTCTTAGTTTGCTTTAATTAATTAATACTCCTCAAAAGATGTGGCGATATCTCCGATAACGCTGGCAACTCGCTCGCGTCAAGTAGGAAACTTTGTGAAATCAAAGCCTAATCCTCGCATTGCAGCTTTGTTTACATTGAAACTGCGAGATTGGAATTATTAAGATGGCGACGATTGTGTAAAACTTGTTGGGAGGCTGTCTGCTCCTTATTCAAATGCAGATTTAGGTCAGACATCAATTGATTGGGAACAGTGTAATTAAAGAAAACTTTTGGAAGTTAGATTGCTTTATCGTTTTCTCTTGTCTAAATTTGATAAAATCTTTGATATATAATTGTTTCTATGTCATTATTAATAATTAATATTTATATTTAAATTCTAAGCTCAACCAATGTCTGCTTAAAAAAACGTGAGAATTTATTTACCACTAAGTTTTCTCACCCCATCCCGCAAAATTAATGATAAACTCGTTAAATAAAAAAGGAACTATTGAAAAATATATTAAAATTATTCTAAGAAAGATGATATAGACGTCAATCAATGATTGGAAGTCTACTTATTGAGGCGATAGACATTATAATCTGGTCAAAGACCAAAACTCCATTGACAGCTGACAAACTTTTGCATCATTTTAAGCTTATAATAGAATTTCCAAAGCTTATTACTTTTTACTCCTTTTATCAAGACTATAATGTAATATTTACTTGTAGTTATGTGCTAAATAAAATTAACTAAAATACTAAAATTAGCATATATATTATATACTGGTATACTAAACATACTTTATTTTTTTTACGATTTGATTTGAATAATTTCAACGCTTAAGCAGAATATATGTACATACCTCTTAAGTATTTAAATTATAATGCATAACACAATACAAATATTTAAGAAAATATATTTATAATTCATAATTTTTGATTCGGGAAATAAAATTCTTAAATGAGGATAACTTTTGTACTTATGAGCTATTTAGACGCCCTCTTAACGCCTTATCGCAGATACAGTAGTGTGAATCTACTTGGCAGTTCTCATAGATTGTGCTAAATAATGTAAGATTTGTGAAGGCGCTGCAGACGGCGCCTGAGAGGTCGTCGACCCCAGCCTATTCTGGGCCCCCGGCCCCGCTCCACATTTTTCTTCTCGGACACTACGTTTAACGTGGGGCGTACACAGAAAATGTGCTACGTCTTCACCGTGCTGAATGCGCGACTATTGTTTCGCTTTTGCAATCTCATGTGTAATCTCGTATGCTCCCTCTTCCTGAAACTTCAACGTGACAGCTAAAAGACACAAAGCTGTTTTTCTCATTGAAAGTAAAGAGATAGAGAACTAGATTGTTCTTAGTACTTTCAACATTACAAGTTTAATGTTTATAAAGTTGATCAAGGAGATATTACAATAAAACTGTAAAATTTTGGGCATCTATATTGAATATATATAAGAAAAAAATATTATCGAGGTCACATTTTTATCTGTTTAAATATTTTTTTACTGTATTATTTATATTGAAAACTGGCACATCTTATGTAGAACCGTGAAGCTGGAATAAATAATTAAATGCTTCATTAACGAAAATTGTGTAGCATAATAGGCATTTTCCATTGACATATAAAAATATATAAACTGATAGACAATCATAGCATTCCAGAAATATGACAAGAAATATGCAACTTTAATTCGGATAAAATGCCGGGAACATTAAATTTCCTTCGCTTACCCGGTGGACAATTTTACCTACATAGCATGACACAGGCCATAAAGTCCACGCAAACCAAGTTGAGGGCGACAACTGTTTTATATAAGTAGTTTTAATATTATAAATTATTAAATATGAAAAATATTTTATTGTACATAATTTATTTACGTATTTGCCTGCATTTTTTCATATCAAGCATAAAATACTTAATCGATATGAATCCAATTTTTGATTTTTAGTGGAAGAAAAACTAATATGTAATTTTAAATGTAATTTAATTTCTATTGTAGAACTATTAAAAGTATGTTCTCAAAATCGTTAGTATGCATGTAAATTATGCATAATATACAATATGTTAAACCTTATAGAAAACCTGTACAATAATTTTAATAGTTTAAATATATAATTATAAAAATGTTATTCCCTAAAAAAGTTCTCAAACGTCGCAAGTTTTTGATTTACAAGGAGGCAAGGCGTCGTAATTTACAAAGTGATGATGAAGACGTCTCAATTACACAGCATTCATCCTGTGGCGAGAAAGTATGATTCGTAACATTCATCTCGTCTCAAAGCAACATAGTCTTTGTGCTCACTGAATGTGCGTTTGCTTCTTGAAATTAGATGACCACAAATGTGTTGCTGTATTATTTTTTTATGATTTACATATTTATTATTGTACTATTCTATTATATAAAAATAAGAATCCATCCATCCATCAGCCTTTTAAGGTCCACTGCTGGACATAGGCCTCCCCCAATGCTCGCCACTCCGTCCGGTCCTGCGCCTTAAAAATAAATATAACATAATTAAACTCGTAGTCATAAGTGCAAACATCAGACATTGGCTTCTATTATTGTTTATGTTTTTACGGCTTCACCATTTTTTGGACATAGGTACTCGTAGCAGGGTAGACAAAGAGAATCTTGTCGAGCCATTCGGTCGTCTATTTTCTGTGAAAATTCATGAAAATAATATTCCTCCGAAGTCATACCGTGACTTCTGTGACTCTCTCTCTCTCTCTCACTAGAGCGAATTAAATTAAAAAAATAAATTTGGTTAAATTCGTGGGCCCGGGTATGAATAGGGGGTGGTAAGCGGCACTTGAGTCTCGACCGGTCGACATATATGTACGAGTATATATTTGTTAAGGTTGCAAATGTTCTGACCGCATTTTCGTATGTGACTGGACGAAGCAACAGTGCGTACCTGTTGACTTTTGGAATCTCTTTTCTTTTCATTATTTTATGATATTGGTTTACCTTAATATAAAATAGTTAAAAAAAACATTATATATAAGTCGCTGATCGAGGGCTGAAAAATATGCTATATATTATAGAGATAAGGGAGATGCTAAAGCATAGAAATATAAAGGTAGAGTAGAGGGAACCTATTGTTAATACACTTCGTTCCCATAAAGAAACTATCGTTCTGCACTTTCCGCCGAATTCTGAATGCATTGTTAAGTGGTGTAACTCAACGCCACGCTTTGCCTCGTTTGCAGAATATTCAATATTTCATTTTAAGTACAAAATATTACATTTTTCGTGTTTAAGAGATGTCATGTCTAAACTCTAACATACCAGGTATCTAATATACCCCGTCCCAAAAACTCCTTATCAGTATAAGAGAAAAAATAGCTCAATATTTGTCTTTATTTTTTTGTAATTTTATTTTTATGCCTTATGACTTTTTTGCCATTAGAGATATGTTACAAAAAAAAATATTTATAAATATCACGCTAAAAGAGGTACAGTTTAGAGGTGAAGTGTTTAATTGGTGTAATTGGCTTTCGGGCTTGCCATTAGAGAAAGCTTTTGACCCACTGGCCGTTTTAGAAACTGACGCCATTTTTTTTCTGTAAACGAAATTAATTTGTACATTTTCCATGAGTCCTTTCGGCTCAATCTTTTTTATTATTCAAGTTAGAACCTTTTTAGATATTTTGGGCATTAATATTAAAAAAGGGATGACCTGATTGTTTCCTTTTTTGTGTCTTCTACACAGACCTGTACAGCTGAATTTTAAATAGAGTTCTTTATTTCTATCTTTATTTTTATAAATGTAGCATATAATATGTTTTAGTATTTTTCTTTATTATTGGTTAGATGATAACAAAAAACATTCAATTGATTACGACACGGGAGCAGTGCGGGTAAAACTGATCCCTGTTTCAAACTCGTGCAATACACATGAGAAATGGCCCCTAAATCACAGCTAGTACTGGGGCGATTGCCCATTCGATTCAGCGAGACAACGGTAACATCTTTACAGCTATATACTATTTATTTCTTGTATAGAACTATGTTTTAAAATGAATGGTGAAATTATTAACGTTATAAATGTCGTTTCGCATTTTTATTATGTAGTTTATGTAATATATGAGTATAAATTTGATTACTACATATAATTAAGTTTTTGGATTGCGTCTAATAGTGAAAAAAACATAAAGTTTTAATTTAGATCTCTAACAAATTATTATTTCACACACCAATAATACCAATCCTATATTTTTAAGAAGTATTATTATATTTAAAAATTGTTAATGGATGTTGATGAATATTTCAACTTTCAAATAAAAATAGGTAACTAATAATAACTAAATCCCCAATCTTGAAACATATAAAACTAAATACATTCACCCGTTCGTGACCTACGCCATAGACAGACAGATACAAAAACATAGTTGTAATTTTTTTTTTTTAATTTCAAGGTTTCAGCTCATTGTAAATATTTAAATGATTATTAGAAAATAAAACTGATCGAAAATTATATAGCCCCTATCTATAACGGGGATATTTCTTCAGTTTATGTCATTTTAATACATATCAGATTATTATGAGATAACAAAGTGCCCATTACGCTAAATATTTTTTGTTGAGACTCATAATAACCATATAATGCTGTAGTGTTTCTGACAGTCTTTTAGCTCCATATCACAGAAATAACAGTTTTTTCTTTTTGATATAAACAAAACTATATTACAGTTATTATTACTATATTACATTTATTTGCCTTTGATATCACTTAAGTATAATCTACATGTATTGTAGTTTAATACGTATATTTTTTCCTTTACTTTAAAAAATATATTTTTCCTTTTAATGAAGAGATTTTTTTTTTCTTTACTAACTTGACATGAAAAAATCAATGTCTTAATTGAACTTTGAGGTTTAACATCTGGCGAATTTTGTACGTTGATAATTTGATATAGATATGCCTGTACTTCTAACTTGTGCATTCAAAGAATGCCAAGTTTATTTTCCACATCTGGTAGCCGTTTTGACATCTGTAATGTCTTAATAACAAGCAACATATATGTAATAATATATGTAAAATTTTGTAATAATACTTACTAAATAATATTTAATAGATCTAATTTGAAATAGTTCGTATTACACCAACCTTACGCTACATAATATTTATAATTTAATGTTCGTGCATTCGCAATACTTAGGCTAATTAAGGGTCCTGAAAGCTTTGCAAGTTTTTTCATTCAAAAGATTATGGTTTTATAGCGACTCAGGGGTATGCGTCACTCAAAGCGGTGTTCTCCTATTATGCGGGACGGTAACACTGGATAAATACTGGTCCGCGGCGGGAGAGCCAATGCAAATGAAACGTTTTTATGTCTCCCACCGCTTCTGCATTCGTCTGCGCGAGAATTAAACTTCCCATCTGAAAAGGTTTAAGATGAATGAGGGCGGTGCGCGTTCACAATGTAACAACAGTTTAGAAACAACTTATTTCCGTTGAGCGAATGTAAACAGTCTGCGTTTCACCTGGCTACTATTATATTTATGGTTCGTTCCAACAGCTTTTTTTCATTAAATCTAGATTTGCTTAACACTAATAGAAATGACCGTATCATGATTAGAATTTATTTTATTTATGAATATACCACACAGCCTATGTGAATTCTGTTGTGAACTTAATTGGTCGATACGAGTTATATAAAAAAATGTTCTTATTTTTATTTATGAACGTCTATTAAAAAATATTCAGATTCTTTAAAATATATTTCAAAGTTTTGGTTTTTCACATAGATAGATTTTGCTGTAAGTTATAGATAGAAAGTATTATATTACACAATTTTGTATATCTATGTGTAGTAATACAATTAAGTAACATATAACTAATAGTCCCTACGCATTTCATAGTTTTATATTTACATAGAAATATTAAAACGTGCCTTACACTCATTTAAAATATGTTTTATTTCAAGATAAGTATTATTTTAACGATATGTTATCTATCGTTATGTTGTAACATATTGGTAAAGAAGTGAATGTTACTTGTGACATCCGATAACATATTATATTACACACAGCTACAATATTAAATGTTAATTTCTAATAAGTCAATTTCACATATGAGGTGAGTAGATAGAAGTTATTGTAGGAACTCTCCACTCTTTATATTGTAAGTATATTCTTTACTAATGTTAAGAAATTTATTTGAGGATCAATAACGTTTTTAAAAATATTTATTTGTAGAAATTTGTAGAAATAAAAATAACTAGTCTATCTATCCGCACAAATATGAGTAGGATATAGCGTTCTTATAAAAAAAATAATGGCTCTTGCATATCCTTATTTTTGACGTATTTAACTGAAGTAAAGAATTACAGTTGTTAGTCTAACTTAGGCTCAATAAATAGTAAATACGTATACCATTTTGTGCTAGTGTTTTAGGGCGATAACTACCCTATTAATATATGAAATCACACTTGGTAAATAGTATGGAAATTCTATGATACATTAGACTTTATAACATTAAAGTCAAAATATTTCTTAGTCTTTTACTACATGACTATTTTTAATATTTTATTTACAATATGCATACTGCATATTGTAAATAAAATTAAAATTAAAATTTTTTGGCAGTGTAGACAGAGGGAACCTAGAGTTAAGACACTCCGTTCCCGACTTTCCGCCGAATTTTCGAGGCATTGCGTGTTGAGTGGCGGAATTCAACGCTACCATTTGCCTTATTACCAGAGCGATAAAATGAAAATATTAATAAATAATAATTCATACCCCAGAATGAAAATTGAACCTACAACCATCATCCCCACTGCGCCACGACGGCGAAGGATGAAACATATCCTTTTGAATTTCTTGCTTACAAATAATAAATAAAACGGATAATTATTATGTATGATAATTCGTATTCATAAAGAAGTAAAGATTTTGTAGATTAATATCAAATGAACATTTAATATTTACATAAGTTGCTACGTGCACCTGAAGAACCAATATCATATACTTGGTAGTCGTACGTTTAAAGGTCGCGTCTGAGTCCCGTCTGAACGGGAAATGGCACTCTGATGAGTTTAGCGACAGGCAAACAATTTTAATGAATTTAGGATTTCATCGCGAATGCTAAAATATTATTTTCATTTATATTTTATAGACATACGCATAGTTAAATATTGTAATTCATTATGCATTACGTGCTAATTATTTCTTTGATACAATAGCTCTTTAGACCTTGATCCACAATTTGTTACACTATCGGTAATAAAATGCGGATTATATGTATGTATGTACATCCATTAGATGTTTATGTTAGATGTGAAGGTTTTATACGATCATCTATTAAATTTCATAATTATTAAATATATTTAGAGATTACGGGCCTTGTAGAAAGTAACAAAGGTTTTTCGGTTAATTTTATTACACTAAATAAATTAGCAAACAAATTTATAGTACAACATTGTATTAATAAATAAGTAATATTTTGATAACTGTCATTTTTCTTCAAGATTAGGTAAGCATTTACTATGATGGTAATTTCGTAACAATTGCAATTTCAAGTATATAATAGTACAACGCTTATAAAGTTAATTGCCGTTTGTGTGTAATTATGGCTTTCTTGGAAGCGGGGTTAGTGGGGTACTCTGAGACCGCTTCTTCACTTAAATATTTAAGGATGTTACCTGTCGGTCTAACTACCTGCCATTAACTTCGTCGACATAATAAGTTCTACGATAAAAATATTCGATTTCCAGCTTTGTATAAAATTCTAATGATTTTTATAGATTCTGCTGGAACAGTTGAACTTCATTCACGCATGATGGATGTAGTTTTAAAAGAAATCGAAGGTAAAGTTTGTGCTTTAAATATTTTCGTTTCTCCAATCCGGTAAGACTTTTGGGTGGAAACTAAAGACGGGGTGATGTTACAAAAAGCTTTTTCTACTTTCTAATCAAAAAAATGATAAACGTCTAAAAAAGTTCCTTTTATTATAACAAAACAGTCAATTTTTGTATCTGACAGCTCCATTGCACATCCGTTGATGTATTGAGTTTAGCTTACAAATATTTATCATTTCTATTTTCTATGTGACCGCGTTACACTGATAAGCTTTCTATTATAATTTTTTAGTACACGTTTTTACACGATCTTACAGAAAATACATATTTTTATACATTGTAATAACTTCGCTTATCATAATTTTTTTGCTAATTTATATAATTTATATGTATTATATATAGGTACCTATTATTATAGGTTTTTGGTCTAATATTATGGATCGATGGTTAATTACAAAAATATATTAATTACTTAAAAAATATGTTTTCTGTTTATTGCCATTGTGTGTGAAGTGGCGCGCGCACGGGAAGGCCTGCGGCAGGCGGCAGGCGGCAGGCCGGCGGAGGTGAGGGGTCCTTCGCCGCTCTCCGTACGCCATACGCTCGGCGTCGGCCCCGCGGACGTGGTTCAGTTAGTGCCAGGCAGTCGGCCTCGCAGTCAGTCTGACGCTGCCCTGCTATCCGTATACATACATCGCAACTCTTTTCAGACGCGACGCAGCGGCTAGTATTTACAAACATTAGACATTCTCATTCTCTTCTTTCAACCGTAGACACAACCGAACTTGACCTGTGATTGTTTTTTTTTCAAACTGTCAGTGCGCGTGTAGTGCTGTATCGATACCGATAGTATAACCTGTACCACTTCAAGGGCACGAGCGACTCACGAAGTTGTGCTTTGGATGCGGTGTTTGAGAAGAATCCTAGCTTAGGTCGAGTCCTGTTTCTTTTCTAAAATGTAAGTGGGCGTATTCGAAAGTTTGAAAATCGATCGGGTGACGTGCGTGGGATTGGGTTTACGTAATCTTTGTTTACCTTGGAGATATGCATTGCGAGCGGCCACTGAGGTACATGCTATAGGTCACCATTTACAAGTCTGTCATTCAACTTGTCCGCACGCAGGTGAGTCTGTGTGGATCTTCTTTGTTTACGTTTACAACTCGGATGCAGAATGTTTTGCTAGTTTTTTTAAATGCTTCTTTATTCTACGTCTCCATTGCATCTTTTTATTTTATATACAGGTACGTACATAACCAATGTAATTTGTTAGTTTAGTTATGAATACAAGCAACAAATTACATGACACGATGGCTGATTAGGCTTTAACATACAGGTAAAGACTTCGATGCTTCATAATTGGGTGTAAAAAATGTTAAAAGATATTAATATAATATGTATTTCTATATTTCTCATAGTCAATATAAGTAGGTACCTATCAACTTTGTTCCCCAATACTTTTTTCAGAACGGAAGCTCAATCTGTGTTGCTGCTGCACGGGTTTCATTTGTGGAATCAAAAGCTAAGCTGTTTAAAATGTTCACATCGTCTTTACATATTTCATACAATAAACAAAAACGATATAGGTATAATAAAATATTATTCATCATTCAATTTCGTAATTAAAATGTTATGCACATAAGCAGTGAGAAGCCAGATACCCAAAGCGATGAAGAGCAATCCTGTTTCGTGTGAGAAAATTACAATAGAGACAAGTTTTACATCACAATGTAATAGACAGTTGCGTGCGAAATGAATGGATAACTTGTTTGTATGAGTTTTATGTATCGTTGACCATGGCTCGTAGGCATTTATATCAAATTTCGGGGTCTATGGGCGTCTATAGCAAAATTGTGCTTCGGACTAGCCGTTCTTTCAGGCTATGCATTCATATTTCATGAGTACCGGTCTGAGCTACAATGGCGTCGCGATGAGGTCGTCGGACGAGCATGGCTTTTAACTTTCCACTACACATACCACCGTCTAGCCTATTTTTTAAAGTTAGTTACAACGAAATTCTTTAAGGTGATTGGACTTTTAACAGGTTGCAGGCGGAAGGTGTTAGTTTTGGGTGTATTAATGAGATTGTTATAATTGTTTTATATTAATACAAATACTTACTAAATAAAATTGAAATATATTTTGTTATCTTCCCTCCCAATCCCTTATCTCTTATGATTACCAAAGTAGGCAGAAAGAATGTAGTGGCTAGATACTTTTTTCTCTTTTTTTTTATAAAATTAACAAGAGGGAAAAACACTTAACAACAACCAATTTAATTTATATAAAAAATATTTACCCTATTAGAGATGGAACCCGCAGCTACAAAGTTTACAGTCAGATACTTCTTTAGTAAACTTCGTTGATAATATAATATAAACAATAAACATGTAATCACATCATTAATAATGTCATAGATAAAATCTTTTAAATTAACCCTTGGAATAAGATTTAGATCCTATATAACACGCCATAAATGTACTAGCTTGAATATTTTGCTCGTTATACTTTATTAGTTTTAATATTTTGATTTATTATTTTTGTGTCATGACCATATTATATCAAATTAGTTAAATTTTTAAACCTGATGTGAAATCAATAATTTTAGTCTATATATCCTAGTAGGTTTTTTAATTATAAAACAAACATTTCACACTAATTGTCTAACAAAAATGTGAGATACGAAATCCCTATCGAGTTCGAGATAATTAATATAATTGACATTGAAAAGGAAAAGACATGAAGCAGGATTTACAAAGACGTACTTTCTACGTCAAGAATCGTAACAGCCATCACGTATATCATTATTCTCCAGGGAAATTAGAATGAATTAGATATTGTACTAACATACCCACGTGCCTATCACATTCAGCTATATCTTTGGAAGTAAATTATAATTTATTCAGGGCGCCCTGGTGTTCCAAGCGTAAAATGCTCTTTTTGCTCCTATTTAATTCATGTACCTAATGGTTTTAATTTCTTAAAAATACCGAGTATATTTCTGTATTTCATAAAAAGGATTTAAAGCTTAACGAATGAATAATTTGACTTTAAAAGCGGTGAATGTATCTTTTTTTTCTTTTTTATACACCCTTATACTATACATATAAAAAAAAAACGACTATTTGTAAACAAATAGTAGCATAGTGGGATAATTACGTCGAGCTGTGACTCAGAATGATGCCATCGTTTCGAGACTGAGGGCACGAGTGATGGCGCCATACATACTATTTTTAAAATGTTATTTAAACTGGTTAGATTAAATTACCAAAATGGGTCGCTTCGATTTGATTTCATTATTTAAAACTATTTCAAATGAATAGTGTATATATTTCTGTGTATTATATTATAGTTGTATAGTATACGTTCCTGGGTCCCAGCTAATGTACGTTGAACATAGAGACTACTTATCTACGTCGCACTTTAGTAGTCTCAAGAGAAAAAACAATGTTCACTCCACCCTACATGTAGACATATTATAAAAGTACGTTTAACGAGCAAGAAGCATACGTGTCACTTCATAAAAATATTAAAAGGATATCCTTTGAAATTTTAGGTAATGTGTTGATAATAAATTTTTCTTGAATTATGGAGAATGAGAGAATGGAAAAATACAGTCGAATTGATAACCTCCTTTTAGTACAGAAGTCGGTTAAAAACATAATAAATTTAAAAACTTAACGTTCTAAGTTTTTTTAAAATTTATTATGTATGTATAATAATATCTCATTAATTACTATATGTTATATTATTCTTGCAACCGTCTGCTGCTTTACTACTGCTAAAACATTTCATCTATACGCTTTTCAAAACTCATCCTCATTTAGAAATTATACTGCAGTAATAAATTTGTACGCATCACAGCTAGGAAAATATGCTTGGTAAAAATGTTAGACTTAAATTAATTTATGTCCTTTTTACAAACTAAATAATTTTAACTGTTTATATTACACAAAAAACATACATGTTGGAAATTAAATCAATTTTGGATATTTCAAAATTATAATAATCAACATATTAAAAATATTTATAATTTTGTTATTTATGTAGGCGAAAATGTAATAAAATCCATTAGTATTAAAATTATAAGTGCCTATATAACAGGCAACGACAATTATAGTAATGGGGCTGATGCTAAATATCATCTGTAACCTTTCTTTTATCTTTGAAAATAGAACATTTATTTTCTACAATTGTAAAAGTATAATATAATAAATTAAAATATGATTTTGGCTTTGAAAGAATTGAGTGTGAACATAAATAGCAAATAATTATCAGATAAATGTGTTTTGAATTAATGTTGTTAACGTTGCAAGCATAAATAGAAATCCATTTTAAAATAATCATTGCTTTTCATCTTATTTGGAGTATTTTTAAACAAAAACATATTTTAGTCCGTAATCTTATTGTAAAATTTAATTACAGGCATTTGGATTATTATTGTAGTAATATACGTAAGAACTGCATTAACACAGCAGGATTATTAATAAAGCGCATGAATGTGTTTCTTTTTATGTCAGACTACATAACATTTCGATATGTATAGTTTGAATTCGCTAACGAAGGATCTACGCAACCAATGATATATTCATCATGGGTAATAGAGACACATAGTGTTGAAAGTTGAGACATTCCTTCCCAACTTTCCGCCCAATTTTCAAGACATCGTTTTTTAGCGACAGAACTCGTCGTAGCGCTTTGTCTTCCATTTTTGTCTGATACAATATATCGAGATAATTTTATTCATACGTAAGAATAGGACAAAGATTAATTAGTTTTCTCGCGACTTCATTTTCTTAATGCCGGGTTTCACTATACAAACGAGGTCGAGGTGAGACTGATTACTTTCATTAATGCATGACTTGCCTGGACCTAAGGTGGAGGTAGCAAAAACTAGTATTATGTTACTGTTAACTTATCTTGTTCTGTGATATAGGTCAAATTTACTTTTTAGAAATTAACTATATAGCTTTTTCTTATGTTTATTAATTTAATTCATTAAAAAACTACAAACAATTATGTTGAATGAAATACTTGTAATTTTAGCGAAATAAAGAGTGTAGAGTAAAAACTATTTTGAAATAAGAATTATGAATAATCTTATTATTATTATTTTTTTTTCAAAATATATGCACGTTGCTATTATTCTCAATATATGAATTTTGAACATATTACAATTAAATAAAAAATACCGTATACAATTATTAAGTTAATTCTTTTTAAAATGTTTGTTAAATTAATATTTTTTAGTTGAAAGTAACTAGACACAATCACAAGCTTTTTTATTCTAAACGTTTTTAAACTGCATGTCTATAAATAAAATGACAGATATTAGCACGTTATACAATTACATAAAATTTTCAGTTTCATGTTTTACTTTCTATTCTATTATGCGTGACATTAGCGTGATTAGTGAAGTAATTTATTTTCACACTAACTCCGCCGCAACAGAAAGCAATAAAAAGAAATCTAAAATTAATTTATAATCTAACATTTAGTTCAATTGTTGTTTCATATATTCGTAACTAATTATGTCAAATGTCAAATTAGGAATATTCTCGCAAGCATCTAAATGTACACCGCTGTTATTATGTCTGACGGAGCGGAACCGCAATGAAGTGTAGCATAACCTCAAGGTCTTTCATACATACAATTATACTTTTGCTATTACGGTAGAGTCACTCAGCCCATCTTAACTCATAGTAATTATGGACGTATAATTATTATAATAGACACTAAAAATACACTCGCATAATAAATAAAGATAGCCATAAACTATATTGATTATATTATTCTATTAATAACAATTTACTGAATATTCGCCCTCATGTTATGTCTTTGGAAAACTTATTGGCTTAGTTGAGATAAATGTTATTACGTGAAAATTTGTCGAAACAAAGTGGTGTTATTTGTTATATGATGAAATATTTTCAAAATTAATAGTCCAAATTGATGTTTACGACGTCGCGTGACTGTTGCCGATTGCATTGTGATTTCTCTGCACAGATTAAAAAAAATACAAGATTGTTTCTAATCACGGATATTACGCGTCGAATGCCGAAATACTCTTTTATACTAACTAGCCTTAGGTTAACTTTAAGAGAAAACGCTACTCTGACATGCGATTTGAACACTCCATCTTTTACTTCCGCAATTACTGAAATCTGATTTTAAATAGGTTTTTTTGTTACCGTTTTTTGGATCCGAGAGAATATCAAAATGTGTGGTCCTTAAAATTAGATATTTTTAATATCTTTTATTATATTTTAGAAGATTAAATTATTAGACAATAAAACTAACATTCTTGAAATACACAATTCTTGTACATTAACAAATAACAAATAAATCCTCAAAGCATTTTCAAAGTAAACATAAATAAATCATTAAGAATTTTACTACATAAATTAGTGAAGAAACGATCAAAGCTCTCACACCTAGGTACAAGTGGAGATTACATTCTATTTTGTTTTCCATCGACCTCTCTCGATTGCGGTGTGGAAATAAAAGCTGGATAAGAGTCCTAACTACGTATCTAATCGGAAGTAATTCCTTATGACTGTCTACTGTCTAGTAGGTATTAAATGTATAAAACGTTGAACTTTACATGTTTTACATTAAATGTAGTAGTATGTAGTATATTCGTATAAGCTCTTGTGGAGGTTTCAACAAACAAACTAACTAATATAGTCATTAATATCAAGAATCCACGTTGTATTTATTATGAATGGTCTATATTTCGCACTCATTCCTTGGGTCTTATTAAAAATATAAATATTTATGACGGATTAACGTTTCATTTAAATGATATTTCGAAGGGCTCGGGAAACTCGGGTTCGTATTTCAGAAAGTATCTTGATGAGACGAAGTCGGTCTCAGCGGCCGGCACCGAGAGCGGTGCGTATCACGTATCGATCTGAATGGTTCAGCTGCGTCGCCCCACATTTCAGCCTCGCACTAGATGATCAAACGTAGGTAATTTGTTTATATGATCATGTGATCATGGGGCAGGAAGATAAAATTAATTTATAAATTGGGAAAGAACTTCTATCTATGTACCTTTATTATATATTTTACCTAAATAAACGATTAAATAGATTTATGGATGTTACAAATGTATGTCGTATTTTAAGTAAAATGTTATTTTAGAGTAACGAATATACTACATACAGTAACGGAATAAAATATCATTTGGAATTGACTATACATATTCTCGTATATTGTAATAGCATAATAAATAAATAAAAATAAAAAAAAAATAAATAAAATAAAATAAAAAGTATTTTTATTGACAACATTCACTTTACATTTTATGGGCTACTAGCTCCTAAGTAAGAATAAACTGTGTTTTAGAAGCTAGTGACTTCCCTGTTTTGAATATAAACTTAGGTGTTATTGTCGCAAGCCAAATAATGAAATAAACACAAAGAAATTAATAAAATAAAGGTGTGTGTGTGTGTGTGTGTGTGTGTTATGAGTGTGTGTGTGTGTGTGCGCGTGTGTGTATGTGTGCATGTGTTGTGTCAAATACTATATTATATATATTTGTTGCTTTATTTTTGTATCATCATCAAATCTTCAGTGTTTGTGTAATCTAGTGTCATTAACCAGTCTAGAATTTTTCTCTTAGCAGTGTATTTATTGCATGTTCTAATAGATAAAATTTTGTCAGCCGTACTATATAATATTGGGGCTATGAATTCATAGCTACGACGGGCCAAAGTGGATTTTACTCTAGGGAATTCATATTTGTATAATCTTTTGGGTGCTGTTGGGGTTTTGGTAGCAGTAGTGGAATGGTATCTTAAAATACATTTACTTATAAATAATTGACGAACGTTTAATGTGTCAGCCATATTGTAGACTAAGACCGTTGGGTGACGAAATGATAAGCCCATAGCCACTTTAAGTACAGTGCGCTGTGCTCGTTCTAAGGTAACAATAACAGATTTGGCAGCTCCTCCCCATGTAATTATGCAGTAAGTCAGAATACATTCGCAAAGGGACTTATATATTTGTAATATCTGTTTTATATCTAGGACTTGTCTTAGACTTTTGAAGAGTATTATTAATTTTCTTATTTTTTGCGTCATATTAGATATATGTGGTTTCCAATTTAAACGATTGTCTATTGTTACGCCGAGGTATTTTATAGTGCTTACTCTGTTTAATCCCTCACAGTTACATTGGCTGCTTATTTTATGTTTCAGCTTACGACACGAGTGGGAGTGTATTTTAATTTCTAAATACTCCATTGCTTCCCCAGCTGCACTGTTAGAAAAGCACATAATATAACTTTTATTAGTGTTGAGGGTTAAAAGATGATTTTGAAGCCATGTTGATATCAGAGATAAACCATTCTCGGCAGTAGTTTTGACATCATCCCAAGTTCTGTCGTGGAAAACAATGACAGTATCATCAGCATACATTATCAAAGATGATTTGTCTAGTTTGAGTTGACATAGTTGGTTAATGTAAATTAAAAATAACAGCGGCCCCAGGGTGCTGCCTTGTGGCACCCCGTATTCACAGGGCAGGTTGTCACTGAATTGATCTAAAATTCGTACGCACTGCACGCGATTGTTCAGGTAGTTATTAAACCACTGCTTTGTTATACCACGAATACCAATATCCTCCAAAATAGAAATAAGTTTGGGAATTGGCACGGTGTCAAACGCTTTTTTTAAATCGAGGAATACTCCTAAACATTTTTCTCCTTTATCTAAGTGAGATGTTACAGTGGTGGTAAGCTTGAGCACCGCGTCCTCTGTCGAGTGATTAGGTCTAAACCGATACTGATTGGGAGCAAGTATTTGATTTTTGTCTAAAAATGACAAAAGTCTTTTGTGTACAATTTTTTCTAGTATTTTAGAAAGCATATGTCGAATATATTAAAAAGTATATGTCGAATAAAACAATATAGAGCTATGAAAGAATAATAATTTTATTGGTTTTTAAAGTCTTGTTTGTATATACTTATTTTGATTGCTTGGACACGCCGATCTACATCAAAGGCCAGATGTAGAGTTCTAAAAGACTAGCTAAAAAATAAGGAAATGGAAACCTTAGCTAAAATTGTTCAGCGTGATTGTATTTTTTTGTTTATATACGAGAAAAACTCGTATAAAAGAAAATTGAAAAGCTTTGAACAACATCCATTGTGGAACTTTAAGAAATCAATAAATAGTATCTGTAAATGATAAATTCACGTAAATGAAATTGTGTTAAACCAAGTGAAATCAAGTCAAAATAAAGCCTATTACAATTATGGATAAAAGTATAATGCTACATAACAATATTATTAAAGATCGACTAAACTATTAAGTTGACATAAATGTTATTTATACCAAGTAAAGTCTGTGGGATCAAAGCATAAATTATTAAAAAAATATATTTTTATTCAACATCGTTTTCATTGTTAGAATCCTTAAATCTCCTCGAGGCTCACTGTCAATTGGCATTGTCATCTTCAGACAATGTCAAAAGATAGGGAAAGTGAAAAATAAACCTAAGACAAAATAAATATTATATTTGAATGAAAGATTGTTAGGGGCGATAATTAGAAATATTTAAAAGTACATATTAACTATTAAAGTATTTCGGTTAAACTCTATGTACTAATTTAACGTGCTTGTATAAGCTTATTCCGATTTCATTTACACCTTATCACAAAATAAAATATTTTATAATATATAAAAATCTTTGGCATACGTAAACATTAATAGCAAGGCAAAACCATTCTGCGCACGTGCACAAGCGTGCGACTGTAAACTTTGCAATAGGTTGTGGGTTCAATTTCTTATGTTCTTTCCTGTTGTTCCCTATGTTTATTTTTTTGGTGAAATACTGGATCTTTTTCTTTATTTTTTCCGTTCAGTTCACACTTCATGCCGAATTTCATAATTATAGCTTAACAGAAAGTAAGTACCTATACTATATAATAGGATTTGATTACGTGGAGAGTTTAAAACAGCATATGCTAAAAACGAAGCTTGAATTGACTTTGATGTTTATTTTTTTTGTATTTTATCTTCTAAAGAATTGTAGGCCTGAATATTTATTGTTCATTTCAGTTTTGAACAGACTTACAATAAAATCTATATATATAAAAGGACTTGTCCTCACTGACTGAGGTAAGACGCACGCACAGCCGTAACCGCTGTTCGTAGAAACGTGAAATTTGGACAAAAGTTTACTTTCGTAATCTGGACATCCACTAAGAAGGGATTTTGAAAAATTTTAACCCTAAAAGGGTGAAATAGGGGTTCAAAGTTTGTATGGAAAAAAATTTAAATCGGCACCGATTTTTATAAAATTTGAAATTTAGATTTTTAAAAGTATTTAATTGAACACGTGTTTCATCGTTTTCTAGAATTCTCCCCCTAAGGGTGCAAATAAGGGGTTGAAAGTTTGTATAGGTTTTTTTAAATCGTCATCAATTTTTATAAAATTTGAAATTCAGACTCTTAAACGTATATAATTAAACACATGTTTCATGGTTTTCTAGAATTCACCCCCTAAGGGTGCAAATAAGGTGTTGAAAGTTTGTATAGAATTTTTTTTAAATCGGCACCAATTTTTATAAAATTTGAAATTCAGACTCTTAAAAATATTTCATTGAACACATGTTTCGTGGTTTTTTGGAATTCACCCCTAAATACGCAAGCGAAGCTGCGCGCGTCCGCTAGTCATTCTATAAGAGTTCCGTATTTTTATTTGGAGTCTATTCTGAATTTGGAGTGTATGACGCATATAAAAGTGTTTTGACATACCTGGCGCATTCCTGGCACCTAATAGTTAAAATATTCAAAAGGTTTGCATATAAAACAAAGTTGTAATTAATTCATGAAAGTAAATAATTTTATAAAAGTAATTTTAATTCATAGATTTAAAATTATATGCTAAAATTTCATAATAACGTAACGTAACAATTATAATAAAATTGAATATTATTTATTTCATCAAAAACACAAGTGTGAAATGAGCTCCAAGTTATTTAATCCATTTTTTTACGTACAAGCTTTATTACGTTTGCAAGTAGTGTGTTAAGTACTGCGTGGTTCTCGACTGCACCGACAACCAAACCAAAGAATGGGATCTATTTTATAATAGTCTGGTATGGTATGGTTCTTTAAATTTGGCGTTCCCAGCGTGCCAGTTGAGTTTTATAATAGTCTACTTTGGCACCCATAATGAAGTTTCTAGGTTATTGAGAAGTAGGTTTGGTTTTTGACGAGTGAGTGAATCGTAAAATTTTTAAACGTTAGTACATCAATAACCGTTTGAGTTAAATTGTTCAAATTTTATATACATTATAAGCTAATAGCTTTTATCAAATGTGCTAAATATCCAGCATGCAAGCTAATTTGATTACAAGTTCTCAAGAGCTCAAAAGCAGCTTGGAATGGTTCGTACAAAGTACATATTGCGTGTTTCCAGATTTTAACTTGGCTGGACGCGCTGGCGCGTGTCTAGATATTTTACTTATTAATTTGAATATATGGCAGATAGCGAATAGAAAAATAAAACGGCACGTACGGTTAGTAGTTAACGTCTTTATAATTATATAGATTCAGTTTATATCATCATCATCAGCCTATAGCCCAGCATAAATTAACCTAAATTTAAAGCAGTAAATTTGTCTTAGGTTTATTTAACTATCAACAAGCGACAGAATCACTTCCGGACAACATCGGTGTTGCGGTGTTTTGCATAACACCAGATGTTCACTGAGTCAGCGTAGGTGTCTTAGATTACAAACTTTTTGTATTGTTCAATACATTTTATTTCTTGGAATATTTTATAAAGGGGTTTTAAAAAATATTATTTCACACTAAGTGTATTATTTTATTTATTTGTATAAAATATAAATTTTTGTTGTATTAAAATATACAGCATCCGACATCATCACGAAATTTGTGATCAATACTTGTTTGTTGAAAATTGCAATTGATATTTTGTGTAAATTTATTCAGAGAGTCATTGGCGGGAATATGAAATATTTTAAAGACAAACAACGAACTGAACTGAAATCAATAAATTCGTCTGCCGCTCCCACAAATTTGAAAGAAAACGATATGTATGCGATAACAATATATTGTGAAGTCTGTATATTTGTACATTTAAATGATTATTTGTTATTTTAGAACAAGTTTTTTGTGTATTATAACACACACACAAAACACACACACACACATACATACAGATATTATAGTCGTTATATCTTTAGAGACTTTATAACGAAGTTATAGTAAAAGTCCAAGAGCTTCATTTTCTTTGAAATAAGAAACTTTATATTACATAGATATAAATGCTATACAATAAAAGCCGTTATTGCAATAATGCTTAATAATTCAGAGCGTTTATGGCTACCGTGAGAAACGTATCAAACATAGTTTCCGCAATTACGAGTAACGCTAGAAAAATTGTGTACTTACTGTAATACAATAAAATGTAACATAATATTTCATACAGGCATGCACCAACTCTATGATATGTTATATTTATATTAATACAGTATTTAGGTCTAGATTGTAATTCAGCGTACAATTTGGGAAGAGGCCGTCGTGGCGCAGCTGCACAAGAGTGTGACTGTATCGCGATGGGTGTGGGTTCGATCCCCACTCGAGATAGTGAACTATTTATTTACATTTATATTTCTATTTGACGCAATTCGTGGCTTTGAGTCTGCCACTCAACACGCAATGCCTCCAAAATTCTGCAGAAAGTGGGGAACGGAGTGTCTTAACACTAGGTTCCCTCTGCCTACCCTGATGTGTGCGGGATACAGCGTGAAGCTGATTAATTTGGGAATACCTATTAAATCGAAAATTATATTGTATAAATACTTTTTAAAAAAACTTATAATCTTTTTTACTTAGAGGAATTTGAAGCCTTGTCTCTTGGAAACCAAGAGGTCCAAGTTGATTTTATGAAGTTTAGGATGCTTTGTCTCAATGATTTTTGTAAAATGTTGTACCTGCTACGGTCTTTCTTTCCAATTATGTTGTATAAATAATGTACCCAGTACCCACGCACACCTACGCGCCTCAGCCATCTAATTTCTCCTGCATAATAGACGAGTTGCAATGTTAAACATTATGTGGATCATGGGTTATTTTGTACAATGAGCGGCGTTGACTTACGCCACTCGTCACGTATAGCATTGCAAAATATATTTTCTTTTATTGGACAAAAAACCGGTATAATTAAACGGTGTTTAATAATAATTTAAAGATATAATAATTTTTAATTAGGCTCTTTACAATTATTACTGCAGAGACATGTGTCACGGCCACGGGACAAATGATGCGTCGATATGTTTTATAATTTATTATACCAATATTGAAAAAGCTTTTACCAATCTATATATATAAAATTGAAAGGTCACTCACTCATCACGAAATCTCAGAAACTACAAGTGCTAGGAATCTCAAATTTTGCATAGGAGTTACTTATAGGACGTAGGTGCTCGCTAAGACGGGAATTTGCAATATTCGATTTCTAAGGGGTTGTTTTTGGGGTTGAAAGTTTGTAGGAAACTTCGTTACTACAAATGGTAGGAGTCTCAAATTTTGCATAGACGTCACTAGGACGTAGTCATGGAGACAGAAATTAATAATAACATAGTTCACGCGGGTGAAACCGCGAGCGGGCCGCTAGTGATTTATAAAAACAGATTATGATCTTATTTTAAATTATGATAATTAATTAATTGTATGTTAAATACAACTTTGAGTACTTCTTGGGTGATGAAAAAAACAATTATAAGTAAACAATTTATTTATATTGTCATAATAAATTACATTTCTAAGGTGTAAACGGATGAGAGCTACTACTATATAATTTTTAGGGGATAGGGGTGCTTTCAGGCGAGCGGCTCATGATTGTCGTCCAAATACCTAAATACAAACTAAACGTACCTTTTTAAAATTTCGCACAAATTATTATCCATACCTATATTATAAATAAGAAACTAACTCTGTCTGTCTGTCTGTCTTTTACGCAATCAGGGCCAAACCGCTAATTCAATTGTGATAAAATACTCATATAGAGATACTTGAGGGTCTCAGGATGAACATGGGAGACTTTTTTTTCTCATATTTGTAATATTCTCGATATATACCAAATTATTAAAATACTTATTAACTTGACACGCAATTTATTCCACCATGTTAATAACAACAGTCGCTAAGCGACCGTTGCTAAGCAACCATTTGCAAAGTTTGTTGTTAAAAAACGTCACCCAAAATGAGCTTGCTTAACGCATCTCTCTATTGAAAACTGAAAATAATTTCATAAATATATTTAATAAATATTCGTATAGTTCATGCGGGCGTAGCCGCGTTTGGGTCCACTAGTAGGAATATATAGTTTATCTGGAACATCCGATAGTTATTTGGGTCATTGAACTAACGGCAAGCAGAGAAAAGAATAAGTGATGCCAGATAACATATTAACATATCGTGTGCATAACCACACGTAACTTCATTAACTTGTCACGCTCCATACATTCATTAATAATCAACACTGTTTGCCGGCCAATTATTACATATATTATCGACACATTTACATGTTTAGTTTTTTCATCTTTTCGTTTTAATAGTTAACTGTTGTTTCTATTACATCGATTAGTAGTAGAGTAAAATTATTTTAGAAAATAAATTGATATTGTACATATTTATAATTGCTCGCATGTCATTTATTATATAAAAACATTGCCATATAGAAAATACACGAATCGATTTTTATTCGTAACAATGGCCGCTGTATCGCCGAATTTAGTTCGGTATCGAGCTCGCTTGTTTAGAACATAGTATTATTAATCTACTGTCGCTGCAACAGACATTAGAACATGGGCATTGCACGAATGATTAGGTACATTTAATGGCCAATTAGAGACTTTCAGAATATCTACATCATTCATTAAGTCATAATTGACGCTAAAATTGATTCGTTTTCTAGCTCTTCTTCTCTGCTTCAGGGGATTGTTAAAAAAATAAGTAAAGAAAACTTATACTAAAATTAATCTATCAGAAAGACAAATAAAAATCTGCTGTGGATAGTTCAGGGTGTGTTATGTGACACGTATAGGCAATTCCGTTCGGCCTTGCTCCGGCTTTACTGAAGCGTTGATGGTATTGTTTGCTCTTTTAATTGAAATCGATCCTTTGGCGATCTGCGAGCTTCGCCTCCCAGAGCGAAGTAGACGTCAAAGTTCATTGTTGTCTGTAAACTAAGTTAATTGTTTTAGACACTGCTGTCTTACGTTAAAGATTTATTTATAGAGAATGAGATAACATTAAAAAGGTTTTTATTGTTTTGTCTACTAGCTAGTTTGTTGTGCTAAGAATTAAAATTTAATGAGCTTCATGTTATATCCCCCACACAGCAGGGTAGGCATTGGGAACCTAGTGTTAAGACAGTCCATTGCCCACTTCCCGCCGACTTTTTTAAGATATTGCGTCTATCATTAGATAGATATCTTAAAAAAATCAATGAATTTCATAGAAATGAATGTATTAAAATTCTTGTGATTAGTAGTAGTAGTTGAGTATATATTTAGCACATACAACTATATTATTTTAATTGTAAACCATTTCAAAATGTAAACCACAAGATAATTAAAACTATTGATGTTTGAATATAAAACTAATGTATATTTTTTATTTATTATAAATATACATAGGTAATATATTATTAGTATAGTTTTCAATATATATATTCTGAAGGTTATTTTTTAATGTTGCTTGAACAGTTGTTTGTATAGTATTCAAGATACAACTTACTAAGAGTTTATATAAGGCGTGACAAGGTCATGCAGTGAAGTCACCGAGGAATTGTAAACTTATAAATCAGACGCTGATTAAAATTATATATATATTTTTAAATAATAATTATGTCATTTTGGAAGTATTACTACGTTAGTTCGTGTAATGATTTAATTTCATGAATAACTAACATTTTATGACCATATCGTTCGTACTAACTCTGAATAAATCTTATGATGTTATTGATGATAATTTTATTGTAATCTCATAATTTTCCTGAAATCTAATAATCGAATAAATTCTTTCATAAGCCAGTATTAACGCATATTAATGTTCGCATAAACATTATGGGTACTATAAATATAAAATAGGCTTATGCCAGTTTTACGGTGTTGTTATTACTTATGGAATCTCTTGTTATTATCAGGCTAAGATGAATTTGCTTTATAAATATGTTTTTTTTTTCTTCCCGCTGTATCTCGCACATGATAAGGTAAAAATAGGGGACCTAGAGTTTACGAACTCCGTTCCCATTAAGACACTTCCGTTCTCCACTGTCCGCCGAGGTGGAATTTAACGCCGTGCTTTCTTCTTTGTTACCAGAGCGAGAAAATTAAAATATATAATGTTTCATTCCCCCGAGTAGGAATTGAATCCACAATAGTATCGTTTACATCCCTGAAACCAACCACTCACCGGATCACGACGGCCTTAATCCAATATACCAATATATAATAATTAATTAATTATAATATACCAATTTAAATGTAGTATATGATAATGAATATAAATTGTAATTTTACATACATATAAATTTAAAATCGAAATCGTGCTCGTTTCATCTTAAGTCTAAAAAAATTTAATGAGATAATTACTCTATTATACATATACTGCAAGTATTGACCGTGCTTATTCATATCTACACATAGAGTTAGTATAAGCAAAATGATTCATCGCCATATGCAACAGAGTTACGTGAGCAAACGATAATAGGTATGTTTCATTGTAAGTAATAATAATAATTCTCCCTCTAATAATACTATACTAAATTTTACCTGCGAAATCAATCAGTCAATTGGAAATAACTAAGAGTTGTGATACATTTTAAGGCCTTATCTATATATATAAAAGGACTTGTCCTCACTGACTGAGGTAAGACGCACGCACAGCCGTAATCGCTGATGGTAGAAACGTGAAATTTAGATAGATGTTTACTTTCGTAATCTGGACATCCACTAAGAAGGGATTTTGAAAAATTTTAACCCTAAAGGGGTGAAATAGGGGTTCAAAGTTTGTATGGAAAAAAATTAAATCGGCACCGATTTTTATAAAATTAGATATTTAGATTTTTTAAAGTATTTAATTGAACACGTGTTTCATCGTTTTCTAGAATTCTCCCCCTAAGGGTGCAAATAAGGGGTTGAAAGTTTGTATGGAAAAATTCTTAAATCGCCCCCGATTTGTATAAAATTTGAAATTTAGACTCTTAAAAATATTTCATTGAACACATGTTTCGTGGGTTATTAGAATTCACCCCTGAATACGCAAGCGAAGCTGCGCGCGTCCGCTAGTAGGCTATATTCCTCCAATAAATGGGCTATACGATACAAAAATTCAATTCAAACCTCTAGTTCTTGAGATAAGCTTGTTCGACCAAACCAACTCTTCAGTTTTATAATATTAGTATTACTTATACTTATATAAAATGTTTATTGAAGATATAAAACAATATATTAATGTAAAAAGAGATTACAACAGCTGGTAAGCGTGTAAATGTTAATAATCGCGACGACATTAAAATATTAATAAGCATATTGGTAGTACGTTTCAGAGATTAATGGTGGATGATGACGCTGCAGGCAGCCAGCCAAACACGAAGCATTTATTGAAAGCTTTTGTAAGGCATTTCCGTGATTGACAAATTGCCGTTCGTCCCCGTTCGATGGGACATCGCGCCAACATTGATTAACCCGCCCCTATCGCACCACTCTTTTCTTTTTGCTTTTTGTTATTACTTAATGAAAATCTTTTTTTAGGGTCTTATATTTATGGCAGTAAAGCTCATTATAACTTATTCCAAGTTAAATTGTAACACTCTAAATCAAATGTTTGGTATGCCTTGTATAATATTTGCTGTGCTGGTAGCACTCTATTGTTTATATTTATATAATAAATGTCGATGGTAAAAAGTTACGCAGAAAATTGTTTGTGGCTAACCTTTGAAACGGAAGCCGGAAAATGGAAACAAGCTAGTCTGCGGTTAAGCGCGGAAATCGATTTAAAGCCTAGAAGCACCAACTTTTTAAGAGGCCAAACGGAAAACGTTGGAAATATTTATGTTTTTCATTTGCCTCTGACGCTAGTGCAATGATTATATGTGCTGTTTTTTATTTATATCTTTTACGAAGTTATCATTATTGTATAAATATAATATAAGAGAGCCATATAAGGATTTTATTTTTAAGATAGTTAAAAATATCATAAGCGTTTTTAAATTATTATAAGTGTTCAACTGCTTTAGTTTTTCAAAAAGTTCTGTATTTTGCAATTCAACCCTTTTTCTTTCAGGTAGGTATTATCTGCATTTTTACATAAAAGGATATTTTATTGTAATTTATAGGTATAAAAATATAAAATAATTATGGCAACCAAGAAGAATTTATTCGTAATAAAATTATCAAACATGCATTTTATAAAACAATATTACAAAAACAGCTTCCCGCTGTATCCGGCACACAGCAGGTAGGCTAAGTAACTGAATTAGATTTCTTTTGTGATATGGATTGGCGAACTTAGCTTTATTGTCTGTAAAATATAAATAGGCTTAACTTATACACAATTCAACGTTGTAATAAAAGTCTTGTCACCTTTGTTGTAAATATGCTATGTAAATACATTTTTTAAAATATACAATAATATTAATATTTAATTAATTTTGTGTAAAAATTGTTGATGTAAAATATACATAAAATATCAATCCAAAAGACTTTAGACTATACATAAAGTGAAAGTATGCAACCTGTATTGTTTCAAACCCTTTTGTACTTAGCATGTCTGTATTACAATCACTAAGAAGGCAAACAATAATAATCCAATCAGCTTTAAAAGCCAATATACTATTATTTATTGCTTTCACCACAGCCGGATGCTTCCGTCCTATTGATTTGGTCAGTTATCTTTAGCCGCGCGTCCATAAGTGTGTTCCGTCTCCACAGAGCAGATACGTTACCCTTTATTATTTCCTATATTTGACAGATAAATGAGGGGTCGTTAATTTCTCGTTTTCGTTTTTAAATAATACGATAAGGGAACCTATGTGAGAACGATTTTAAATTATATAAAATCACTAGTCATAGTAGCAGTCATGTATAGCGAATGTACTTGTTAGTGAGCATTAAGCTAGAAAGCGATTATTTTCACTCTAAACAAGATTTACATTTTCAAATGGGACCAGCGAGCGGTGTCCGATGTCGCATGAAGCTTTCTAATGAAATCCTTTAGGTATATGTCGCCCAACATTTTGTCGTGACAATGCATTGATATTTTATTGATAAATAAACAAGAATAATTTATGTTTTAAACTTAATAGATATTTCAAAATATTTCACTCCATAATTCCACATGATTTACACTGAATGTGATTCGTTGTGCCTTAAGTGAATGGTGCCGTTCCATTTCGGTTATCAGCACGTCTCGTGGTGTAACGAAAGCGCTCGCACACTTTCTAGCACGATTGCCCTATATAATAAAACTTAAACAACTCAAACTTTCGACGTCTCTTATAGCACACCAATCAATGGTGTTTAAGCGTTAAAGAACGGTACTCACGGCGCCGTGCTATTCACGTCGACTGTACCCAAATATAAAAATATTCCCAGGAAGTGGCGACATACCACACGCAACTCTGTCTACAATAAAAGTCTGATATGGAAAAAGATACATTTAAACTGTTAATATGGTATATGGTGAAATTTAATTAATTATATGATAAAAGTTATAATTTTAGATAAATACTAAATAAAGCTATATTTTTGTATTGTATGCGATTATCAAGTCATTTTGCAAACCTGACGGAGAACACTCAAAAGCTGCAACATGTGCAAGTACACCGGCACCGCGTGCTGCTACGCAGTCATGCGGCTCGAGTGCCGAGAACGGGAGGTCATGCCCTTCCCCACCACCACCATATATTATAATTATAACCGCGTACCCTCCCGCTTGTTACTTACTCCTCAATTTACTTTTATCTAATATGCGGCTTTTGAGGTCACTCAAGGCCTAGGGGCACAAAATGTGATTGTAAACTCGACTGGTTATGGGTTCGATTCCCACTTGAGGAAATGAAATATTTATTTAAATTGTAGTTCCATTTCTTCGCTCTGGTGTTGAAGCAAAGCATGGCGTTGAGTTCCGCCACTTAGTACGCAATGCCTCTAGAAGTCTTAACACTAGGATCCCTTTGCCTATCCTGCAGTTTTTGCCTGTGAACTCGCATGAGAAGACTCGCGCTTTCCCTTGAAATTAATTGGCGATGTTATTTAACATGTGTTCCAGTACTTTACGTTCCACGTGGTTGACAGTGTTCCGGTGCAGCTTGCAGTAGGATAATGTTATTCTCAAGGCGAAATGTTGTCACGATTTTGACATTTTTAGTTCAACTATGACGCTTGCATCATTTGTATATCTGAAATGTCGCTATCGTGTATTTCGTAACGTCCATACTTTAATCCACTCTCCAAGAGATCTTAAATCTAATTTTTTATCTAAAATTGAATTACTTCAATAAATTATACCTTTAAAAAGGTAAAAAGCGCGAAAAGCGAATTACTAAATATAATAAAATAAATTTGGTCTATACGTTTATAATATACAATTCCAAAGACTAAGACTATCACTAAGAGTATTGTAAATGCAAGAGTGAAACGTTCTTTATTTATTTTTGTAACAAGATATTAGTTTTTTTGTGAAACGACAGATTATTAATATTTATCTTATACAGAGGCTCACGATATATTTAACATTAGGCTTGGTCACATATTATTTTAAATTTTAAGTTAGTGTGTTTCTTAGCAAACGCAATAATCGTAAAAGGTTCCCCTTGTTGAAAAGTGCGCAAACGGTCACAGTGATAAAGGAAAATGCATTACTTCCCCTCCGAGGGTAAAGAGGGATTTTCTTTTAAGGATCCTTTTGAAATAGCTGTTAGGTCATTAACGTCCGTCTCAGGAGGACCCAAATTTAAATGTCTACTTCCTTTTTCGTTGTAACCAAAGTTTCTATGTTATGTTAAGTGAAGTATTTTAATATTTTAACTTTCATTGTGTACTTGATAACATAATTTGATTAAGAAAATATTAAATTCATTGTTATACTTTTACTTTTTACTCTGAATGTTAATTAGTCGTTTGGCAGAAGTAATGATAATAAAGTTGTTTTCATCGTTTAGCAAATTCTAATTATAATAAAATGTATAATTATATAAGTAACAATAAATAACAATAACAAAGTGTACGGCGGCACATCTTAAAGCATAACGAGATAAAGCATTAAATTATATACGCTCAAGTATTTTGTAATGCCGCACCGTGGTTTTAAAACGGTGTCAATTTACCAGATGCGGCTATGAAGATGATATTATACTCTTTTTATTATACTTCCGTTTCAAGATCTAGCATAAAAACATTATTCTTACTTTACAAGATAAGATATATTAAGATAAGGTATATATCTTTTAATAATATATCTATATATATCTTTTAATGAAGATGAATTGTAATAAACCTTGGCTAGACGCAAGAAAATAAGTTCAGTACAAATTTATCGATCTATGTCATTATATTTGGTAATGATATAAAGTTTTAAAGTGAATTAATTATAATAAGTAATTCAAAAAGAACCCTAAACTTTAGACGTCCATTATCCATTTACTTCTTGTCTCCGTGTTAAAGTTGTCAGCGACCGAGAAAATACTTTGCCGAAAGTGGCATGGTATGCTAATTAGTACGATACGCGTTGCTTCCCCCGTAACTTCGCCGATTTATACCGCCCAACTTTACGCGGGATACTTGCTTTGTCTTTTTTTTTCTATTAACATTTCTTTTTTTTTTCTAAACTTCTCTTTTCCTTATTTAACCGACGAAAAAACCGAAGGAGATTCTCTATTGTATGCTTATATACTTTTTTATGTTTAAACATGCATAACTTTTTGCTGGATAGTTCTACTTTGACAATTCTTTTTTTTTTTTAGTGGATATCGTGAAGGTACTCCAGAGTTGGTCCCATATAACATTTTGATAATTTAAGATTTTGTGTTTCAAATTTACTTTAATAATTTCAATTTACTAGATTAGTTTAAGAACTTAGTTATGAAGGTTAATTTTTGGTTTTTAGTTTTTTTTACTTTTAACAAGTTTTCAGTTGTTTTATTTTTTTAAATAAAAAGTTTTTATTTTTATCTCAACAAGTTTTATAAAGAAGGCAAAGTAATGTAATTTTATTACTTTCTATCTAATTAGAGATAACACTTTAAGTAATGCAATGAGACGTACGTATTTGATAATCATTTGGTAATACTTCATAATTCATATTTTTCTGCGGCCATGTAATATAAATCTTACAAATCGTGGTTACGTTGTGAAAAATAATAGCTTAATGCATTAAATAATGAAATACTTAACGAGCATTCATATTTTATGCAATTTATTAATGATAATTTCTTACCTAATTTACTTATAGAAGTATTTTTATGATGATAGAGCTTTTTTTACCAGATAGTCTAGGTCTGATAACCTGTGAAAGAGTCCCTCGTAAACATAAACCGTTATTTTAAGTCAACCCCATCTTATACATATGTCTCTTCATCCATCACATGCACTTTACTACCAGGTACTACGCTATCAACTTGTATTGTGTTAACAACAGTTCCTGTTTCGAGGGTGTTGGGGGCCGAAAGCCCCTAAATTATTACAACCAAGCGCAATATTGCTCGTGTCATCAGGTTCTAGTTCTAGAATTATCGACTCTACGTTACCATTTAATAATACGAATATTAGAGAAAGTTTTAAATTAATACTGTACATAGCATGTAAGTCCATCAAATTGAGTAACGGCATTTGCAATATTATATGGATTGCGGATGTTTATTTAGTATGAAAACAAACAATTGACAGTTTCGATCGCGTGAGCCTATTAGCAATTTCATGCGTGACTAAAATTTATAAAGACATTTGTATTATCAATGTACACAAATATTACATACGTACAAAGTTACTGGAGACACATCTCGGCTATGGATATGCATAAAGCTATACTATGATATTATTTATTATTCAATACCCACTCGAGGGAATGATTATATTTAAATTAATTTTATTTCCTGCTCTAATAAAACAAAATGTTATGTTAAAAAAATTCACTGTCTCAAGTGCAACACTACGTGTAATGTAATATAACAAAATACACACATACTAAAGTGGGTTACCCCGGACTTTTCCTTTTTAAGAGATATCTTGGCTGAGTAGGAAGACGGTGAACGTGATGTGGGTACAAAATATAGATAATCAGGATTTGCGAGTCCTCCTGTACCGGCTATAGCTGGTTCACACCTCGTTCTATTCATATTTAATACGTGCTACTATTCAAGTTATCGGGTTTATTAAATAATAAATCCATGTTTATAAATAGAAATTCATTAATCAACTGTAGTTATTGTATAGTAACTGTGGTCCTTCTTTTTTAGGCCATCCTAGCGCAATAGGACAACGTCGATCTTTACACGGGGGAATGGTTGTTCAAGTTATTTTCATATTACAGATACAGCGTGAATTTAAAAAGAAATAATTACTTTCATTTCTCTGCTCTGGTAAGACAAAACGCAATGTTGCCTTGCTTCGCTGTTCATCAATCAATGTCTTAAAAAGAGTGGGAAAGTGGAGAGTAGTGTATTTTTTTTATATGAAATAAAAAAAACTAATTTCAATCTATGAATAAATTAACTAAACGTGTTGTATGTACTTTAATTTTTTTCTATAAATTTTGCAGATAATTTAAAAACTAAAGGCAATATATGCATCGATAACTATTATTAGTATATTTTTTTATTCAACAGTTTTATTAATTTATATGTCTTTCGTAAGTTTCGTAAGAAATCTGTATATTAAATGTAAAGTTAACTTTTAATCTTGGTGGTTGGTACCTACTACAAAATATATTATACATATTTATACACGAAAGATAAAATACACTATATATTTACCATGTGGGTTTCCTAAAATAAATAAATATGTACATATAGAGAAAAATAAAAAAGATTTTGCGAACGCGGTAGCTCGCAAAGCCGATTAACGGTACCCTGAAATTACGGGTCATTGACCGACCCTGTAACCACGTGTTTCCATTACACTATATTGTATAATTACAACAGTATAAACGTAACAATAAATGAAATGTTATATAAAAATCTTTACGATTTGTTGAATTATCCAATATTTAGTCTTGATTATGTATTATTGTATGAAATGAAAGTTTAAGCATATACTTTCATATTATACCACATAAGTGCGTTCGTAATAATTAATTAATACAATGTCTCTTCTAGTTAAAAGTGGATATGTATTATATAATATTTTTTTTATTAGGTAAACTATGGAAAATCAGTTCGTTGGTGGGTTAATGTGGATAGTAGCCCTTTTAACCCGATTTTACACGATTATGCGGAAAATAGAATATCTAATGATTTTTTATGTTTTATATAAATAAGTCAAATATTTTTTTACTATTACTTCCTATAGTAACTATTGTTATATACGACGGTAACATTAAACACTATGTTTAATTAATAGTTGGTTATAATTAAACACAATTCTTATTCATAATTCAGACCTCAAATATTAGACCCAAGCAAGTTCCTCTCTATTCGCCCCATGATTTACGGTACCTAATTGCGAATTTTCCTCAGTCACGAGCTCATTACAGACCGATATATCAATGCGTGCCAGCTATAAAAATGAAATTACTCCAATTCATTTTTAACTCATGAGCTATTTTTGTAATTAAGGGGCACATATAAAGCGGAAGATATGATGGCCATGTGCGGACAACGCCTCTCCACCGCTGGCTCCATGCCATTGAATGAATTATTTATAAATGTCTACTTATGATTAATTTCAGTGAAGATTGCAGTAAGGGGAGGCTTTGTATATATATGCTATTTAAAATTCAGTAGCTTACAGTTGCCATGCCTCTATGATATATCAAAGTTTTTTTATGATCAAAATTAACAACGAAAATACAATGCTCCCAACATCCAAAACAGCGGAACCATCAAAGTATGATATATTGCCATATGCAAAAATGTTGAATACAATAAGAATAACAAAAAAAAGATGTAAAATAAAGCTAAGAAAGATATTTGTTTTTATTTTAAATTTTACTTAATGCTATTCTAATTTTATTTTTACCGTCATGTTAAATTTTGTGGTAAATGCTCGGTTGGTTGTTTTTAAAAGGAAATTTTCCGGTTATCACTTTTGACACAATTGTAAAGCTCCACAACAACGGCATCTCGCATGCTGGATCATTGTCTTATTTATAAAAGTACGTAAATAAATAAGTCGTAAGCATAATATTTGATACCTTTTGCTTCATTCATGAATATGTATTATATGATTTATATATTCATAAGATTTGGAGAAAATGTGTAGGTAGACGTTATGTACCATATTACATACTATTTTATTGCCAGTCGTGGCACAGGGGTGCAAAGGACAGGTAGTTGGTTCGATTCCCTTTCGAGGCAATAAATAAAAAAATATTTAATGTTTTCTTTTTTCGCTCTGTTGCCGAGGCAAAGCGCGGCGTTGAGTTCCGCCACTCTTTACGCAATGCCTCCAGAATTCGGAAAATGGGGAACAGATTGTCTTACCAATGTAAATAATTCGTTTATGGTTTTATTAAAATTCATATAAAATATAAAGGGAGTTGAAGTGAAGCTTATGAATTATATAAAGAATAACAGAATACTATTATTTATACTGAATGTAAAAAATATATCAATGTTTCTAACAATCAAACTTTACGTTGCATCCCATATTATTACTATTTTATTATGTAATTTATTAGAGGTATCTGATGATTTCCCGATGATTTATTTTTGTTTACTTTATTTTAATACTTGACATACATATGTTAAGTAATTTATTTATTTAAGATTAAATTATATTTATCGACCATTATATTAGTCATCCATTTTTATAAATTGTATAAAAACGATACTTGTCTTTGATTTTATTTAAGGACATAACGCGCGGGTTAACGAATGAATGAAATGGAATGAATACTGTATATACCTACTATAAAATATAATATATTCAAAGAATTTTCAAAGCTTATTGTAATAAAAACAATGCGGATTTTAAAACACTACCAAAGTCATTTTTAGAGATATTTGAAGTGGCAAGTTGATATATTATCTATTTTATTAATATAATACACTTACATGTACTTAGTAAATATTTAATTTCATATAAGATGAAATAACATAGGTACTATAAATCCGTAGTATAATAAAAATGTTTACGTTATTCGTATTGGTTCGCATTCATGATAATTTTATTTGGCTACTTGGTGCCTATCGACAGATATTGATGAGTCTGACGTTGCTCTCGGGTTCCCTTCCTATAGTTTAAGTAGGTTCATATGGCTGTAGTCGAGCCTTAATGGACCGGGAGGCTTATTTATGTGATAACATCATAAAGACGACACTGCGATAATATGATCGGAAATATAGGCTCGGGCGCCAATGTGGCGAATTTGTTTTCCTTTTCCTACTAACTAGATGTGAGATGTAGTAGGTTCAAATATCTAATCCGATTTGGGGAAATATTAAATTTATAGTGGTAAAGGCTCGAATAACTAAATAAAAAGTTATTCAGATTGTTACACAAAATTATCATTTTGATAGACTAAGCAAACTTAATAATAATTAAAACATTTAAAGTTTTAATTTTTCACAAGTTTAATAAATTATACATTTAGTATCATTTATAATCCAAATCCAATAATAAATAATAATCCAATCAATTTTAATTCATGTTGTAAATAATTTGCACGAAAACAAGAGAAACTACAATCTTCTGTCACTAGTCTGATATACACGTTTCATACGTCTACCAATATTACTTGCTCGAAATACTTCTTCAGTGGGCGAAAAAGTGAAGGCGGCTGAGCACCTATTGTGTTAAAGAGTGCCTGCAGCGACACCACCAGAGCTCTTGAGAAACATGATGGGGTAACGATTGCTAATTGTTATAAGTTGAACAATGTAAAGGACAAGAGAAACTTACAATACTTATATATAAGACATCACTTACAACCATATTTTAGTGCGTTATTCGCCCACGAGCCAACGCTTACTCTCGCATTTTCTTTATAGATATATGATAAAGTGTGACATATCAAACTATGAAATTTAGCTATAAACAGAAAAAGATTAGTTAGAAACTATGAGACAAAAACATAAAATATTCGTACTGTAAATAAAATATTTTGTACGAGTACATAAACTTACTACTCTTACGAAAGTTCCGCATATTTTCACCGAATCAGGGTTTTAATTGAATTGTTAGAGACTATACGCTTGGATATCCAATGTTCAAATTAATAAAAGTAAAAATTTCATTGTTTCAGATCTCCGTTGTTTCGAGCAACAAATTACAAAGGTTTGTTTTATTATTTTAACAGGCATACTGTCGAAAGAAATGTAATAATAAAGTTCATCCGTGCAAAGCTTCAGGTGCACAGCAGAAACTACATAGCGGACGTTTTGCGCATTTTTAATACTTAATTGTAAAATAACTCTCTGATATTTTAGCTTCGTTCACGTGAAACTAGGTTATACTGATGTAATAGCTGCCCGTCCCGCCTGTTTCTTTGTTATTGGCGCACCGCGGTAGCTCTATCGCAAAAACGATCACTCTATTAATAGGAAATATTTTCTTACGATATTTTACTGTTGATTTATTTGTTTTGTGTTTTTAAGCACATAGGACTGTAATAAAGTAATTAATTAAAATATATTCATAATAGTACTTTAAAAACTAAGTATTTGAACATTTACAAATGTTTTTAACAAGTGGTTGTGTATGTATATTACAAACTCAAATATAAATAGGTAAGGTGTGCTACAAAATCAAATTTAAAAAAAACAAATAAAACACTTCAATCTTCGTCTCTGAACAAAGAAAACAAAAACTGGTATTCACTTTGTCTCTTTTCTAGTTGTAGAAGCGTCTTTCGTTGCTCTCTTTTTCCTTCTAGATACAAGATTCTGAGATTGGTATTAAAGAATTTAAGCCAAGCAAAAAAATCTAAACTGGTCTTACATTGAAAACAATACGTAAATGAAATGAAAAGAGTAAACATAAATGTCGTAATAAACGTCGATCGTGTTCATTCTGCGGCCAGGTGTACTAGCGTGCGGTCAAAGGGGAAATGATGACATTACATTATAATATACCTTTACATATGCATATATTCCCGTATTTTATCATTGTACACCCACAAGTAACGGGACCAGTTTCTCTGGTCTCTGGTCTCTGGTCTGTGTTATCTAAGGGTACTTAACTACTATAATATGCAAACTCCTCTTACCTTGCGAGGCAGCCGGGAAAGCAGTTAGTGCGAAATGTAATTTACGGGACTCGGCGTGTGGCTGAGCGACCTAATCCAATCGTTGCATCGGACGGCTTACTCTGTTTATATAAAGTTTAATTCACTAATATAATATTCATTTGATGTCAGTGGCGCATATATAAATGTAAATATTGTTAGTGTATTAATTATATTTTAGCCTTATTTCATCGGGCTTAATGCGGTTGACCACTACATTGATATTGTAATAGTAATAATTAAATTAAATACAGAATATAAAAATCTGCATTTTGCATTTTCAATTTTCTTATTAGTTCTATATGGCCAACATTTATGATTCTTTACCTAAGAATTATAAATTTTGGCCATAAATTATATAATTAATAATTTTGTCATATACTCGTATATAAACATAAACATTTGTAATTAAGCGCAATTAACAAGTATGTATATCTTAAATTTTAAGTATTAAATATAATCAAATTTAAAAAAAATATATATACAAAAACTTGAAAGCAGCCATTATTTATCATTTCCATATACGTAGTAATATAACTTTTTACATCATAATTCAAGTCCTATAAAGGTAAGTTAAAAATGTTTCGTCCAGGCCTTTTAAAGTTCCGAAAGAAAGTTTATTTGTGCCCATGCGTATCCCGAGGCACGTAGAGAGCTGCTTCCTTCATTTAGGATGAAACTTTCTTGTTTTGCATTACACGGAGGCGTAGGGAAAGTCACCCTAGAGATCTGAATATTTCATAAGCAGAACACTGTCAGCACATCCCTTTGCATTACTAAAATGGCTTATATGTTTAACAAGGATGGAAAGCGTCAACTATTTTGTTTCTTCTTAATTTTACTTTTAGATT
>JAEBDU010000009.1:4554070-4574715 GCA_016802625.1 Heliconius numata | reverse complement strand
ATGTAAAAACTTACACATTTTTCGAAATCGTATTATTGCAAGCGTATGTTCGTCACTTTTATGCCCAAAGCCAATATCTGACAAAGTAATTTTATATAAGTATATAAATTTTCTTAATATATTTTTTTCTTAAAGAGAGGAGAGGGGAGAGTCGTGGCGCAGGGGCACAAAGTGTGACTGTAGGTAAGAGTGACTGGTTATAGGTTCAATCACCACTCGCTGCCCTTCACTCGCGCAGCTGTATGCGGGATACAGCGTGAAGGTTTCTCCAAACAACGTGACATTGGCGAATTATTTCTAATTTATTAGTGCTTAACTGGCACGCTCGAAATGCCATAAATTATGAACTGAACTGAAATTCCGCATTCTACTATTAAAATATTTTTTTCAAATTACCGTTGATTTTGGTGTTTAGATTTTCCTGGCCACAATTCGCTTTTAGTCTGCAAGAGTCAAGATCTGCTACGTTGTCGCATATATAATTCCAACGACAAGTTCGTTTTTCCTTGCTAACTCTAGATTTCACTGGAATTTAATTTATTTTCGTTAATGAGTCATTATATACCGTTATTTCCATCCTATATTGTTTAAAGATGAAGAGCTGTTTTAGTAGCTTTATTATTTTATACACTGTAGAACTTTTTTTTATTTTAGAATAGTAAACGACTTATAATTATTTAAATTAACTCGGCAAAATTAATTACGGCCATACAGTTCTAAACTCATATAACCGTATAAAATTGCTAAAAATGTTATAAATACCGTTTTATCCGCCTACCGTTCACCTTCATTCAGTAGGTCGTTCTTTTTTTAAAAATCTTGTTTATATTTTCAGGTTTACGTTCATTCTTACCGTTTTCCTTCCCTTTTTTACTGTTGTTGCGACGCTTATTTACGATTAATTTTCTTGTTTTACCTAATTTTTTTGCCAAAGAAATGCCTAAAAACAGAATGTTTATATGTAATTATGTTTATTTTTTATTGCCATATTTAATGTTGGGTGCTATAATTTTGCTTCAATTTATAATAACTGTTTGTACCCATTTTTCGGAGAATTGCTGTTATAATTTCCCCTCCTCTAGAGCGTTATCGATCAAAAATTACGAGAATTGAACTCACCGTAGTAGTTTAAAACTAATGGATTTACTTATAATATGTAAGTGAGAGACCATTTTTTATCATTCATAAAATATGAAAAACAAACTTTTAATAAATACCTCTTCTTTTTGCCTTGTTTGTTTTTTGATCAGATGTTTTTGTTAGAACTGTAAAATTTTAGGAAATATTTTGGTTTAAAATAATTATTTTTGTCACAATCAATATACTATTTAAGTAAAAGTTTACATACGCTTGTATTGGCTTTTTTTTGGCTCACTTGGAACTTCCACAAATTGTCCTGCCATAGAAATTAGAAATAAGCATACTATATACTTTTAATTTCGCTTACTATAATAACATAATAAGTACGTATACACTGGAATATTTTAACAGTTACATATATTTTATTATTTACTGAACTAGAATTATAAACAATACCTCTCAGAAACTTAGTTTTTCGTCCTTTAGTTGAAGTTTCTTCAACTGGTACAAAATCTGTAAATTAATTTCTTATATTTTTAATAATAGATTCAAATTGGAATTCTAAAATATTTTAATTAAATAAACATTTTCACCTTCTCCACTTAAAGCCAAAGCTTGTAAAGCGTCAATGCTAGTTATATCATAATCTGAAATTCAATATAAATTACTTTCACATAAATAATATTAATATAGAAATAATAAATTTTCGATTTACCTGTCAAAGTCACTATTCTCTTGTTTGTTAGAACTGAAATAACATTTTGAATTATTAAAAGCTTTTATTTAATTACCATTATAAATAAAGTAGTGTTCCTTTTTTCCGGACAGCTAAGGTTAAGGTTATAGACATAAACTGTTAGTACTTACAAAAAGCTTCAAATAATTTATCTGAAAGTTCTTGTGCGTTCCTTGTAGAACTAACAAAACCTTTGCCGACTACATTAAAATAAAAAAATATGATATATTTCATTATTAAATTATTTGTATGATTCATTTAAAAAATATAAATATGAAATAATACGTACTTCCTGGATCACTAACTGAAATAAAATGTATATTAATAATATAGAGTTAGTTTTTAGTATGGAAGAGATCCTGTATATTCAACGAGACATATTCCAGAGGCAGGAAGCACTAGAATGTTCATTAAGTTACTTTATAGTTTCAATTTCTGTTCAATCTAGTACAGAGCAATCTCCGAAGTAAATACAGAATGCCTTTAGTAGTATTTATGGGTGTCTAATGTAACATTACGTTGCCTCGTATAGCTATTTTATGAAAATTTATTATTTAACTCCGCACTCAGCTGGGTAAGCAGAGGGAAAACAGTATTAAGACACTCCGTTCCCCACTTTCCGCCGAATTCTGGAGGCATTACGTGTTGAGTGATGGAGCTCAACGCTGCGCTTTGCGTCGACACCACCGAGAAAGGATCGAACTCACAACCAGTCGCATTTACAGTCACACTTTGTACCCATGCATCACGACTGGCCTCAGTTTCATAAATAAATACAATTTCTTTTTAGGTCATATATGTACTCATATGAAACCTAAACGTTTCCTTGTCCGCTTTTTATTTGGTTGTTAAATTTTATTTCATCTATTCATTTCGATACGCTTGGTCAGTTGTGCTCAATTGCTTAACCAAATTAAAAACCCAAACCAAAAACAATGAATCTTATTATTGATGAATTTGATAACTATAAAAATACCTTTCTCTAATAGTTTGCTTGCAATCGGTAGCAACTCTTTCGGTGTAAACGTGTCACCTGTTTTAGGACAATATATATATGTATATATTTTTAATTTTAGTTAATTTAAAAATTATTTTAATTTTAAATATTGTTTTACCTGCCGCTAGAGGACGCCCTTCTAAAATAATAAAAAACATATATTATGCATAATTAAAATTATAATAATAGTAATCTTAAGTATTTTACGTTGGAACTTTTTTGTAAAATATTTTTCTAATAAGGTCTTTGATTCAAAGTTTAAAATTTTTATTGTACGTGTACCTATATGTCTCTTTATCGATAGAAAAAGAAGCATTGTGTTGCAATTTTGATATTTAACTATATATAAAATAATTAATAATAATAATTAATTTTATTTTAATTATAATTCTTACATTCCCAACAAAATGTAAAGGCCCCTTAATGTACCTATGGACGTCTGCAAATCTATTTTTTTTGTTTTAGATTAGAAAGTAGCCAGGTTTATAGTACTTTTAATTTACTTGCGTATGCAAAAGGAATGAAACAATATAAATTTTAAGCAATACCCCAGCAAATAATATTTACTTACGTATTGAAAAAGCGTTACTTTTTGAAACCCAACCAATCTGTAATAACAAAAAATTAATATAATAATAATATATGTATGTTTCAAAACAGGCCATCTACATATATAATATACTCTTACATAATAAAACACAAACGTTGACAAATAAAACATAGCAGACTGCCGCTTCATTCTGAACAAACAACAAAGGTTAAGCTAAAACACAATAAACTGAAAATCCAATTACGAAAGTTAATAAATTGCAAATAGCGTGACATTTATTTAAAAGCCTTATATTTGTTTATGAATTAAATACTAATGTAGGATTGTATATTAGGTACTACGATTCAGCCGCATTTTATAAATATTATAATATGCGCTCGTTTATTTTAATGACAGAGTCGTACCTAAATCTTCATAAAAATATTATTTCTAGTGATAATAACATCTTTAAACCGATTAAAATAATAAAATGAAAAGGTTGTATTCAACCTGGTGAAAGGGTGTGCGATGACCCAAGACCGATATGCGCCCGCGCAGTGCCGATACCAACTGCTTGTTCCATTGTAGACCGGCAGTTTCGCCATTTAACACCACTCTCACCAGAGAAAAGGTACAAATTACTAACGAGTTTCGTAAAGAAGGCATTGTGTTTGATCTAGATCTGTTCAAATTCATGTTCTTAGATCATCAGCCTCCATTGTTGTTTGTTGAAATGCTGTTTTTGTAAAGTGAGGTTTTTGTATTGTAAAAGGGAAAACTTTATTACTCATATACGAGTCTATCATTGTTCTCACTGTCATGAAGCATGCTTAAAATCTTATATTTGTTATATACATAGAGGCCAGTCATGGCGCAGAGATAGATAGTGTAAACGCGACGCGACGCGCCGGTTGTGGGTTCAATCCCCACTCGAAAAAATTAAACATTTATTTAAATTTATATTGCCATTTCTTTAAAGAAAGTCATATTTGTATTTGTAATTTAATTTACAGACCATTTAAAACCAAATAAGCCTGCTGGGTTTTTTAAAGAAAACTTGCAATAATAAGCGATAGTCCTTAATACTCTTCTTAGACACAGGCACCTAGTTTTTAAATTGCATTAGTCTAACAATAATAATCTCTCTTCGTACCTAACGACACATAACAAGACGTAAACCTCGTCGTAAAAATTATAGCTTACGAGTATATAGACTGTTACAATAACTTCATTAACTATAGCACGGACACCATAAACAGCACAATTCTAAAATTTAACAATGTAGCTATATTTCACTTACGTTATACAATTTTCCCGAGATAGGGATCCGACGCGCCGTCTAGACACGACAGACCCGGCAGACTAGTCTTACGACCATTATAATGTGCTGGGGGTACACTTTGCGTACTTCCCGATCCGTCTGCCAACAGATCCTATTCAAGTAAGTAGGTGTCGTTTCTGAAATAAGGCTCTCGATCGAAGACGTGTTGGGGCTACAGTGACAGCTTCTTACCGCACTGTAAGTGCGCTGAGAGCTTGCGGCATCTATATTGACACATTGAGTGCAGCTCGTGCCTGCTAACTGCTGCCAGCTATAACTTAGCATTCTCAAGTGTTAATTAAGTATTTTCCGCTATAAAAAATATTTTAAATTATTCTTTATTTGGTTCCGTTCCCTAAAAAACGGAACCCTGAAAGAATCTTTTTTTCGTTCATCTGTTTATGTGTTTGACTGTCAAGAACTTTTTTCTCAAGATTTAGTGGAAGTGTCATGCTGATTTTAATATGAAATATCTAAGTCCCTTCCAGAAAAAAAAATAACTTTTATGAACTGTACTTCTCTTTGACTTACTATAATTATTTTTTATTAAATATATTATTAACTAAATAAGATGGAAACAAGAAATATAAGAAATAAAATCGTTAAAATAACTTAAGTAAAAATAATATAGAAACTGTGTATTTAGTATGTAATAAAACCTTACCATTTCTGGCTTAAGTTTCATCATAGTCACGTAAAAATAACGATGACACTATAGGAAATCGCGTCCTATAAACAAAGTGTTAACGACACAATTTAGTGGCTGTGTTGAGTAAACTTGTGAATTCATTAGATCATCTATGTCATCCGCGGCTCAGAGAGTGCTAACAGAATTATATGTAAAATTGCAAGAAGGTTTAAATTATTTTTTTATAACGTGAAGCATTTCTTGGTTCAACTTTTAGCTACAGAATTTAATGTAAAATTTAATTTAAAAATCCTTTAAAGAGGTACATAGTTGTAAAAATGTCGTATATAAATATGAAAACCTCGAATAAGTTTAAAAAATATAAATTTTATCAAATTTAATATTTATACCTTTCCCATACCATTTTAGATGTGAGTAATTTAGTTGCTTGCAGTAAGGAAATACGCCATTGCTTTAGTTAATGGCTACCAGGATGTTTTGCAGTAAGTATGATGTAACATGTTATAGAATGTGAATAAATGAAGTTGAGGCGCAGTGGTTCAGTATTTGACGGTAGTCGGGATGGTTTTTGGTTCAATCTCTATTCGGTGTTGTGGATTATTTTCATTTTCTCGCCTTGGTAATACAAAGCTCGGCGTTAAGTTACGCCACTTGCCAGTGGCTTTTCAGAGCGGGGATGGTGCCCAACCCAGAAAATGATAGTGCCTTGAAAAATTAAAGAAAAAATATTTATATATAAATATAAACTTAAAAGCTAAAGTCAAGCTTGAGGGGAGCTGGAAAATATCTAGATACGCCATGTTTCCGCCACTATACACACAGTTCGGGTGGAGAACGGTAAACTAGGTGTTTTGACAATAGGTTCTCCTTGCTTACATTGCAATATGCGGGCGAAGCTGATAAAAAAAATTAAATATAATAAAAAAAATGTACAACAAAAAAATTGATTTATCTATTTAACTGTTACGCCTTATGGTCACAATATATTGTTACTTTATTTTTTTTAGTAATATATTTAACAATAGAACATTTGCATAAGTTTTCCACTCAATGAAATTTATAACATTTAGTTTCTAATCTTAAGTATCTACTTTAATTATTTTAATTTTTAAATTATTTATATTTTAATGCTTTCACTCGATATCTTTGCTACTAAATAAAATTAACTTTTCCCCGATTCGGCTGCATAAATAAAGGCAAGTAGGTAAACCCCCTTGTTTGCCAACGGATAATTAATTAAGGAAAGTTTTAAATCTCCTCTCTTTCAACTCAATAAGCCTTTGTTTTGACCTTATCTGTGTATTTGTTTAGGCTAGAACTTTATGTCAAACAGTATTTTATTGATGTATGTTTATGCTTAGGTATGTATACATATATATATATTTATAATGTATCATAAATAATAAATTATTCATGTAGGAAAATAACCCAAGTTCATAATAATTGTGGTTCAATGTCAAATGTAGGAACACGCAGCTCGTCACTTTCCCAGGCTCTCCCACTTCCCAGCTGCGTCCGGGAGGGATAGACGTCACTATCGCCTAGCCATGAGACTTGCACTCATCCCTCATTTCCTCTATAATTATATAATGCAAATAAAACATAACAATATGGAACATGTACTGCACAGCACATGTGCACCATTATTTATCATTATAAAGATACATATGTTTATTGAAATAACAAAGTATTATTTTGCGCAACTTAATGCGTTTTCTTTGAAATTATTTTTATTTTTAACTATATAAACATACGAATATAACCCCTTTAGTAACTCGATATTTTGCATAATAACTACACACTTACAGTGAGGCAAAAATGCTGGTGAGGCAAGTAGAGACGTAGATGGCTCTACGTGACGAATCAAGGCACCAAGAATGTGTTCAATTTTTTCTTTTGTCCGATTTGTTTTGAGAGAGTGTGAGAAAATAATTTTATATCACTATGTTACTCTATTTTCACTCGAATGTAAGTACTATGAAAGTAAAAATAATAGTAAGTGATATTGACAATAGTAGTGGGTTAGTTCGTTGTGTTAGTAGTGTGTACTAACATTATATAAATGTTTTTGCCAATTTAGAAACATCCATGTCAGAAGGCACCTCACTATATTTCATATAAATACAGTGGAATTTAAAGTCACAAGTAACAGTAGTCGATGTTAACCCCACCACGATGGCTTGTGTATTTTATATGGAACACTGTCACTGCTCGTCTGCATCTCATGGACTATAGAAACCTGCACCCATCCATGGTGCGCTTGCAAGAGTTGCATGCACTCTATTACGTCAGCATAGCATCAATACATAAATAGAAGATTTTCACATCATTCATCATTAGGAATATATGTAGTCTACGCTATGTAACGCGAATTTGTTAAGACAAGCATATGAAATGGCAGTTTCATTTGAAATCGCATATAAAATTCGAAATTATCAACTTTCTCCGGTGAAAGATCGAACCGTAATCGATTCAGAAGTCATGGTTGTTCAATTTTGTTTGTTTGCCTGTTGGTTTAAACTGCACAAACGATGACTATAATTTTAACAGTATTTGAAGACGAGTTTTCTAATGATTATTTAGTCGACGAAAAAACTGACGGAAGTTTTTAATTTAAATTCTTTATTTTTTTATTAGGTAGGAGCTAGGGTATAGGTATCGAAGAGGTGGCCCCATATCAATTTTTTAACAATTGGTTTTGTGCTAAAAACATTAAAAAATATTTTATATTTATATAGTAACGTATTTCATTTCTGGTTTTTAGTTTAAGCCTTTATCCCGAGTACATAGAGCCGCAAATCTAACCGCCCTAGCTTCGGGAGAGTAAATCGAACCCACAAGCCAGACATTGTCACACTGTACAAAAATGGTCTTATCTATATATATAAAATCGAAAGGTCACTCACTCATCACGAAATCTTAGAAACTACTTGTGCTAGGAATCTCAAATTTTGCATAGGAGTTACTTATAGGACGTAGGTGCTCGCTAAGATGGGAATTTGCAATATTCGATTTCTAAGAGATTGTTTTTGGAGTCGAAAGTTTGTATGAAACTTTGTTACTACAAATGCTAGGAGTCTCAAATTTTGCATAAACGTCACTAGAACGTAGTCATGGAGACAGTTAATAATAACATAGTTCACGCGGGTGGAACCGCAAGCGGGCCGCTAGTTTATTATATATAGAATGTTATTATATTATAGGTACATCATGACCACCCAATTTCTTTTAAATTAGAGATAAGTGGAGAACTAAACGACTTATAACTTGAAAGCAAAAAAAATACAGAATTTAGTTTTAATAACTTTAATTTAGTTTAGCTTGACACTAATATATAATTTAGTTAATTATTTGGTTCTCACTACACGCTTTATTTTTGTAACAACGCATAATAGCGTATAATTAGCTTTTATGGTAAACATTTACACATGAAATGACACCAGTTTCATTATGCGAATTCAATGTACAAATTAGTTTTGTCCTTGTGTGTTTAGTGGCTAGATCTAAGGTCGGAATATTGTTTAAACATGAATGAGCAATTATTAGATTTAGTTATTAATACAATTGGTAACAAATTTGATTGCAAATAATTAATATGTAAAATACACCTGTAGTATATATACTTTTGTAAACGTTATATTTATTTTCAAATTCTTTTTTGCTGTGTGTAGGATATAGCGTGAACGTAATTATTATTATTAAAATAAACATGTAGTATACTACAAACATTATATTTATGTTGAAACTAAAATAAGCTGGAAATGGTGGAAAATGTATATCGTTCTACTTCTTTTTTTTTATATTATATCGATCTGTAATAAATATTCTTGCTCCGTTACTCTATTCTATCCTGAAATTTAACTTGGTGAGAGAGCTTGGCTGTATGCCAGTTGAAAGACAATCCTGGCGCTCGGTCAGGACATTTTGATACCACTCGCTTTATCTTGCAGCTATAGGAGCTTCTACTTCAATTAAATCGATTTTCTGGGAATTTCGCAAAAGCACCGCCATCGCCACTTTTGAGCAAAGTGAATTTTAAGTGCAGATTATTATCGTTTGCCGCAAGTGTTGTTTGCTATATATAGTATGTATAAACATTGTTACAAGAACGCAAACAATAGTTGATTAGTATTTATTTAACGCACAGTAAATAGAAAATATTATATAATAACAATTCGGCGGAAAGTGGGGAACGGAGTGTCTCAACATTAGGTTCCCTCTGCCCACCCTGCTATGTGCGGGATACAAGGTAAAACTAATAAAGTTAAATAAAAAATACAATTTACGCTTGTATTAGAATTTCTTTAAATTTTATTTCATTTTGTGAATATAATATTATGAAAGAACAAAGTAAATAAAAGAAAGTAAAAGACATATATATTTTTTCATTTCGTGTGTAGTACACTGAAGTAAAGTGGAATCGCTAAGCGTCTCCATTAGTTTTTATTGAGCGGGATGTCGCGGAGTTGAGTTTCGCCAACATAAACTCTGAAATAACATTTGAAGCCGCCCCTTGATTTATTCAGGAACTTTTATTTGTATTTTTATTTGCTTTTATTATGCAATTTGCTTTTTGAAAATTGTTACTTATTTTTGAGCTTTCTTCAATAATTTATTTATTAAATAGTTTTTTGTAAATTAGAAGTTATTTATTTCTTGGGACAATTCTTCCTCAATGAGATAAACGTTAAGTAAATAGATTAATTTCTCATAATTTATAGACTTATGGTAATAAATTTACTGGATAATATAGATACTCTTGTGACCTACTTAATTTTGAACATGAAGATTCTATATCTTATTTCAGGTAACTTATATCTTAATAAATCCCTTTAACTACTATGTTCACCCTTCATTAAGTCTATGGAGCGAACGTATATTGTCACGTGTCTCTGACATGCTAATTTGTATCCGAGCATTCAATATAGGCTCGTCCTCGTATTTAAATACCTTAGTAAAGTGCAAATTTTAAACGGGATCGTTTGTTTATGGTAATCTCCTTTACATGTTTTCGTGAAAAACTTAACTTTATATCGGCTTCGCTAGCGCATATATTTTTCCCTTTTCTGACACTGCGTTGAGCTTTTCTATTATACCCTTTGGTGTATATATTAAATACATTTTACCTACATATTTATAAGGCTAGTAGTGGCTCGGGGGCACAAAGTGTGACTATACACTCGACAGGTTGTGGATTCTATTAACACTCGAGGAAATGAAATATTTATTTAAATTTATATTTCCATTTCTTCGCTCTGGTGTCGAGGCAAAGCGCGGCGATGAAGTCCGCCACTCAGAATGCAATGACTCTAGATTTCGGTGTAAATTTGGTAACGGAGTGTCTTAACACTAGGCTCCTTCTGCCTGCCCTGTTGTGGGCGGAATACATCGTGAAGTTGATGTTTTTATGATATAATAATTAAATACTTCTCTAAAGAGAGTAAAGAATCGTTTTCGAATACTATTCACTTTTATCTAAGTATTACCTACTTACAGATCGGAGATACAAATAACTCTAAAAGTAGAGTCGGTGTAACCCTTGTCAAATATAGTCGAAGATTAGCCCTAAACACTTGCCCTTGTCAGTTCTTCCTATTATACGTTTATCTATTGATTATTTAATAGTAAAAAGGGATGTGTTCTTAACGCTATATAATTCATAATTTTTGTACGTTATAATGATAATTTGAGTAACTAAATACCTATTTTTGTTAATATTGTCGAGGGAAAATAATTATTATTTTCAATATATTATGCAGAAAAATTTACTAAGTTTTCTCAACAAAATTATAATTTCCATGTTCCGAGTCCACTCGTAAGAAACATTTTTATACGAACTAAAGTTGATATAAATAGCTTCAGTCCAAACTTCAGTCTATACTATATAATTCAAATTGAAGTGTATATCTGTAATTTAGTATATATGTCTTCTCTATAGAAGACGGCTAGCAAGTTAAAAGAGCTCTTACTCGTCGCCTCGCCCTAATGTTTATTAGATTTTACGACTATTATCAAAGCTTTGTGACAGGAAAATAAATTTCAATTGACTGTACAAATAGATAGTAATTGCTATAACTCTCTGCGCATATAAAAATTTATTGTCAAAGTAAATGAATTACTGCAGTTAAACGAACTGATTGTACTCGTAAGTTAAATGTTGTCAGTGTATAGAACGGCAGTAGTCAGTAGCTAACATGAACGCTAGCGTATATTGTTTATTATTAAAAATATGTTTTAAAATCTATTGATATAATAAAATTAAGTAAATGATCGCTGTCTGTACATTTACGAGAAAATCAAATTATTTGGGTCACTTTTTGCCTGTTTGTCCACAGACAATATACAATAGAGAAAACAAACTAACAAACTTCTCTTAACATTTAGTGTTTATATTATTTAAATTGATTAATAAATTAATTAAACTTCTGTATTTTATAGAATTGGCCGATACTTTCTTTTTTTATTACATGATTATTACATTTAAAATGGTAATTACATTACTAAAGTAATTCGGATGAGACATAAATAATTGACCAGTTTCAGCCTCAACTTATAAAGTTAAAGTTTGGCCAAATTTATCCAAATGCACAAAAAAATCTTTACCTAACTTGTATTATAAAAACTGTAAATAATTAATATTGTTGTTATTTTTAAACAACAATCCAAAGCTTAGACACAAAGAGATCAGAAATACTTCCAAATGTTCAGTCCAAAAATACCACCTGGAGATTAGACCAAACCATATGATTGAGAGCATCAGACTTGTAGGTGGCGAGATTAGTTTAATATACTAATGGGCTCTGGTGTTAGGTCACAGGCTGTATCTAGGTCACATAGGAGCCGGCGCAGTTTGCTATTGTCGAATCAATATGTTAACAATGGCCAATTCGCTTTACAAGGCACATACAAATTTTCTTGGTGGTTGTTGACTGGCAACACAATGTGTGGAATGTGAATAGCGGTTTACGTAATACCTATGTTAATACTTTTATTCAGAATATTATTTTATTATGTAAATATAAATGTAATGCTAAATTAATACATCATCTTATAAAAATATATAGATTCAATATATGTAATTGTGGTGATCGCGATAGGTGTAGATTTCCTTTTACCTTTACCTATATGGAGAAATTCGTTTCTTTTGGAGCATATTTGAATATTTAGTTACCATATCATCGAATTATATTGAGATAAATTAATAGTTAATATTGTAAATTTTTTTATTGACAATAATAACTAAACTGTAAATCTATATATATAAAAGGACTTGTCCTCACTGACTGAGGTAAGACGCACGCACAGCCGTAACTGCTCATGGTAGAAACGTGAAATTTGGACAGATGTTTACTTTCGTAATCTGGACATCCACTAAGAAGGGATTTTGAAAAATTTTAACCCTAAAGGGGCGAAATAGGGGTTGAAAGTTTGTATGGAAAAAAATTTAAATCGGCACCGATTTTTATAAAATTTGAAATTTAGATTTTTAAAAGTATTTAATTGAACACATGTTTCATCATTTTCTAGAATTCTCCCCCTAAGGGTACAAATAAGGGGTTGAAAGTTTGTATAGAAAAATCTTTAAATCACCACCGATTTTTATAAAATTTGAAATTTAGACTCTTAAAAATATTTCATTGAACACATGTTTCGTGGTTTATTAGAATTCACCCCTAATTACGCAAGCGAAGCTGCGCGCGTCCGCTAGTAGTCTTATATTTCCAAAATAAGACTTTAAAATTCACAATGTGTTTATGATGATGAAAGACCAAGAGAAATACGTAAAAGTTATTTTATTTAATGCACTAACGTAAGCTGTGGCGTATTTTTGAAGCAAACAATCGTTGTATTGTTTCTAAAGTACGATTTATTTAGAGGCCGATCTCACGGAGAAACGAACTTTCGTTTATATTCTGAAATAAAGTGATCTGTATCGGTCACCTATTGTTTTGCAAATAATAGTATTACATTTTTTCTATTTTTCGCTTGAAATCATCCTAATTAATAAATTTTATTATTAAAATGAAATATTATGATTTGTTAAGTTTATTTGTATTTTTAGTTTATTTATTTTTTATATATACTTAAAGTTTTTTTTTATAACTAGAAGCTGCACGCAACTTCAATAATAAAAATAAAATTAATAGCTAACTATTAAATAAACACCAAATAAAAGCAAAAAAAGGATATTTAGTAAAATCTCAAGTTGGCACCAACTCCAAAAATAACGGTATCAAGATTTTTTATAAATTATGTACGAAATATAAAAATAAAATGTTTATAAAATATTTTAACATCTTTTCGTATAGTTAGAAACTAGCTTTTGATTCGTTCGAAGAGCAACAGAACTTTTAATTAGTAGAATCATATGCAGCTAGTGTAATGGGATCCATTCTTGTCAGTTCCACTTCCTTGAGTAGCAATTCCATCTTGAGACACTTCATTTATTATTCACAATGAGCTCGTTCTGTATTATTCGCTTCGGCGATACTCACTTTATCTTATTCATCTACTTTTGTTTTGTCCAAAATATTTGGGATGAAAGTATTAAATGTGTGTCGTATATTATGTACTCGTATGTATTTATAACTTTAATATAATATTTTATAACGAAAAATGTCTAATAAAAGACTTCGCTTGATCTGAGGAGTTAAATGTGACTAGGTTATGTTTTCTAGTGCCTACTCCATGTATTGCAGGTTTGCAGTATACGCGTAAAAACATCATATTTAGATAACTTTAAACAATTATCGTAGAAAAATCTGAATTTTAGTTAATTTAAAGTTTGTGTCTTTTATATTTTACATTCTTTTATTTTTTGTCTCTAGCTAGCATTTATTACATTAATAATTCATATAATTGTGTGCCTATTAGTGTATCTAATATGTATTATCATGACTATCGATCAAAATATTGATTAAACTTGAAAGTAAATGTATTTGAGCCTTAGATTTTTTTATTGTACTTTCAAAAAAAAACAAAAAAATTGTGAGAAGACTGCATTTAAATAAATAGAAAATACCATACATCACCTACATGCAATGTCAATAAAAAAAAGAAATAAAATTAAATGAGCCATCACAAGAAAATCTATGATAATCAGTAAATTGTTACCTCTCAGCAATGAGTACATTAACAGTCGAGAAAGTGAAACTGGTCTTAATAAGCCCCATTTCGAAGTTATAGCACTATTTATTTGTAGCGTCACTTAATGCACTGTTAACGTTCCCGGAATCTTATCCATCAACCGTCGTTATTGATGGGGCCATTTCAAATATATCCTGTGAACATTTATTTTAATAAGATGTTCTTTTATTACCTGTAAAAGATATGGCAAACATACGAAATTCAGATCATTGAAGCGTTATAGGATAACTAATTTATCAGAATAGACTCTAGTATTTGTTTTTCTATTTTTATTTTTGCATATCCAACCCTGTAGAAATTTCTGTTATTTTTTGCTGTGCAAGACGCACGAAATAAGATCATGGCGATATTTGTCATTTAATTTCATAATTATTTACTATTCTGAAAGACATCACATGTTTTTCATGAGTTCAAATTTTAAAATTTCACAGCATCAAACTTTACGCGGCAAATAGTAGGTAGGTACAACAGAAACAAAGGAATATTCCAGATTTTACTGCGAATTGGGTACGTGTAAAATTTGAACTACCGGGACCCCATATTGCCCTAGCTACCCCATATGCCAACACTCGTCTTTGATATAAGCCTTTTGATGTCTGCTACGTACAATGCCACATTCATATTCGAACTTAAATAACCTTCTTTGACTACTAAATTGGACATTTGGCACTTTTTTAATTAGCAGTACTATATTGTTTATAGTGAATACTATCAAACTAACAATTTCAAGCTCATATTATAGCAATAAACATTGATTAAGTATTTTTTTACATGTTTCAATAATGAATGGATATTTAAATATAAATAAAATCCAACATTTTTTATTTGCTCTCAGCACAAAAATTGTACGTGCCATTCTGTTTTTCATACACCAATTTTATATAAGCGTAGAGGGGGCGGCCTCTGTCTATATGTATGCACAATGAAAAGTGTGATCGAGCCATAAAAAGTTTTACTAGCTCATTCAACGCGCCGCCTCTATCATAAACTAGATTTACGGCGATGGAAAAGGAACATGATTAATGATTCTCAAAAAATATACAACACATGGGACAAAACAAATCTAAATTATGCTTTGATTTGAAATTGAAATTTACTATAAAATTAAAATACGAAATTCTGTTACTAATGCAAGAAAATGCAGTCATTTTCTTGTATTAGTAACAGAATTTCGTAAAATAGTAATAAAAATAAATACTAAAATAATCATTATTTCAACAAAATATTTAAAATTTTCTTTGTTACGTAGTCTAATAGGCCAATTTTTGGAAGGTTAAATAGGGGAGTAGGGTTGATATCGATTAATTCCCATTAGACGAGTGCATGTGGCGTGGAGGGAGTTAAAAAACTGCTTTGTTTAAAGAATTGTAGATCATATTATGAATAACTGCGGAAGAACTTTTTTTAGTTTTAGATATTAATTTTTTTTTATATTATTTATATTTTTAATTTAAATAAGTAATCATTTATTGAACAATATTTACCTTTTAATTTTTTTTTTAACTTTTAAAACACATGAAACGGACGTAATCCGTTACATTTGCATGCGTACGTAATATCTATATAACATGAGTGAATACAAAAAAAAAACAGTTAAATTAATTTCAAATTTCTCTTAAAGTTAAATATATTTAAACGAATATTGAATGAACAAACCCCTCTTTATTCTAGTGTTAATGGCCACGAGTCAACAAATTGATTGCGGTGACGCTGGCGGTGCAAATAAGTAGCTCAGGCTCGCTTGCTTCTAAATATTGCGCTCGAATATTATTTACGCTGCACTGAAAACGATGGGAACTTTACTCAATTACTGCCCCCATTAACTATGGTTAGCTAAAGACTGCTTTTTATACTTTTGCTTGACTTCTTGTACTACAGCATAATTTATTTCATTAATTTATAATTAAAGTGACTGTTAAATACTTCTATATGTCTAGACGTTGCTTATATTTTCGATTTATTTACTTCTTTTAATCTAAATTGTAATTTAAAAATTAATATACACTATTCATTGCAATATATATTTGCATACGCGTATTACAATTACTTTTATATTATACTAGCGGCCCGCTCGCGGTTTCACCCGCGTGAACTATGTTATTATTAATTTCTGTCTCCATGACTACGTCCTAGTGACGGCTATGCAAAATTTGAGACTCCTAGCATTTGTAGTAACGAAGTTTCATACAAACTTTCGACCCCAAAAACAACCCCTTAGAAGTCGAATATTGCAAATTCCCGTCTTAGCGAGCACCTACGTCCTATAAGTAACTCCTATGCAAAATTTGGAATTCCTAGCACTTGTAGTTTCTGAGATTTCGTGATGAGTGAGTGACCTTTCGATTTTATATATATAGACTAGCGGCCCGCTCGCGGTTTCACCCGCGTGAACTATGTTATTATTAATTTCTGTCTCCATGGCTACGTCCTAGTGACGTCTATGCAAAATTTAAGACTCCTAGCATTTCTAGTAACGAAGTTTCATACAAACTTTCGACCCCAAAAACAACTCCTTAGAAATCGAATATTGCAAGTTCCCGTCTTAGCGAGCACCTACGTCCTATAAGTGACTCCTATGCAAAATATGAGATTGCTAGCACTTGTAGTTCCTGAGATTTCGTGATGAGTGAGTGACCTTTCGATTTTATATACAGGGTGAGTCATATTGAACTTTCCGATTTCAATAAGGTGTGTATTAAAAACAAAGCGACATGCAGTAAAAATTATTTTATTGTTTGAAAGCACATAACATGCAGTTTTAATTTAGTTGGTTTTAAAAATGATATCCTGTAAATGTCTACCTCCATTGACCACACACTGCTGAAGCCTTTCCCGGAAGTTGTCCATTACTCGTCGAGTCATATTCAGCGGAATAGCATTGATTTCTTCCGTGATTGCAGCCTTCAGTTCATCGATGGTTCGGGGACGATGCGTGTACACCTTTCCTTCAGGTAACCCCAGAGAAAGAAATCGCAGGGGGTTAAATCAGGTGATCTCGGCGGCCACCCAACGTCACCTCGCAAAGAAATGAGATGACCGGGAAACATTTGTCGCAGGATTTCCATTGAACGCCTGGATGTATGGGCTGTAGCACCATCTTGTTGGAACCAGATGTTATCGTTGTCATGATTCTGCGTTAATTCCTCCAATTTCGGTTTCAGAAAAGTTTCAAGCATGTTTAATAAATTTAATGCATTTTTAATAAACTCTTCAACTACGAACGCACGATGTTGTCCCGACCAAGCCATTGCTCACACTAAAACTGCATGTCATGGCGCGTCTAATGACACCATCCCCACCCTTCTACTCCTTCCCTTCTTCGTGCAACGTCCTTCCAAAACCGGAAAGTTCAATATGACTCACCCTGTATATAGATAACATAAAAAAAAACATTTTTATTAGTAAATTTAAAAGCGCTCATAGCAATCGTTTCCGTTTCTCCTTTCTTTATTGAGAAAAGGCGATCGCGTGTGGCCTGCAGCGAGGTGGTGGCTACATAGTGGAGTTCTGCACACAGTGCATATATTGTCCCGATTTCCACTTTTATTTTATTTTAGAGTCTCGAGTACGTTTAACAGACAAAGGGTCTAAACTAGTTAACACACATGGACGGGTTTTAATAGCTACTCTTTTGTTGATCGCTAACTGGGGCACCGGGTGTTAGGATATATAGGACGCTGCATACTTTTACTTTGCTTGAGCAGCTTTCATTTTAAGTAATGAAAATGTCCTACATTAATGTTTATTCATAATTTATATTAAGTTGAAATTATTTTCTGTTACATTTGATATACATATATACTATTTATTATTTAATGGCGTTGTGTTTGTGTTTAATTATTTAAATAAAATATTTAAACACAAAGTAATCTAATATGAGTCATAATCGCATTTTGAGTTTATTACTTCATTTTTACCATATGTACCTAGATATGATTTGTTTCTGATGCTTACATATTAATTAAGTAATAGATATAATTTTTTTATTAGATTCGAGAAAAAACAACTATGAATTGACATGAAAAAATTGATTTTTTGGCAAAACTAAGTCGATGAGATTTACATATACAGTTGAAGTATATAATAAATATGAATGTTCATCTTGGCACGCCAGTAAAAGTTGCATCTCCATAACGGCAGAACTAGCAATGTCATAACGGTGTATTAAGCTTAGTCGACTGCACAATATGGCAATAAGCTTTCGCGGAGTAATAGTGTACTATTTATTGAACTATTATTTCTGTTCGGATGCTTCGTTGTAACTTTAATAAAGTAGTTCTATAGAAGTGGGTCGCGTGCCGGGAACGCTTTGTTTGCAACTGTTATATTGTATTAGCTGGATTCCTTTTCTTCCTTCATATGTATCTATTGATTCATTATTTTATATTATTATTGGTCAAAATCTGTTTGTAAACATGTAAACACGACTTATTTCACTTGAATTTTGTAATGCAAAGGCATAACATAAAATAAAAATAAATCTTAAAATTGAGGCCCAGAATTAAATAGGCTTGTCAAATATAAGCAGCGTAATTTCTATTAGAACACACGTAAGGATGATTCAACGATGGAACCGATTTATCACTATTTATTGTTGCAAGCACAGTTGTAATTTATACCTTTGTAAAAGGATTTACTATACCAACATTTAAATGGCTGAAAACTTCTGTTGGTTGTATTTAATAGCCTGTAAAATATTTTATAGTATGCCAACAGGTGTGACGGCCCCAACTCTATTATAAATAATAATTCTCACTTTTAATACCTAGTCTCCTATATTAGTATTGTGATATTTCTCTTGTTTTACTTTTGAACATTCATTTACATGAAATAACATGGGCACCAGTACCCGACGAGTACTAATTATCGACACTTTTTTTACGTCCAAAAATAAGGATTTAAATATATATTTTTACAAGCTTTTTTTACATTGTAAATACTAAAATCAAAAACACAAATTTAGACTATAAACTCTTGGGTAGTATAAAGTGATATGATTTACTGAATATTAGAGCCTGGTCTTTGTTACTCCTCAAGTATTTTAGTGCGGTCATGAGCGTGAAGGCCACAAGCAATGTGGTCGTAAAGCATTGTTTATGTCAGTCTGTTTCAGACACTCTTACTTTAGTGTCAATTTTACAGCCCAATACGAGTTATTCTTTACAAGAATTTAATTTTACTTTATATTTTTACACACGCGCCAAGAGATATAAAAGAGAATTTAAAGTTGTAGAATCCAGAATCCACTCTTTAGTTGTAAAATTCCGACCTATATTGAATTAGTAATTCTTGTTCGCAAAGAACTCTTATTTTGTTCATAGCCTTAGTGTTATAATATTAGATTAGGACTAGATTAAGATTAAGTAGGGACATTACATTTCAATATATTTAATATTAATAAATACTAAAAATATATGCATTACTTTTATAGAAAGCAATTTGCATATCCATTTAAATAGTATAATTGAGATGCATATGTTTGTCTTGCATGTAGGTCATCGGGACACGGTCACTGCGGGCACGGACAGGGGCCGTCCTCGATATCGGCAAATTGATCCTCTTTGTTAACAACGCGTTCACCACATGTGCTGTTGTCAAAAGTGAGAATTGATAAGCCGTAGATCTCTTACGAATGCTGCTTTTAATAGGAAACTTTACATTTCTATTGATGTCTTACGTTAAAGAGGAATATTTAATTTTAAAATCTTATGTTATCGCTATTTAAATAAAATAATATACATTGTTAACTTTATAATAATAAAGAAAGAAAAACTGAAGAAAAATCTTAAGTTCCGCGTTAAATTATAATAGCTTTCTATACCATTGTCTTTAATATTCCTTTTTAAATATCTGCAAAGTAACACGTTACTTTTGTTAGGTAAGTAAACAATAACTGGGGTAAATATAAGCAATATTATGCATAGGATATCCGGAATTCCAATTACTATTCTGCCCTTAATGCTGGATAATCCTTGAAATTGATCCAAGTTATTTTTAATTCCTCTAGTTTATATTTCTAAGACGATTTTCCGTGACCTACATAGTTGTTTATAGGGCTTCTTAAATTACATACATATTATGTTTATATACCAATATTACTTAATGGTATAGAAATAAACTGTTAATCATTTGTTTAAATGGTTTCATGCATAAAATATCTATTGCAATAATAATAAAATAATTGTG
>JAEBDU010000009.1:4309400-4554060 GCA_016802625.1 Heliconius numata | reverse complement strand
TACGCAATCGTTAAATGTATCGAAAATTAATTTCAACAGATATTTACAAGATTTTACTTTGTGTTACACTTGTTTTGCTTACGTATTTCAACCTCATAAAAATATCTATCTTCTTTTAAATAAGATTATATATCAATGGACAAAAGATATCCAAATTAAAGCACGGAAGCAGCAGATCTGTTTCCTTATAAACTCCATTAACGGATACATAAATCAACAGTTAATACAATTATTATAGGAGACACGTGTTATCTAGGATAATAGCGAAATTGCGTGTCCCGTCAAATAATCGCGAACGTTTCACACGATTACACATTAAGCTATAAGCGTATCAAATCTACTTAAATGCTAAATCTGCTTTATGTATGTATATATTAACGTAATGGCAGTGCTAAATACAAACTAACTTGTTTATAATCATGGTAATACTATAAATAGTCTATTAATTTGTGGTTCTAACATTAGATTATAGAGTGATAGTGAAGATGTCTAGGATATGTTTACATTTCTCTGTTGTTTAAATATGATTTAAATTTTAAACTTTAAGAATAAACGATATATAACCGTGACGCTAGGGGAAAAATGACTAAACAAATGTTTTAGGTATAGAATGTGATTTAAATTTTTGTCTTTAGTTTGTTTTCTAATGAAGCATTTGGCACTCTAGTTTACGCAATTCTTAATTAATTGTTAATAGCATAAAAAAACAGTTGTGTCTTTTTTAGAACATTTAATTTTTTACGTATATAAATTGGGCAAGTTATCAAAGAAAGGCTACCGGAGCCACTGAATGCGCGAAAATTTTTCACCCGTGAACAGTTTTGACTAACTTACCATACTTCATTTGAAGGCACTTGGCATTCCACTTTCTTTAATAGAGCTTTTAAAGTTTTAGAGTTTCAAATTGAGTAGGTGATTGAGAATGTTAAACTAGGAAAGGAGAAAATGTTTATGCTTGGCTTTACCAAAAACCCTTAAATTGTATGTTGTGAACAACAAAAACATATATTTTAAAATTGGAACAGTTTCATAAAGTTTCAAATATTTTTTTAATTTTAATATAAAAAAGAAGCTACGACTACTAATGAAAAGGTTTTGTAATTTAATAAACTGCAACAGTAACAATACTGCAATATTGCAATTATGTCCAAATAATTTGTAATTGTGTTAGTGAATATAACAATGAGTGTTTAGTGCAATTCAGTTACCTAGTTTAAATAGTTAATAATTGCCATACATTACATGAATAATTACCAAAATAATTTCAATTTCAACCTGGCAACATTTTTATATTACTAAATTGTCTTTAAAATAAGAACACACACACACTTAAAATAAGAACACTGCAATCTTTCTGGATCATTTAATTGAACATAATACCAAAACAATTGACATAATAAATATGTATAATTTTATCAACAAGGTATATGTTTATTTATTAGTATATTAATGTTAAAAATAATCACCTATTTAAAAAAACAGCTTAATTTTATTAACACAATTGCTCCAAAGTCCTTGATTGAGGTTGAAAACTTGTCTAAAACAAACAAACAACGCTTCATTAATTATCCGTCCACTCTCCGTCAGCTCGAAGTATACCTTCACTTGAAGATGTCGTGTAAATAGATGCATCGTTTCGACACTGAAATATTCTCTCGTGGCAATCCGTCAAGCTCTCAGAATTGATTGCTGATTAAACTGCGAAATTACCGCTTTTATCTACAAGAGAAATGGTTCAAAGTGAATAGACGAGACAACGTAGGTAACTTAATTTATGCTTTATAAATTATTAAATTTAATTTTTGTTTATATTTCCTATTTGTTATATTAGTTTTGTTCTAAGTATTACCTTAGAATCTCTCAATAACTAGTATGGTGCTAATTACGCTTTATCTACCAAGTCAAGAGAAAAGAGACATTCCATTTTATAAATTCTTTTAGAATCCTTGTCTTATGAATGTAATACCAAACTCGTAAATGAATAAATATTTTTTTAATATTTATGCCCAAAATTTATTTATATTTTAGTGAAAAATAATAATCTATTTTATAATAATGTTTATTGAGGTCATTTGTTGCTTAACGTTGAATAAATCTCAGTGCTGCTGCAGCTGCAGTCAAGTAAAAATATATTTTATCATTCGTAAATAGACTGCATTCATTAGTATGAAAATAATATTTAACGTTATTTTTATTTCAACTCAATCGTAATGAATACCCGCCATTGTTTGAATATTTTCATTTATAAAGAATAAATTATTAATAAAACAAATTTTATATATTGTAAGCTTGCATTTTCTGTATTTATTCCAAATGATTTATTTTTATTTACCTGCTCTTGTGAGACAAATTGCAGCGTTGAGTTCCGCTCCGTTTTCAACTCCTCGAATTCAGACGCAAGTAACGCAAAAAAGCCAGTAGGCCAGGCCAAGTATTAAATGTATATATTAAGTACCTGCATAAAATAATTGTTTAATTAAATATTTATCTTATAAATATCTCGTTCATTTACTTAAAATCTGGGGACCCCAGAACTCCGTGAATTCAGTGCCCCAATTTCGTGTTCCAAATCTTTCTATCGTGTTCGTGTTAGCCAAAAATAAAACAACAATTATATTTTATTAATAAAGTTATTGGCATCGATTGAGTTAAAATTTGAACTTTCAATGAATTAGTAATTTACGATGTAAAACAATATATATCCACAAATGTACTAAACTTCACTTACTAATATTATGAATGTGAAAGTGTGTTAGTATGGATTTTATTTCATTCATAAAATGAAATAATTACTTAATAATATTAAAATTTGACATCCATTGTGTAAGTAACTGTTATACAATGGATATCTGCAATGTAATTATGATATGGTTGGTTAATTTATTTTCTCACGAGCAGAGCCACAGTATAAAATACAGTAACCAACATTATTAGGTAAAAGAAATTAGGTCGAATTTACGGTCGATTTAATTTCATATATCGCCTGTCTAATATAAGATAGAGGCGATCGCGTTTGTTTTTAGTGGAGGCAAAGATGTGGAAAAAGACCGTGAACATCTTAACGTTAATGGATGGTTTGTTTTTTTGCAGAGCGTGGGCGTGAGATGGCACGCGCGGGTATGCTGCAAAGGGGAGGAAAAAATGGCGCTGAGTAAGTGTCTTATGCATTGCATACATTTCGTTTACTGTCACCTACTTATATAACTTCTTATTAAACGTCATAATAATTAAATTCCAAAAAGAATACAAACAGTATTATACGAATTCATTTTACGGAGAGAATATAATAATTTTATATGTATAAATTACACATAGGTATGATACCCATTTAGATAATAAGTTACGTTCCATTCATTGCGTCGAGAAAATGGAAATAAATCCGCTTTCATCACAAGGTACTCGAGTGACGAAGCGTCAGCACAAACGGAGACCCGGGGCGTCGATGAGCGGCAGGTGCAAGGCTGATAGGGCTATTACTTTGTTGTAATATTTTTAATGACTCCTTAGACCCAGGTGGCTTTTCTTCGTTTTTAAATAAAACTTCTGTCATCTTCATAAACAACTACCTAACATTACCGATACGGAAAAGCTATATTGCTCGGCTAATTTGAAAATTCTCTAAGAAGACTAATTAAATAATTAGTAATTTATTTTTAAACATTATCTATTTTATCTATTTAATTTTTCTTTCAACATAATTATTTTCCATTTTAGCAGTTTGAAGAATATTAACGGAAAACATTTTCTTCGGCGTAGGAATAGGAGGGACCGAATGGGCCATACCCACCCCAGACTTTAACATAAGCCCAATAATAAATAACAAAAAGATAATAATATGAAAAGAAAATATCTGTAGATACGCCCAGTTAGTAGCTATACTTCTATCTAGTCGCTTTATTGTAAACTTTGCAGACGAATCCCAAACGTGCGCTTCGTTTCTAGATTCAATTATTCAATAGATATAAATGAGTACGCAAGGGATTTCAACTGTATTACTAAGAAAAAAATCACGTCCATTATTTTTTTTTAGTTAAACCTATTATAAACAGTTAATAGGTACACGGAAACGTATGTTCAAAATAAACACATAATATTTAGTTCATATGTCTATTCTATCAAAGCTAAAAGCACTTCACTTTTGAAATTCCACTTACTCGATGCAGTCAAAGTGAACTCGACAATACGTTGTTCTATTTAATATTAAAGGCTATCACAAAGTTGGCCCTGGCTCGGTTAAGCCACTTATTTCTGTTGCGATGCAACTTTATCAATGTTGGGAGTGCTCATAACACTGGTGCCCAGCCCACCCACGACCTCTACGTTTTACGATTTCTCACCTCTTACGACCCCCCTAGACCAACTTTAAATTGTCCGCTGAAACTTTACTTGCCACTTAAATGATCTTTATTTGTCCAATTCAACTTTAACTTTTGTTTCTATATATTAACGTTTCTTTCTTCGTCTGAGTGAATATAAAAAAATATGTTAAATAAAATAAGATATAGTTTGAAATATCAAGGGAGCGTCCCACATTTTAATATCAAATGAGGACGTGAAAATAAAGCTCTTGTTATGGCAATGCCGATGAAGTGTTGAGAGGGTGGATATTTATTATGAATGACATAAGGCGTATTTAATAAATATTCGTACATGGAAATATATTTTTATAATGTCTTTTATCACATTTATGATATTTAAATTATATAAATATTTCGCATATTGTTTGCCCAGTACGCTACCTAGTAGGCTACCTAATACTCAATAGTTTTGTTTATAATAATAAATCGGAAAGCTAAAAAGAAATATTATTTTTTAACAGAATAATTATATAGAAGATTAATAAAAATATAAAAATATTTAGTTTGTACTTTATTTATATACGGTTAATAAAATATGAATAAATCGCTTTTGTTCTCTAAAGTACGTATCTGCCTCTGGGGCAACAACGGCAGGATAATCCTTTAAGAAACGTGGTACAGGTCACTTATATTGACGGGTTAGAAGTAGATCACTGTCCCGTAAAAGTTTCGGATATTGCCCATGAGCCCATTGCCGTACCGATCAAAGCTCTGCTCTTACAAGGGATCGTCGAAAATTCTTTAAAAACCGTTTTAACGTTGTGAAAGCTACGTTCTTTTAATATTATATACAATATCTATTTATAGCGAATACACTATAGAAAAATACATAATGAATTCTCATAAGAAATACTTATACAAGTACTATTGCAGATACATGTCCTAAGAGTTAATAAGCTCCTAAACCGACATCAAACCTAGTAAAACAAAGTAAATGCCGCCATCTAGCAATGTAATTTCATCTTAGATATGCCACCTCATAAAATATACATATCTTCGTGACTTGACATCTGAGCTTTTCACTCTGTGATTCTAGTTTTAAATGCATACATTTTACTATCTTGAGCGTTAATTCAACGCGAAGGAACACGTTTGCTACAAGATAATTAATTGTACCCCTTACAAAATTGTTGAAAATTATTGTTTAAATTATAAGAATGTTATTTTTGGTATACTCTTGGGTGTTTATCGTTGAATAGCTTATATAAAATATGTTGTATTTAATTTATTGCTCAGCGATCGATGTGTAAATGAAACGTAAAAAAAATATTTACAATTTACATATTTCAGATTAATTAATTTTAATAAACAAAAAATATTTTTTACATACACTAAAACTACATACTGCTGATGTAGCATCAAAGATCCACACGAAACGAACGACATAAACATACTGTATAGACATATAGAATGATACATATATATGCATATGAATTTTCATAATAATATTAAAATTTATTTATTATTTATATGCATTTACATACACAACTCTTGTCGCTAGCTCAGCTGTAGCGCCTGTAGCTCGCGAGCTGAATTTGTAAGCTTCACGTAATTTTACTGTTCACTGTAGCGAATAGCTCAAAGCGTTTACTTAGCGATTATGGAAGCTAACAAATTAAATTTTACACTTCAAAAAAATCATCATATATTCTTTATTATGTTACTTAACGTTAACTATGTTATTAGGTTCATCTAAATTTATAATAAGTTTCTTTAAATTACAGGAAAAAAAGAAAATATTAAAATAAGATATATTTCTTATTTATTACTATGATACTTTGATAACCTATTGTAATATCCAAATTAACTACCATTAAATATAACATTTCTACATCAACAAATGTACTTATTTCACCTACACACCTCTTATAATACGCTGTAATGTCTCTCCAGGAGCTATTTTCATTAAATCGATATTCTCAGAGGGAAGAAGTAACTAATTTCAATTCCACGCAAAACCTCTTCATTTGAATATTCATATTTCATCTTCTATCTACTTGATTCGTGAGATAGAATTATACATCGAAATATCTAGTAAGAAGGGATCACGATTTGGGCCTCTTTCAATTTTGCCGATTGCACACGACGACGTAATTTCCGACGTCTGATAGCAATCATTTTTATTATTTACGTTTTCCCATATATAATTTTTAGTACATGTTACATGAGTTACAGGATTTTTTATGTTACTATAACTTTAAAGTAGACAGACTAAATGATAGTGGACTTAGACTAGTAGAAAAGTATGTTATATTACATGTTTTTGTACCTAAGCTTAAAAAAAATTCGCCTGCTTTTAGATTCGATCGCCATTCAGAGAAGTTTTTATTTAACTTATTGTCATTTTGGTTAGTGATTGGTCAGAAGTCTTGAAATTCGACGGAAAAAAGTAGCGTCTTACCACTTGGTTTTCTATGCGTTTATTATTTTTCAAGTCAATGTTAAAGGCAGCTTTTATTAGCTGACCTTATACGTGATAGAAATTTATGTAAATGCCTATATCCCACAGTGGTGTAGCTTAAATGTCTAATGATGAAGATGATGAGCAATACTTTTCTCCGTAATTATTTTACGATACGTACTTACGTATTTATTGTGCTCCACATATATACAAGAATTGAAACTAGTTCTAAATTAAGAGACTTTTCAAAGTTATACAACGTGAAAGCATGTAAGTGAAAATCTGTTTACTGATATAAGAAAAGGGCAACAAGATCTAATCCATTCTAGCGAGGGCTCGGTCAATTTGTTTAGGATCTTAGATGTTACCCATTTCGTAGAATGTATTTTATTCACTCACTTAATGCTTCAAACTCAATTTTCTACATAAAACATTATTCTTATATATTTCATCGTACATTTCTGTTCGTATCTTAAAATTATTTAAAAAAATATTTTATAAAATATGATTTTGCTATTCCTAAAGTCAATGTAGCAAAGATATTACAAAATCTCAAATATACCGGAACAAAACGAAACCCTCTAACCCCACCCTATTCATTTTTAGGGCGTGTTATGATTTACTACCTACTTCCTTAATCAGAAAAGTGTTGTCGCGATTATATTACAATCTAGGTATAAATTGTACAACTATGGTGAAAGGTTAACACGCATACTACTGTATAATGTTCGTTTAATTAAAGTAGCTTAATTTTTTTAGAGGCTTTAGGGAACCTGGGAACCTAGTTTTTAGTTTTTAGATTGCGTGTTGAGTGGTGGAATTTAACCCCACACTTTGACTCATTACCCGAGACCTCATAACTTAAATATAGATATATAAAAATATACACAGCCTAGACTCTACTCTACTGGAAACATGTCAATTTCCATAATGGCACGACACGGGCAGCTGACCAGTCGCCATTATGCTATATACCTGCAGAGCCTTTAATATCGCTGACACAAAGGTTAAAACGTCCAGGGGCTGACGATCCATATGTGAGATTAAAAGCGAATTAACTTATTGAGAAAAGTATTGATTATATTAAAAATGTCCGTTTCGGTTCAATTATTTATCAGATTATTAATATGTGTGCCTATTTATTTTAGTTGCTTAATGTCTGTAATCTTAAATAGATATTTATAAAGACTTCCTTCTTTTGACGCTCTCCACTATAGGCTGACACTATAATATATTTGGTAAAGAATTTAATAAAAAAAAATCAAGAAGTGAAAACCGATTCAGAAAATTTCATAACGAGAAAGGTCAACGGGCGTCGCTGTTTCCGACGAACGAAAGTGAATGTTCTCCACCCGCACCCTTCCGCACGCGCCAGACTTAGCCGCAGACATCGGGGAGAGTTCGGGAGGAAATTCTTGCATACCTACCTTAAAATGTCGAACTTGTTAGCAACAAAATTATTGCTGTTTTAGCAATTGCTTGAAAATAAATTACAATATGTGTAATGGACACATGTGGTTTTCTAGAATTTTGGACTTTTCATTTAAATGTAATATTAAAATCCACACGAGACAAATATACAATAATTTAAAGTTAGTTTCAAAATAAAATGAAACGTTCGTTATTCTATGACAGCAAAATAGAAAAAAAGTACAACATCAACCCCCATAGGTACAAACGTAACGTAACGTAACAAAGAATGCTAGATTAAATTAAAATACTCTTTGTAAATATAACTTCAAATGCTTTGCATATTTTCATAAGGTAATTAACCCAAAATGTTGTCAAAAGATTTATCTTGTGCAGAAATTCAGGTGAATAGAAGTGGCAACAATGGTATGGAACATGTGGAACATTTTAAGCAAGTTAACCATGTGAGAGTGGCCATAGACTTGTAGCATAATTTAAGCTCCCTCCCTAACGAGCTAGCACTCAAGTGAAGGCTTTCCTCTCGTTTATTGCAGCACTCTTGGGCTGGGTATTGTTAGATTGCAAGCTTATTGTATAATATGCAGCCTTTCTCTATCTAATGCATATGCAATTTCATTATGTACACCCTATATATGTATTTTTTTTTAAAGAAAATAATATTGGGGTGTTCATAATATTAAGATTTTACAAGAAATACAGTTTTGTTCTCAATTTTTTTTAATTTTTGTGCAAAAACAGACATTGACAATGCTATTGCTGTTGAAATGAGACACTCCAAAAAAAAATAATTAAAAAATAGAGTTATTTCAAAACACGGATGTGACGTAACTTAATAGTACAGTAGGTACCTATGATTTTCATGTAATATATAAGGAGACACAAATAGCCGTAATCTTTTTCGTTTTACTCCATGCAATGGCATTATGATTGCGTGTGGGTTGCTTTCCACAACAAAGCCCACGTGAATGTTTCAGTGTCGTTGACCTAACAACGACTGAGCTCAGCATGAAATGTACCCTAACATTTCTTTGAAAACTTTCATATCAACTGCCATGTGTCATGAAAAGTCGTTTTAGTACAAATAGAAAGAAAATTATGTGCACTTTCCATTGAGAATATTTATGGTAGACATTTAAGAAATAGCATTTATTAAAATATGTTTGATGTCACTTATTATTTTGATTTTGTCATTTTTAACAGTTTATAGAAATACATAATGTAGAATAAATAGTTCCAAGTTTTATAAATAATAAAATTGTAAGTTATTATATCTAATTAAAGAAATGAATAATTTTAAATGCAACAAACGTGTCATATCATACTTCTCTTTATATATCTTTAATTTATGGCAGATACTGGAAAAAAGTACATTTATAAAAAATTTCGCCGTGGTAAAAAAATAAAACTTCCATCAAGTTAGTAATTTTTATTTTATTAAAAAATAGGTATTCAAACACCGATATAAAATTAAAATAGGTTTTGATTATTGTGACCATAGTAATTAATGTTGCCATAACATAAACACATCTGCACAAAAATAGGCCTTTACATTGTGTCGTACAGATATTATAATTGAAATATTCGAAATTGTCGTTAGCAAAACTTACATTATTGCTTTGCTATTTTAACTGTTACATCTATATTAGCTATAAATTTTACAGATTTGCATCGAAAAAATATTTCTATGTGTTTCATGATACTTTAGCAATAATATAAGATACAAATTATAAGCCAAATATCCCTCATACAGGAAAAAATATATTATACATACTATTGAATTTTATACATATTTATAGAGCTAAATAAAAATTGTTAACGTCTAAGATTTAATTATGAAATTAATGAGGAATAAGTAAAAACAACGAATACAAATGTTTGCTTTAAATATTGGAAGCTTGCCTGATCCTTACAATAAATCTTTCAATTGAACAGTGTGCCAAAATAGGAACTAGAAGACATTTTACATATGTTTTTTTTTTCAATAAAACTAATAGTTCAATTACGTTACACTAATAAAATAAATATCATGAAAATTAAGAAAAAATAATTATTTAGTTTTTAATCACGTAATTAAATCATAAAATTAGAGAATAAATATATAAGTTTACCAGTCTATTGTTATAAATTATATACATTATACATTACAAAGAAACATCCTAAAAAGAATCTACTAAAGCAGTTTACGAGCAAAGCACGTCATCAGGGCATTTTAAAGGTCGTAACGTGTTTCCATTAGCACCTGGTCGTCAAAGCGAGTGTGATTAATCTAATTTGTCCGTTTCAAACTGGAATTGCTCTCGACGTATGCAGGCTATTCTTTGAGCTTGTGACGTCGTCTCCCTCTCTCAGCCTAATGGTTTACATCACTTTAAATATTTCTAACATAAAATTTCACCCCTTTTTGGACCCTTACAGTTCAATTTGTAATTTTACTGCAAAACATAGTGTAAGGATATTGTAAAAGTTAAAATATATAAATTCTATTTTGTATTAAGTAATAACAAGAATAAAAGACAAAAAATATCATTAAAATATCAAAAACAATAATATTCGACAATTATTTATGTAACACAAAATTTACCTTTAATGAAATTCTAAATGAACTAATATAAATCGCATCTATAATATTGATTCAGCTTCCCCTGTCGAGTTTAATTAAAAGTAATTGCAAGGGCTCTACGTTTAGATAGCTGTACGAATCTTGGGCCTGACTAGCATGGGGGAGAAATTGGCGTTCGCGACGTCTTCCCCTTTCCCCTCACCTAGATAATTAACTGCAGATATCCCCCATATCGTAGGGTACGATCAAATTTTGTACAATGCTTTTAAAGAGCGGCGAGTGCCAGCGGGAGACCTGGAACCGCAATCGTGATAGGGTTGTTATGGGTATATACAATTTGTAAGGATGGAATATTTAATAACATCAATTTTAAAGTCAGTCTAACGTTTTTATGACTAGGAATATAGTTTTTTTTAAATTTTATATCAACAGCATTGAAAAATATATATTATAAATAAATAAAATATTATTTTCATTCAGTGAAATAAAAAAACTTCACCTTTAGCATTTTTGTTTTGGACAGTAAAACAATGTAAATTTCCAAATATTATGAATAATACTTCAAAACAATACGATGCAATCAATCTTAAAAGAAACCCCTTTCAATGTTTTTGAACTCCCATACAAGTATAAGGCGTTTAACACTTTTTTCCCCGGCTCATGGCAGACGCCGCGCCGTTCAATGAAGTTTAGTGACTGCGCCATTCAGTTCGGGGATTAAACGTAGCTCGAGTACACACGACGCCAGACGAATAAATCACGCTAGTAATGCCGCAGCATCCGGCTGTGTTGGAGCGGCTGATGCTTGCCACTCGCACCCCACCCGACGCCCGCGGCCATGGCAACTGCAGGAACAAGACCGACGACATTATTTATTAATTCACGCTTATTGTTTTTATAGCTATAAACGCTTCTCCCCACAGAGTGAAAAGTACCTCTAAATATATGCAATCTTTGTTCAAAATTCTCATTTGAATAAATTTTGATTTACAATAAAAGCAGTCGCGGTTTATAGTAGAGCTCAGACAAAGCTAATTTATTTCAACTAACATTTAATTCGATTATAGAGTAAATATGCACAATTAATTATTTTTATATATAATTATTATGTAGTAACTGTCTATGAATTTAAATTCATATAGATTCTTAGGAAAATGTTTAGTTATATTTTAAGTTAAGTTATATTTTGCCTCATTATTTGCAAATAAAAAACATTATTATCAATTGAAACAGTATTGGTTACTGGTAAATTAGTAATTACATTGAGAAAGAACGTAATTATAAATTTCCGCATGACAGACACGTCAGTATTGGATGTAACCCTCTTTAATAAAACAACCTCACTCAATATCTTTATATAATGACATAACTTTTAACTGCTTATAATTTAAATTAAAATTTGCAATTTATATGTAAATTTAATTATAAATATTTAAATAAGTACGCATTTTTTATTATGAAATAATTATTTATTTTTTAAATATATTTCATTTATTAATTTATAGTATTAGGAACTAATGATAATTTGTTATAGTTTTTATAAAACTAAACAAAGTAGTGGGTAGTTTAATAAACTTATAACACGTTATATGAATTATGAATACAATATTTGTATGTATATTAATTCGTCTTCATGAATGTTAAAACTACGTAACTTTATTAAGATTTGCTAAGTTTTAATGATTTCGATAATGAGGTGTGGTATGCAATCATTTATATACTCGTGTGTTCTGTACTCGATGTGAGCGGTACAAAGCTTGTTTGCCAGAAAATTAATTAAGGAATGCTGTAATTAAATAACTTATTGATATTTTAATTAAATTATTCGACATTTTTCACGATCTGATCTCACATTAAACAGCCTACATTTAAAAGATTTTTGAAAAATATGATTTCTTTTTGCTTGTTTAATAATTTTATTTATAATTATGCTAATTCTTTAATTGATATAAATATTTTCTATAACTAAGTGTGAGCGAATAAAAAAGTTATCAGTTTACGAATGCGACTACGTTGATGCAAAAGTTGTACGAACAAAAAGCATAGTTTTTCATTGGCGCGTCGTCTGGCTGCGGCTTGAGATCGATAGTGAGGCGACAGAATTCCAAAACGTTGGTGTAACTCCAGTAATTTAATTAACCATATGATGAAATTCTCAATTTGTGCTGGGTTTAAATGAAAACATATTTTTTTAAATTTCTGCATGGTTTTAAAATGCAGCGACTAGGCTTTTTTTCTAAATAACATTTGCATATTTTATATAATTCAAATCTAGAAAAGTTTTCTAATAAAAAATTTTTTATCTTATGTGTGGTTTCTTTTTACACTTTAAAAAATGTAAAAAATTTTTAAAAACTTCTAAGTAACATTAGGTTTTGCCAACATGACCGTCAAAACGGCATAATTATAAAACAAAATTGTCCATTAATTAGGATAACAAAGAGCAAGCAACGAGGGGTGCCAGCGCTAATCACATTTGCATGCATGCCACACCAGTGTTTCGAAAACGTTCATTTTACTGAGAAACGCTCTACAATGTAAAATGAAAACGTCACCGTGATAAAACATAAAATTTACATTACTCATGCACCCTTTACTGTCCTGCATTTAAAATTTCGATGACACCACTAATTATTTAGGGTAAAAATTCACTCTCCCTAAGCGCCACAGACCGATAAATATTTTTATCTATAAAAACAAATATCACGATCACATAAAATGTACTTTTTTTAGTAATTTAAAAAAGTATACATAGTATATATATATAAGTACCCCTACTAAAAAATAAAAGCTTAACAAATTTTAAGGTAACTGGTGTAAGCAATATTTTTGTACACAAAATGTTTTAGTGAACTTTTTCAATCCTGAGACATTATCATTATTTAGAAATAAAAAACAGCATGACTGTGTTTTTACATAACAAATATTTTTTTAATAAAATGTAATAAATTATGTTTGCTTTAATTAACTACAACACAAATTCTACCGAAAATTCGAGTTATGAACGTGTATAATTAAACTTCTCTAACTAAACCAGAACTGTAATTTAACATTATTGTTTATTCAACAGAAATTAATGATAATAATTGGAGTTATGCAGATCTTACAACTATATAATATTTAAGAGACCATAAACCTCTAGGAATTGGGCGGGTAATCCTGTAGTTGATTTATTTGGAAGGGACACGTCGCTCCCAAGAGTTGAAAAGTTCAATATTGACTTGCAAAATTGCTTTAAGTCGCTGCAGCCGATAATGTTAAGTGGTTGTTTGGAATGTCAACCTTAGAGCATGCTCTTTGGGGGCGGAATTGCTTCCGGCTTAGATAGAGCGAGGTGTTGTTACAGTCGCCGCGTTTATTGGCATGCCCTCAACGCTTCCTTCCGTCGCACCACTGCGAAGACCATTAAGATTTTCCTAAAAATCAACACACTAATCGGCGCTGATTTAAACGGCGACATAAAAGTCAAATGTAGTACAGAAATTCTGTTATTATAAAACATTTTGATACAGCACTAAAAATGATTTATTTTATAAATTTTATATTCAATTTCTTAAGCAAAATAAAATTTAAGTTAGGATATCCAAACACTGTAAGTCAATTTAACTGTAATACGCCAATCTTAACTCCGGTGACTTAACCCGAACGGTTATCCAACAACAAACTACTTAATTGACAAAGTTTTGTTCGATTTAAAAACTAGCCGGATTCCAGTGGAGCTTCGAAAGTTTAATCGATTTAAAAACAAAAATTCAAAAAATTAAAGGTAAGTTAGTTATGAATTATAATTAATGTATTAGAGTAGTTTCTTATCTGTTAAAGTACTGATTTATTATTTTTGAAATTAAGTACCTATTAATCCAGTGGTTGGCAAGTAGTTTGGTCCGAATACTGTAAAAAAATTTTACGAAGTCCAGAAACCACTGAAAACGCGGATTTAGAAAGCGTGAATAGGGAGGTTTTACTGTATATCTTACCTACTACCACAAGCATTAATTTATACTTGGTACAATACATTATAATATTCTGTGGTTCGAAGTTCGACCTTTCGCGGTCTGCAAACGGACCGCGCTCCGCCTGTTGCTGGCCATTGTATTAACCTATTATGATATGCGTAAATTGAGAACAGCCAATGTTTGTCAGCCATAATAGATGATTGACTAATATCATAATTAATTTGTAATATATAATACCACCTCAAACTACCTCTATTAGTAAGTCGGTAAATAGAATAATACAAAATAATAAAAGGGATGGGGATTATTCACAGTATTTTTGCTCTGCTGTAAAATTTAAAAAATGTAGATACGTTCATTTGGCTTTTATGCCGCTAAATGCTACCAACATAATATATTCTAAAGTCACTCTTTTTATATCTACGAATTTCCTGCACTTGCAGAATAGAGAGAAACTAATAATACTGCACTAGATTCTCGATTTTTCGCTCACTTTGGAGACACTGCATACCTTGTGAAAAATAAATTAACATATATATATATATATATATATATATATATGTATGTATTATACGCTTACCTAGAAATATTTCTCAACTGAGATTATATACATGTATGTGAGTAGATGCAATTCCAAGTTATTCATAGAACTACTTGGTTGAACAATGAACTGCACCACAATGAAATTGAAAGCACAATAACTAAGATTTTCTAATTTACTTTTGAAATTACTATAGCAATATAATTTTGTTTAATATACGAATATCATGTATATTACACGTAAGATTTTAATTTAAATTTGAAATACGTTTTTTTTGTTTTTATCAAATAAAAATAATGGCTACTTTATATAATTGATCTATGACAAGTTCTTCGCTTATTGTGTTTGGAAGACGTCATTCATCCTGTCAGTATGCGTATAAGCTCCGCATAACACGGGGGTCGACGCCCGGGGGTGCGCCGGGGGCGTTTTGCACTTCCGCCTCACTGCACTCATTTCCGCATAAACAGTACCTACCTTACGTTGCTAAGAAGTAAGCCTGAAAATTATAGTGACAATTTCCATAATATTATAATTTATAATCACTTATATTAATTATTTACCTAATTACGTTAAGCTAGCTTTCACCTTGAGTTATTTATTATTTACCTACATGTTGATGCTGCAATCTAATAAAATCGGTTCGTAATTCTTTATCTTAGGTAAATTAAAATAATTTTAGTGGAACTAATCAGGGTTAACCGAGCAAGTTAAAAAGATGTACGCAATTTGAAGTTCCCCTTAAAAGTTTCCAAAGCGGGAGTGTGGGTGAAATAAAACAAAGGCAGGCACGCGCCCGCCGCGGCACTCATGCTGAGTGCTCTGCTTTGTGGCAGCCCTGGCGATACAATGCATTGCGCGATACATCTATACGGATCCTATCCAGCCTACAAACTCCCATGCTAAAGCTTATTACTCTCGTGACATACACTCTGCCAAATAAAATATACTATCTGATGCGTGTAAGGTTTACGCAATTTGTATAACACGTCTAGGGAAAAAAATATATATATTACAGTAAAATATTGATATATATACCTATACACATAAATTACTTATGCTATGTAATATACTTAGTTAAAAAACTCAAAAAAACATGTTTTCGATAAGGATACATCGAGAAGTAATGTTCTGTTATGGAAAAAACAGCTTGAACACGGCGTAGATCATTAGAAGCGAGCACTAATGAAGCTCTCGATCGTTGAAGATGTAAGAAGCGGGCCCTGGCAGTGTTATCAGCATCTCTTCACTCGCGGATGCCGTACACGATGTACGTACCTTATGCTTAAGATTGTTAAGAGACTCTTCTGTTTTACAAAGACAAATTTATTAAAAGGCGAAGCGTACAATGCAAGTAACCGTTTACTAATATTATACAAAGTTCCAAGATTCTATTAATTTTCTTCATTGTATCCGTAGAAAAAGGAAAAAAACGCAATTATAAAAAAAGTAGTCATATTTTATACATTTTCATCTTCTATCTTAACCTAAGTATTATGTTTGCATCCCCTACGTTCTCACGTGCCAATCTGAGGTTGCAAACACAACTCAGTCTAAAAAACGTCTTAGTAAAATAGAGTATGGGTAGAATTTTTACTGCAGCATTTGATTGAGGAAGTATAGCGTACAGCTCATGGAGCGCTAAGGGCTTATCGAGAGCTGGCGTGAAAGCGGCTCTTCTTTCAAAGGGGTGCTTTGTGCCAGCCTCTACAACCACTTTATACCAGGGAACATACATCCTCTAATATGAATACTTATAATGAATGCTGCACCAGATGCCAACGAGGCATTATTTGAAGAATTTACAATTTACACTTTAAGTTATCTTAACGTGACCACCGTATAAAGGTCGACTGTCATCATTTATCTTTTTATACATATCACACGATTGTAGTAGGTACCTAGGTAGGTAGGTATATCGTCTGTTATTTGGTGGAAAGTGGAGAATGGAAGTGTCTTGTCCGAACGGAGTGTCTTAATACTAGGTTTCCAGGTTCCTTCTGCCTGTCTGGCAGTGTGCGGGATACAGCGTAAAGTTAACAAATGCTAAAAATAACTTAAGGGAACCAAGACTATTATTTATAACTGAATTCTATCCAAGAAGAAACAGAATCTAAAAACAGTTTTCTTATCCCAAATATGCAATAAAAATAAATTCAATCGTGGGATATAAGATCAATCAACTACATAGTTATCCTCTAATCCAGTTCTAATGACGCAGCAAGAGGAAATGTTCTCGAGGCAAGTCGGGTTCCAGAGGAAATGAGTTCAATTTAACATTATCTCGGGGAATTGACTGCCGTGTCCTTGTCGTCGGTTACGTTAAATTATTATATTCACAGTACGTAAAACAGGATTGATTTAGGATAGGGATAATATATTAAATTGTAGGCGTTTATAGTGTGCCCCTCAGTAACTTATTGTATTTAATTAATCTGTAATATTCTCTAAATTATTGTTATATTTTTTCAGCTTCACGATGTATCTTGCTTACAGTAGGGTAGGCAGAGGAAACCTAGTTTTAAGATACTTTTTTCCCCATTGTCCGCCGAATTCTGGAGGTATTGTGTGTTGAGTGGCGGAACTCAACGACACCACAACCTGTCGCGTTTATAGTCACACGCTTGTAACCCTGCGCCACGACTGGCCTCGATTTAATTATTAATTTAAAGTTATTATATCAAAAATCTATTAGTAATATGCTAATGTTTAAAAGTAATGTAAATTATTTACTAATTACAGAGGGTGTGACGACGTACAGCGTTCTTTGGAGCTACTAGATCAAGTGCTAAGTGAATACGACGAAGGAGAACCGCGGTCGCTGGAGGTGCGTGCTCCACCCACGCCAGCCACCCCGGCAACCCCTGCAACACCGGCCACCGACGACGACTCACCACTCGCGGGGCACACTTCCGAGGATGATGGATATATGAGCATGAACGGCAGACGGTACGTAAATTGCGTGCTTTGAAACGATGAAAAATGGTCAATAGGGAGAAAAAAACCAAAACAATAAAATTTAGTTTTGAAAGATTACATGAGCTTCACGCTTTATTCTGCACTTAACCTGGTAGGCAAAGAGAAACTAGTATTAAGAGGTTCGTTCCTCAGTTTCCGTAGACTCTTCCATATATTGCGTGTTGAGTGGCAGAACTTTACGCTGCGCTTTGTCTTGTTATCAGAGCAATGAAATCGAAATTTTAAGTAATTCATTCCCCAAAGTGTAAATCGAACTACAACCGACGTGTTTTCAGTCACACCTATTGCCACTGTGCCATGATGGCCCAATTAGATTGAATTTAATATTCAAAAACATATATTATCGTGACATAGTAGTAGGTACTATAATATTTGTAACAAAATGACTCAACTTATTAAACAAAATCATATTATAATTTTACAGAGCGAAATTCGCGCTAGGATTCCGACCCACCGAGGAACGTGAGGAGGGTTCGCCACCGGATCCACCGTCTCCGCATTCACCGCCGCCACCAGAAGAAGCCCAAAGAATAATTTCTACATTATTACCAAAGTAACTATCGTCATTGAAATGTTTCTTCTGTTTTAGACTAAGTAATAAATTTATATAAAATATATTATGTAATACTATATAGTATATATTTTACTCACTATTACATTTTTAGAAATGTAATGTAAATTCAAAAGAACATTTGTAAGCCATACAAATATGTGAGCCCCGCAAGTGATTAATGTTAGGTAAAATTTATCACGAAAAGCTAATCAAAACAATATATTTCATAATAATAACATGAAATATTTTTAATTGGCATGATCAACTAATTAATAATATCAATTAATATATTTTTCAGAGTATCGCCTGCGAATTCTGCAAAGCGAACCATTTCAGTTGAACAATGCGAAGCTGAAGAGAAATTGGATTCTCTTATAAGTATAAACGGAGTTACAACTGCAACTCAAACTACATTTGTAAGCAAATTTATGATTTTCTTTAATTTAATTTTAAAAAATAATAATAATAACGTTTTTTTTCGTTTTAGCCTAAAACCAGACATCAAAGGCCGTATGGTTGGGATAAAGAAATAGAAACAAATGGTTTCCAATTACAGCAACCGCCTGTACACCCATATAAATTTTCATCGTTGCAACACGGAGCACGACCAAATAATCCGGAAATCATACCAACTTGGCTTCCGCCAAGACATTCGGCTCCACCTGTTAATCTTAAAAAATCTCCTAGTTTTGAAAATCCACCCGTATTTCCATTTATGGGTTTTTCTAGTGAATTTAATGACAAGCCTTATAATGAACATCCAGTAACAATTTACCCTGGACCTAATATACAATACAATCGACAGTCACATTCCCCGACATACAAGATATCTCCTTCGAACAACAAAAGCATAGAGAAAAAGAACAGTATGAAGCGTGATAGTAGATCTGATGGGGAAATGTTATCACCAAAAAGTAAAATACCTCCTCGTACTCTCGCCAGTTCTATGGAAAGGCATAGAGAAGTGTGTAGAGGATCTTCAGAGGATATAATGGATTGCAAGAGAGGTGACGATATAAACGACGAAGAACACTTTTCAGATGATTCATTAGAATCTTTTCCACCTCCTCCCGCAGTGAGTACGCCTTCGAAACGTAATTCCATAGCCTGGGAAGTGTCTCTCGATGGTGACGATCCTCTTCTCACACCAGGCAGTACAAAGGTATTATTTTCACTGTTTAATAATATATGATAATAGGATAACTTAAGTTTCACGTAAATCTGAATTGTGAAAATTTTATTGTGTGAAATATTCACCTATTATTATATTATTGAAATATTTACCTTGTAATAGTAATAGTAATACAAAGTAGTACAACATTTTATTTTATACTACTATATGTTATATTTCTCAGTATGTGCCGATTATAAAAAACGTTATGTGACTAAGATCAATTTGTTCGTTCCAATTATCCAGAACATGAAAAAAAAACTTTGAAAACAATTTATATAATAAAATTATTGTATATTACAGGTCATTGGACGACGAAGAAGAAAATCTGGAGATCAGTCGCACTCAAGCACAAGTTCAATTCCACAAAGATTAGATGAAGATTGGGGAGAAGAATACTGGCCTCCACCGCCACCAATTTCTCAATGTGAACCAATCGCGTCTCCTATTTCAGATGCAGAACCAGAACATCGCCGTACACAAGATTTAGCATGTGGCACATATGTCATTCGTAAGGGAAAAAACAGAAAACAATTACCCGCTCTTAATAAAAATAGTAGTAACAAACCACAAAATTCAAATAATCTCTCACAAAGTCATAGCTTAAATAGAAGTATTGATAAATCTATAGACGGATCTAGTATTTCTATAAGTGGTTCAGGATCTGTGGGTTCCTATAATTCTAGGCCGAGTTCGGACTTAAGCTTACCTCAATCAAGATATAGTGCTGACTTAAATTCAAGATTGAGCCGTGAACTTAATACACCTAACTCAAGATATAGCATCGACCTTTGCACTCCAAATTCTAGATTAAGTAAAGAAATAACTTCACCTAAGTCGAGGTTAAGTTTAGACCTCAATAACGCCCAAGAAAGATTCAACCCAGAATATTATGGTCATAGTCCTAAAAGTAGACAATGTGACAAAGGTATTCCTAAAAGTAGCACTCAAAGTAAATTATCTCCACAGAGTAGGTTTACAGATTTCAAAAAATATTCTTCTACATTCGATAATATTCAATCCCTAATAAAAGAAGGAAAAGTTGAGGAAACTCTTCAAACAGAATGCAATGAAACCGTGGGTGAGCTTACAACAGTACCTCCTAATATGGTTCGCGTCATATCCCTCCCGAGTCTCGGTGCAGAAGATAGCAATAGTGCAAGTCGCCAAGCTCTTATAACAACCGTCGAAGAAGAAGAAGACCAAGAAAGTGGTGAACCAGATTCTAGTGGAGAAACTTCACCACTACGAAAAATTGAAAACAATATTAGCGCCATATTAAGCCAAGGTCGGGACCAAAAACATTTTACACCTTACATACCAAAAGACTGGAATATCCATAAGGATGAATACTGTGATGATATATCTAAAGATATCTTAGAAAGCAATTTCCGCTATAACTCTAGAGAAAAACAAAAAAGGCATGACATACAAAAATCGTCTAGCCATAACGAAATACAAAATCAGAGGTCAATAGAGCGTCGCGATCGATCGTCAGGTAGGAGGTCAAACAGCATGCATAAATCAACGAGCGCCAAAGACGTGCCAGTAAGTTTGATGCGACAGCCCTCGTCCTCAGATTCGGCAGTGTCAAGTGGGGGCGATTTTCCCCTCAATGTACAAATTGTGGAACATCCCTACAGACATAATCAGCTGCCTTCTTCGCCAAGTATGGGCCACGAAATGGGACCATTACCACAAACTCCAGAATCTCCTAAATTTCCACCTTTACCCCCATCACCAGTACAAGAAGTAGATGATGAATATACGGAAATTATGCAGCCAACAAGTAGACGACATGGGAAGAAAGCTGACACTCTACCAACACCTACCATGGAATCTAGAAGAAGGTAAAATATATTTTTAATTAAAATGTTTTTTTTTATTTGTACAGGATATCGTTAAACTACTGCTATACTATTTTTTAACAGTTATATAAAAGAGGGGTGCAGAATGCTAATAAAATTTTAAATAATGCTTAATTATTAATATCAAACTTATGTTGTCCCGAAGTAAAATTACATTTTATATAACAGGCCTTCAGAACCCCCAGCGGTGCCGCCGCATCGTGACACAACAAACAGTCTTAAAACGAGATCCATGGAAACCAGCTATAACAAAAATAGAAGAAATAGCAATTTCAAAAGTGGCTCTACTGATAGGAGAACATTACCAACTGGTAAGATATTTGTAGTTTTACAGACTTTGGATAACTAGTACATATTAAAGGAACTTACTTAATTTTCAAATGTTGACGAAAATAAAATTTAACATGTTTGAATTGTCAATATAAAAGATAAGTTTTTCATAACAAATTTTTCAGAAAAATGTCCTTGAGAGTGTTTTTCATTAAATGTGATTTTTGCTCAACGGGCACACTCAACATACAATAAGCAAAGAACTTAATATAACTTAAATTTGATTGATATAGATAGATTTATACATTATAAATGTATATTAACTAACAACATTTTAACTTCCACTATATTTATTTTAACTAAAATGAAGGATAGTATAGTCGACAAGAAGTAACCGCCCTGAAGAATTCCCCAAATTTCTGAAATATTTTTTATATTAACAATTAGTTTTTTATTTCAGACACAGGGGCAAGTGGTGCGAGACGGAGAACATTGCAGCGCCAAAACAGAGAGACCAACGTGCGCGGTCAGCTGCAAACCTCAGCAAGCTTACCCGAGACGCCGGTGTTCGCTCGAGGTTGCGACGTTCCGCGCACGCCACCCAGGAACTCCACTGGTCCGCCACGAAATAACACCATGAGTTCCATACAAACGATAGGTTGGTTTTACAAAATCTTTTGTTTTTAAACTTGAGAATCAATCAAGATATCTAATTTTGGAGAAAAATAATTAAAAGCCGTATTTGATTAAAAATTTCTAACGACCACTTTTTACCTGACTGCGCGATACAAAGGAAAATAATGTGCTTATCAGTCTATGTATGTGTTTTTATGTGTCGTGGTAGAGGTGTTTAACCTTTGATGATTCTTACGACAATCGATTCGTCTTAACCTTGCGAGTGTCACTTGACACATGACAATAATCAGAACTGAACAGAACTGATCATAGTGAAGACCAGTGGCCATATTGTCAAAATAAAAAATATATCGACGAACTACCTCAAATAGGGTATCGTCGAATACGAATATTCAAAAACGATTTCTAGGTTTCATTCATAATTTTTCATTTAAGTAGCGGTCCAGGTTATATAACTAAAATTCAAATCACCAAAATATAAGGGATATTCGAAGATAATAAATCGTAGCAATAAAATCTTCATTAGAAAAACATGTAAAATTTATTATAGGTAATTGGTTGAAGAAAAGTTTGCAGCTGTTAATCCAAATGAACGAAAGCAAAATTACCTCTGTCTGGTGAAAAAATATAACATATCCTTGAATTCCACTACTCAACACAATGTCTCGAAAATTGTATGGAGTATGGAGATCGGAGTGTCTTAACTATGCAGGATGAAATGAGAAAATGAATAATCTTATAAATTGTTTAAAATTAAATAAATATTATACTTAATTTATAATATTTTAACCCAGGAAGCAGTGCCACATTAGGAGGCTACGGACGAGGTTCTATAATGGGAGCGTCGGGGGTGTGTACCGGCGCCGACCTCCTCCGCCTCGGCGGACCTCCGCGCGGCTGGTACCCCCGACAACGAAATAGGTAATAAATTTAAGTAATTTCCTGTATTTGTCTAAATTACCTTTATATCAAAAAATATTACTCTTTTAATATTAATATTACTAGATAACTCTAGTTTAGAGAAAGGTCTATTTATAGAAAAAAAATATTATAAACCACCGATATTTAATAAGAATACATTTTAATGAAATCCAACGTTTAGAACACTTTGCTGTGTTCTAGTAGTATATTTACGTGATTAAATAAATTTTAAAAAATTGCTTAGGTTCATTTAAAATCTGTAAAAATCGCCAAAATCAAAGATTTCATTATTTTTTAAAGTGATATGACTACGAAAGACTACCAATTGCATGAACAATAGCAAATGATTCTAAATTACAGAATTTAAATAGCTGTATAGTATAGGACGATAAAACCATAGTGGTCTAGCGGCATAGCCACTCACTATCATTTGTTATAACTCGAGGGAACGAATTATTTTTATTTGCTCGCTTTGGTAACATGACAAAATGCAATGTTGATGAGTTCCGCCATTCGAAAGTTGGGCGAAAGTAGACAACGGAGTGTTTTAATACTAGGTTCCCTAACTCTAAACCGCTATGTGCGGGAAACAGGAAGTAATAAATATTATAGAAATACTAAAATTCATTAAGATTAAGCGCAAAGATGGTAGGTAGCTTATGTATGATTGCACGCTGGCATTGAAATGACCATATGCATCTCACGAACCACACACGTCACGTGCACTACATTTCTTATAAATGATTACTTCTTGCACAATTATTCACATCTGGTTTTTCTAATTTATGTTAATTTATAACAGTTTTCTGATATAACAGATATGATGTAATAGATAGAAACTTGGATAAATTAATTGCCTATAACTTAATCTCATAAATAAAATAATAATATACGTAGATGTCCTTAAAATGTTGAAAAACATATATTTCTAGAATTGAAGAATAAATATAAAACGTAAAAAGGATAATAAAGCATTGTTGTATCATTTAATGTAAATTAGTATGGAAAAATCTTACATGTTATACATAAGGTAATAGACGATTACCATTCCTTAGCAACGTAAGCAAATAAGGCGTTCTACTAAAATAAATTTATTTTCTGTTAATGTATAAAGTAATTAAAAATATGTTCCATACTTGAAATGATTTTATATTTTTTTTATTATTTATTAAATAATAATAGATTCGAATTTTAGTTATCTTTTAACCGACTTCCGTGATAACTCCTCCTGAGTTATCAATTCGACAGTATTTTTTTATGTTTGTCACCTCAGGCTGACTGACTGATTTTGACTGGGTGAACCGATTTCCATGATTCTTTTTTTATTTGAAAGCTGGTGTTTCCCGTGTAGTCTCAGTAATTTGACAAATAAGCTATTTGTCACTTAATATCATGACAACCGGTCGATGATTCTTTGGAGTGGAAAGGACTTACATTACTTTCTAAATAAATGGTCCAACTAATGTGTATACAGTCTCAAAGGTACTGCGATTACGTCTTTTAATATTTTTTATATCGAACTCTCATAATAACCGTAAATATTAACAATTTGTAGGACAATATTAGTAAAATTATGAGAATAAATTATGAGATTAAAGAAGAAGACCACAAATTAAAAGAAGAGGAAATATACTTTCAAATCTTCTTCTCTTCTTCTTCCTAGCATTGCTTCTTATTTAGCAGGTATCTTATGTATAGACAAAATACTTCAACCTATTTTTTTTATAATTGTAACAGGCCAGCTTCAACAGAGCACTTAGACAGAATAACGACGTCGTCTAAGATGGCCTCCGACCATCCTGTATCATGGGACAACTCGGGTGCTCGCAAACCCCTCACATTGCCGCCGAACCTAACGCCCAAGTTCTTCCAGAAATCGCCAAGAGAAGCACTGAGAAGAGTCACAAGCTTACTTATACGAAAAGGTAAGAAATTTTATAAATAATTTTATTATATAAGCCGTAGTCTATTTTGGATGGATATAAATAAGTTTCAATAGGAATCATTAAAATGCTCCCATAGTAATTCTTCAGTACTGCTGTGGTGGGTCTGACCATTTACGTGGACATGGGTGTATAAAAGGAGGGAAGGGGGACTGTGTGTCATCGAGTTTCGCCGCCGCGGCATAGAGCCCCGCCTCAGAGGGAATAGAATGTCTTAACACTAGGTTCCCTCTGGCTACTTTGCTATTTGCGTGCGTTTATACTTTAAATATATATCTTACGAGAAAGTTTCTTTTACATAATTATATTCTTTCTTTCCACTACTGCTTCAATTTAAAATATTTTTTTTTTCTATATAAGTAGCCATTACATTCAATGTAATAGTAGAATGTAAACCAACGCTTATTCAAATTAAGTATGAAATTGGATAATTTTAATTTCATGGAAATAGTACCTATATCTCGGATAATCAGCAAGTGGAAATAAACAAATAATAATCTTTATGTTCGTATTAACCAATTTTACAATTTGTCATATCTAATCTAATTAAATCACTATTAGGTGAATCATATTTAGCTTTATCTAAAGCTAAATGATAATCTTTATCATGCATATTTATATCCTTTTTTAACGAATTAAGGAGTGTCTACTTTAACTACTTAGTTACCTAGTTTAGTAAAGAGCAGCCAACTTGAAAGAACTACTACTCGAGTTAACTCGAGTTAAAAAAGTTGAACTCGACTAAAGTAGCACCGACTGACGATTTTAGCTCTACAGTTACACATTGTCTTTGTTCTCTCTTCCATGTTCCGGTATGTCTATAGTTTCTTTAAAACATTGAAAATGCAACAAAATTATTTTCCACCTTAAAAGCATTTAAAAGCAACCGAAATGTATACTAAACTAAAAAAAACTAGAATGGTATTAAATTTCTTACAAGTTATTTCACAAATTGACCTACATAAAAAAAAACGCGATCTGATAAACCTCTGTACTTATATTCTTAACATTCTGCGTCCCTCTTAAGGAATTCTCGTTACACGTAGAACTATACTAGTTTCAACCCACCTTCTACTACTAGACATTGTTAAATACATTCTTCATTTATCGAACTTCTCGTTAGTTACCGAATTATTCGTGATAAAATGTGTGAGAAGCATATTTATTTAGTAACGGAAATAATTAGAAATAGTATCCATTATAAACGTAATAAGAAAATAATATCCTAACATTGTATCACAAATCATAATAAAAAAAAATTAAACTGTAACAATTTATTAAAATTTATTTTTAGTTCTCACTGACGCTTATAGATGGCGCTAGGTTAACAGATCCATAATTACACATTACATTAGAAAATTTTACACATTTGTATAATACTTTTTAATGTGTATAATAATTTTAATTGTTTTATAAAACAACGATATATTATAATATGTTAAATATATGGAATTAGACCACACCCTATCGCATACATGAAATTTTCCCAATATAACATTTCCAACATTTGATAACTTACTAATATATTTCAAATATGTATTTAGAGTAAAAAAGTCACTACTGTTTGTATAATTAATTTTATATTTATCAATTAAACAATTAAATTAAATTACTATTTAAAATTTTATTTAAGCACGTAGGTACTAATATTTTTGCATTAAACAGACACATATGCTTCTCAAAGAAGACTATCAAATCGTTTGTGGGCTTAAATAGGTACTGTAATTGTTCCAATCTAAATAACAAACCTACACGTTCGTCCCGCGGAACAATAACACAATAAGGCGCTAACAATCGGTTGGGGGACCTCAAAAGTTCGGCTGCACAATAGCATCCCGCATACAATGGTGACTCTGGTACCTGCGACATCAATATGTGCATAATAGTGAGCGTGCAGTGAATCAGCCGTCGTCAGCCGCTGCTCAGAGCTCGTGACTCACCTCGTGACATACGCGGGGGAGACGCCAGTACAGCCATATCCCTTGATTAAAGGATAACCGAAATATTTATATATTATTTAATTTTTGATTTAAGCTTCATGTATTTCTTTTAAGTTACGATAAATTATCGTTTCAAACCACACTCGTATCCGTCCATGATCGCCACAGAATAGTCATGTGCCCATCCCAGAAATTTTATAACAAAAAATTAACTCTAAAAAAAAACCTTTACACGAACAAATCTGTTCTAAAGTCCAAGTCCTCTTGGAAAATTTCTCTAGATACGCCCATGAATATGTATTATGTTGGTAGGTATATTAAATTACGCAGGATATATAACAGTTTTGAAAGGCTTACTGACTTGTTGGGACTTAATGTTCTACGTACAAAAAGCGTATGTCCGCAAACCGGTCGCTGCCAAAGATGGCAACTGGTCGGGCTTTGAGGCCGCGCGGCCGCCCTACATATGACCACTCACAGTACAATGTTGCTACTCTCATAGAAATGCTCATTACTCAGACATGCTAGGTGTAATTGTTAATTCGAATTATATGCAACTTTCACTAAAGTACTAAACGAAAACTTTCATCGAGATGTATTCTCGTAGTAAGTAAATTCTTTGGATGTAGGCCAGCACCAATTTATTAAAATGTTTTGAAATATATTTTGCTTATATTTTACTAGAAAAAAGTAGTTTAAATAGATTTTACGTATTCTTTAATAATATATGATCATAATTATGTTTTATTTATTTGAAATGAGTATTACTTATACGTACATACTTACATATATCTAAAAAGTAAAAACAAAAACATTTGCTATTATCCAGTATTGAGATAATATAATGGTATCTAATGGCTATATATTTCGAAGTACTTATTTTCTTATCGTTCATTTCCAATTTATATTGCTGATAATGTCCTACATCACTGACATGATAATATAATCAAATTATATTCCTGTCTATTTAAGGGGTAATACATTTACGTACCTAATGTACCTTCAGACATCCTGACAGCGTAAACTTCTTCTACTAAATGTTAATTTCTGTTTCAATAACAACAAACACAAATAGAAATATTTTTATTTTAATAATTTTCTTATATAAGCGTAGACCTACCAAAGTCTAATCTTACTTCATACTAATATTATAAATATGGATATAATTATGTAAGTTTGTTTGTTTCGCATTCAAGCCAAAACTATTTAACTGATTATCAAGAAGCTTTGTACACACACATATTTGTTGTGTATTAGAAAGGACATAAGAAACTTTTTATTAAAAAAAAAAATATTAAAATATTATCCTTTGATGAAAATAAATTTGGATAGAATTAAAATTGTACGTTTTATTAAACTCTATACTAAGACCTAGTAATACGTTTATTAGAATTGTAAAAATGGCTTCCCCTATATTCATTATTCTGGTGCTGGTCCCTTCTGCGCATTGTCGGCAGCTCACGGCGCGCATGCAAATGGCGATACATCCGTCTCCAACCAAATCTATGACTACATCCGGTCGATGGAGCGATACACCTAACGTAAAAGCTTCTAGTTTTACATTCTTGCATCTACGTGACAGTTATTATAACTGAAACAAATCGATGCGTTTTAAATACTTGAAATTAATTAATCATAAAATTAGGCTTGTACAGCTATTAAATTTAATCTGGAAAGAAATGGTATAGTAACAGTAGTTTAATTCATAATGTATGTTGATGTGAACTTAAGTGCGGGGCTTAAAGGAGGACGACGTAAAAGCTTTTATGGTCATGACTGTCGTCAGCCATCAGTACAGACTACAGTACCATATGGTGCGATACTGACGCGTATAAAACCCATTCATTCTTTTCTTTGGTGTTACTGAATTTAGTACTAAAACTTCTAAACAATGCAATAAAAAAATAAACTCTAAAAATATTATACTGAAATAAATGAATAGACGCTTAATACAATAATATTTATTTTATAGTAATAACCTTCAAATTAGCTTATTCTTGCAAAAATATATATTGTACGTGACATTACTAAGCTTAACCTTAGGGTATCCTTTCGTATCACACGCTCGAGTAAGGCCTCGTAGTAATTCAATATGGCCAAGCGCCACGCTCGAAAGCATTATAGCTCTTTGTGTAATGACGACAAAAGCTTGTTTGAAAGTAATATTTAAATATACATATACCTAAATATAAGCATGATGTTCACGAGTTATCGTGGAAATAGCTAGTCTATATTATGGATATTGCTTTTGGAACTTATATACATAGATAAAGAAATACTTTTTATGTCGTCGTCGCTGAAATAGACATTAGCCTAACAACATTAGAACAAGAACATTTTAGCTCTTTCTATAAGTTATGACAATTGCCTTTGATTAATATAATATGAAAGTTTTTTTTTTAGGTACTAAACTAAAATAAATACGAGGTAATGTTAATTATTTAGTTATAAAACTAAATAATATATTATACAAAAACTTTCAATATACTCATATGTACATTACATAGATATTGAATTATTTAATTTTAAAAGTCATTGCTTCCACTCGTTATCATACACAAATGATGTCAGCGCTAATAATAGTTACCATGGCCTTATGCCTATTTTACCCTGTCGATAAACAATATTATATTTGATTTTGTTAAAAGGATATTTGTATGGACGACCTCAGCGGTCATTTTCCTGTTGTCTGGACGAGCGGAACGAATTTATGGGCATTTAGGATTTTTATTAACGGATATTTTATTTTAAATGATGATCGAACGATAATATAATAAAAATTAGGCGATAAAATGGTATATCACAACATCTGTTGCATGTTCGCAATAAATATGTATGTAAGTATAATGTACATATGGTACTTTGACCATGTGTTAGTTGTACGGCGCGCCGCGACGGTTGGTTGCGATTTGAGGCCGAACAAGTCAACGCCACTGCCAAGGTCAGCTCGTCCGGCTTCGTCAAACAATCGTTAAATTTTAATGCAATCGAACCTTTGTGAAGAAGGATTTTATCAATAATAAGATATGATATGTCTTATCTATTGGAAAATAGGTAGATTACGTTTTTAACGTTCACCTGACGCTGCATTACCAAATTTTACTAAGAACCCTCTCAGAACTGATAAGAAATTTTGATGACTAAAAAATACATCAGCTACGTACGTAATTGAGAATACGTGACTGGAGAATATTGACTATTGTTATTAAAAATTTACAATGTCAGAGAGTCAATCTTTAAATTTGCGATCACGGTGGGTTGAACGATCGCTGGAACCGGTCAGACGGGCGGCCGCGCCATAAAGGATCCTCCCGGGGTATGTGCCTCCGTACTCCCTCCCGCGTCTATCTGTACCCTGATATTTCCGCTTTGCAATAATATGTAACCAGTCGCCATTGCAGCACAATATAGGCTAGAGTACAGTATCGTAGCTGCAATTGTCTATCAGTGAACTAGTTAAAATTTTATTTAAATCTGTTAGTTAAATGCTAATAATCATAGTACTTACAAATTTTACTCTATATTGAAAAAAAATTATCAATATAAAAAGTCTAATTTCAGAACCAAAAAACGTACCTGGATTATTGATATAATTTTTATTAAGTATTAAAATAACACATTACGTACTAAGGTTAAATGCACTTATCGAATTAAATATATATTTTATCAAACTGATAATATTGCTAGCACTCGTCATTAATTTTCAAACAACGCCCTTTGTCATATTCACGCTTTGCCGACATTAAAGTATATTATTAAATGTATCGAAAATACATAACTTTAAACATTTCATGGGTTAATATTATGGTTTAAAACTTATTTTATACTATTAGAGAAAAAATATGTAGAAATTATTATTGATTCTTAAAAGGCTATCTTTATCTCCAATAATAGATATTTATTTTCCTTATTTTGTTTTTAATAATATTCAGGTACGATAGTAATTATAAACATCTTTATCTAAAACTCAATAAATAAAAGTAAAAGAATCCTTTTAATAAATATTTTTTTTACTACTGTCGATGAGGATTGTTAACTGAAATTAGGAAATAAACTGCGGTAGTAATAAATAAATTGAAGGTTGAATATTATCTTAATGAAACGTGAGAATTATCACGTTTCAAGACTGCACTAATCAAATGTATTGCATCTGTTTAATATTTCTCTTTATTCTTAGGAAACAATGGAAAGGAGAAGGAAAATTCTCGAAGTAAGGAAGCAACGTCGCCTGCGGCTCGTTCCGCGAACGGTCAGTATTATTTTGTACTTAATCGAGTGAATGAGTGGATAATGGTCGGTCCTTTTTTATTTTCTTCTTTAGTTTTACGCTGCATCCCCTTCCCCATTCCATATATGCAGCAGGATATATGCAACAGAGTAGACAGAGCGGGTCTAGTGTTCTAGTTACTAAAAGTTTTCGAGATATTGCATGTTGAGAGACAGAACTCAACGCCGCTCATTCATGTTACAAAGTAAAAATAATTCGTTCAAAATCGGTCCTTTCATTGGTAAAAACGAGGGTCGTATGCGGGTGTGCGCGTGGGTAGGGCGCGCACCGTGCCGGGGGTTGAGCCGAGACAGCGCGCAGCCGCGGGCCCACCCCGTGTACCCTCTCAACCCTCTCCCCTCCCCCCTCCCCCCGCTCACCCTCGCTCTGCAGGGGCGACGACTCCAGAGTATACCGCATTCTATTCGCATTTTTGCGGAAATTGGAATTCTCCCTCGATATTAACACACAAAAGTTCCATATCGCTTGTCATTACCACGTTAAGTTGATGTTGGATCCTAGCCACTTAATAAATCGAATGTTTGATTTATTGAATCATAATATTAATTATATTCATACCGTGATATAGATAAACAATGAACACACAAGGAATAGTTTATGTATATGATTTGAAAATAGCGATTTTGTCTCTTAGAATATTAGGTATATGTCTACCAAAATCAGGGAAAGGCAGAATTTAAAATAATAATTTATCTATTTCTCTATAAGCACGCAATAGTTTTGGATTCAACATTTACTTGATTAATTCTTCCTTTCATGTAAAATATGGAATATAATTGAAGACAACTGTTTAATAACCTTAAACATCCATTTGTTAGCGTAGTAAAACAAATATCGTTGGTTTTTGTTCAAATGTTGAAATTCAGCTAGTAAAATATTATAATTATACGTTAAAACAACTATGATTTGAATTTGTAATGAAACTTCTATATTATAACATTTATTTTGAATACAGTCTTTCAATTACTTACATACACTCAAAACAATTTGCTTAATTAATATTTTCTATGGAAACTGAACATTAACACTTAGTATGATTAAAAAAATAAATTGTCCATGGACTAAATTAAATATTAATAAGTAGATTAGGTATTAAAGTTAAAAATTACAAAAAATATTAAAAATATTCTTTTATAAACGAATCATAAAATAATAAAACAATACCAAATACAACAGCTGATATGATAATAATATGTTAAACTTTCAAACACAATGTCGTTCTCTAGACGTGACATATCAATGGGGCGAGTGTTTAGATAATGGGACATCCGTCTTCGGAAACGAGTAGGAGGAATAAACTTTTGTTGACTACATTATATCAAATATAATTAGATAGCCATTATTTAAATGAAACAATAGATATTATTTTTTTTTATTTAATTCATATTTTGAACTTAGTCTATTTGCTACAACAGACATGTCACTCGTTCATCTCGTAGTCGACATTTAGGATTAACTTAAAAATTAATATATTTTTTTCTAGAGAAATGTACACTTTCTGGGTAGATATGTCAACTAAATAAAACCTTTCAAGTATTAGATATTATATTTATGATATTATATAGTAATACCCACTGTAATAATATATCTTATTACAATTTTATGAATAAGTTTTTTTTAGTGAATAAATAAAATCAACAAGTCGTTTGTAACCACGCCCTAAGTGAACTATCTAGGTATAAAGATTATTGCATTTTTATCGCCTTTATCAGATAGTAGTTTAACGAAATAAGATATTAATGTACTTACCGTAACCGTGTTATCATAATGGTTAGGAAAAATATTATTTTTTTAGCTTCACAAGTCTTTCGTATAGCACGGTAGGCAGAGAGTACAGACAAACTAGTATCTAATATTTCGTTGAGAGATAATTGCGAGTGGTGTGACGGAACCTGTCCATAATCATAAATTATCAACAATCTGTAGTTCTATACCCACGGAAATAGAAAAAAAAAGATGCCCCAGAAATTTTACTTGATGTTCATACCACGACGGATACACTGAAAAAGGCCCAATTTACCTAAATGAGAACTATGACACTCACGATGTAGGGAAACGAATCTATTCCACATTTCTTGTGACACCAGCAATACCAGACTAGATGTTCTATATTGATTTCTGAATCGAATGAAAGATTAGGCTTAGCGCTAGAAACATCCACTCTGTATACAATATTTCTACTGATATGAAATTAAGAATTAACGTGATGGTGGTGCCATTTTGATAACCCAATTAAAATTTTAAGGGTGGTCTAAAATACTAATAGCCTTAGCGAAAAATGATTAGTTTGGCATCATTGTTCTCTTTAACGCCTACCATTATGAACCTATAATTAAACATACAAATATAACTTGCGACTACTTTATCTACGAGAGGGATTTAATTGTATGATTCATTTATTTGTATAATTAAAATGTGCTCATTATTATTTATTTAGAATTTAAATTAAACATTTACCGTAATAACAAATATCGTTTCCTTATAAATAGAGGAAATCAACTAATTGTAAATACACCGTTGAATATCAAGTATGTAGAATATATTTAAAAATGAACCTGTTTTTTTGGAATTGTTGGTGATTGATAAAAAAATGTGTATTAGGTGATGTCATATCTCGTAAAAGCCATTTTTACAACAGACAACGGGTTAATTGGTTAGAGTCTTCCATTACACTGTGTGAGCCAGTGTCGTGGTATTCGTTAATTGTTGTCCTGACTCCACTTCATTATCAGCTCGGCCGATAACATTGTCGCTTTCTATTTTTAAATTTGACATTAATAGTATCTCCTCTAGTCTAACCTTTGAATACCTATTTTGTAATTCTACTAATTTCTAATGGATGATTACGAATTGAACTAAATGTACTGAAATAAAATTTCCGTTTATCTTTCAGCATAAAAAAATTAATAATATGATAGATAATACATGTGACGAATGCGTTCCTAGAATAAATATTGACAAATTGTTTATGATACAATTTAATAACCTAATAATTCAGGTGATTAATGAATAATAAAGTTTAAAATCCGATAATTCTGTAAACGGTCAATCTTTTAAATTTTATTATACAGTGCTTGTTAATTTCAACCTTTAAGGAGATCTGTCCTCAAAATCATAAACTCAAAACTAAGAAAACAATGGCGATCATTTTTCGGATGTTTCAATCAAGACAGCCTCATTATTTTACAATACTCGAAGCTTACTTTAACATTCTGTATAATTAACACTAGCGGTAACCGGATCGAGGTCAACAGCCTAGTGCTTTCAATCTTCGCGAGACGCTTAATCATAATGCTTAAATTAAATAAAAAATATTTTAGAAATGCATCCATTTCATATTTTATACAGGATAATTATTATTATTAATAATTATAAAATTCGTAATCAACTAATTATTTTAAACTTATTTTATCATTTTCAATATATCGAAAAATAATTATTAATGAGTAAACGAAGGAACTTTTAAAAGCAAATATTAAATATTTATAAGTACCAAATATATACATACATATTTATAAAATGCGTATGATAGTAAACCAGTTTTTAAATTATTTTATTTTAATGTTTTTAACGAATTAAGTGCAATAAACTTACAAGCCACACAAATGATATATTTAAATATATTGTTTAAGAATGTCTCAATATTAGGTACTCTCTACTATAATTTTGTAATAATTGTAGACATAGAAGTATTTTTTTTACTTTTAAATTAAAGCCAGTGGTAAACATTTTAGCTTTTTTATACTATTTGGTGGTTTTCCAGTAAATACTGTGTGAAGTAAGATGGTAAACATGTGGATATACAAAAACGTCAGCTCTCATTAACACTAAAACAGCTCAAACTATTTTGAGGTAAAACGTGATATTTACATTTGAAAACCCGAAAACCACACAAAAACCACAAATTTAAAAAAAAATACATTTCTTCTTTTCCAGCATTTGATATTGAATGTTATATATTTATACCTTTTGTCTATAAATATATAGACTCGATTTAATTTATTGCCATATTATATTATACTGTATATTTTTTACTGTATTATTTATTTCATTTTATTAATCAAAACAATTAAATACCATATGATAACTAAGTAAGTGACAGGCGTATGCTCGAATATATTTAGGTACCCTGCCTACCCTCCATATGGGATACAGCGTAAAGCTAAAAAAATAGTATCTAAAAACCATACAGTCTAGAGGTACGTCGGCACATAAATCAGAATTTAACTGACTTTATATATCTTATGACAGGTAAAAGATAATTGACGTATCTGAGGGCGGCAGTAAATAATATTAATTGATGGTACATATATATGTGTATATATATACTTACAATTTGCTCGTTAAATATTGGCAAGGGTAATGTCTGACCGCTTGTGGCAATACCAACTACATACATATATCTGCCTTGTAAAGAGGTCATTGAACTGTACCGTTTGTCTACAATTAATAATTCATTTTGCAATAGCGAATGTTCCGGTGAATCTTGCGGCGTGGCAAATTAAATTTAATAATGACCTTCAATATATACGTGAAATGCAATTTTAGTGTCAATAAAAGTGTGCATATCTTTGAACACGACCTCGATGAATCATTCCACATGTTATCAGCACCATATGCATTATTCGTGTCGTCGACGGCGTAGGTACAAGCTTTGGAAGGTCTCTTCCTTAGTGGGAGAAGGTTGGTTCCGCTTAGCGTCCTCATTAGAAGAATGTGAGTCATTGGCCTATCGCACTAATAACTTTTTGTCAACATTCCACCTTCGTTACTTTTGTACCAAGAAAAGTTAATCAGAAAATTCTTCCCTTGAAAAAAATTGTTTATTATTTTCTTAACAATTATTAAATAAACACTAACGAGGAGGTAAAGTATAATCTGTTTTATCTTAATCTCATTATTGACGTAAATATCTTCTGAAACCAGTTGCTATTGAATTTCTTGTCGCTATCAAGGACAGCGTTGAAAGTTCAATATAGTTTAAAATCATATTTACCTATACACTCAATTTTAGGTATATAGTGACAATACTTTTTTGTGTTGTAGATCCGATCGCGATGGTTGTAGATCCGATGCCCATTCGTGGGAATGAATTATTTTCCCAATCTGTTAGACAAGGTGCAGCGCTGAGTTTTGCCACTCAATACAGAGTGTATCAAACTCGGATAGCTAGTATGGAATAAGCATACAACACTTATTTTTTTCGAAAAACCTTTTAGTACCTGAATTTGAACCCGCAATTCTTGGAAATCGTCCAAATCCCACTTCGTTAAAATATGTTAAATTTTATAATTAAGTAGGTATTTTCTTTCCTAAACGTGGAATAAAACTTTAAATGCATTAAATGCTTATTGTATAAAAATTATTGAAATTAAATATATTTAACAAAATAAAATTAATAGCTTCTTTATTTTGAATTCCTATTAAAACTGTAGAGAATTATTTATTATAATTACATAGCGTAATAAATAGTCTAATGCTAGAGTAACAAGATTGAACGCTTGCAAACAACGAGGGCAATTAAAACGCTTTTTTTTGCCCAAAAACTTTCAAAATGATAATAATATAAGTATTATCATATTGCAGTACTTATTCCTAGAAACTGCATCGCTTTTAGAATTATATTAATATTTTATGTACTTCCTTTTATTAATATAAATCGTTAGTCTTGTTAAATTTAAATAAATTTAAATTTAAATTTTAGTTTTTCATATTTTTAATTTTTCTAAATAATTATTTTAGACTTCGTGTTGAACTACTATTTTTTTATATCCCACCCATAGCAAGGTAGGCAGAGGAGGCCACCTGTCTGCCTAATGTTAAGAGTTAAGACATTTCGTTCCAATTAAGACACTTCCGACTTCCGTTGCCTACTTTCCGCCGGTTTCTGGAGACATTACGTGTTGAATGGCTGAACTCAACGCCGCACTTTGGCTCGTTACCAAAGCGAAAAAATATATAAATATTTCCTCAACTACTATTTGAGTTCTTATAAAATTTGGAAATACTACACTCTAATTTAATAAGATTTTTTCTTTTTAAAGTCGTACTTTAAAAATATTATTAAACTCATCCAGACCACATAAGCCACGCGCTTATCGTCCCACAATATTTAATATTTATTATTTATAGAGACTAATCTCCCTCAGTAGTGGATACAAATATAACAGTAAAACATATTAACGACACAAACTCGAGCCGGTCGATAAGAGGTCACGCAAAGCAATGACCGTGTCAAGCGCCTATTATTTATTATTTACGTTCAACGGGTATGATTTACATGACAATTGATAAATTAGCTTGTGTTGATCAAAATAAACTAGTATTAAATTATGGGTTTAAGTTAATAGTTACTAGATTTACTCAAAAAATATAGCCATTGCGGCCCAGTTGTCGTGCGATTCGCTGAACGTGATATCTGCAGGTTCAATTTCGATGTAATATTATTTAAGTACATCTAGTAATACAGTCTAGTTAGATGAACAGGGACGCGGTTTATTATATCTTCGAGCAAAATGGGCGAAATGCGTGAAGTTGAACAATTATAAATATTGAGTACGTTAAATAATAATATATTTTGTCTTTTTGTAAAATTAAGTTAAGCCGATCAATGGCAAGCTCTGTTATGAAATTAAGAAAACAGAAAACTCAATTTTATGGTGGAGTCTTCACAGGCCAGAACCACGACGGTGTCTATTGATTTCCCGTGCAGTTTGAAAGCAGTCTTTACCCTTCTTTATATTTTTATTTTCTTGATAAGTACCATACTTTATAGCAAAACTTAAGGTTTTTAATAATAGAGTAAGATACGTTTAAACTCTAAAGCAATCTTGTAAAACGAAAAACAACTGTTTAGTGCTATAATAATTACAATATGACAAATACGAAATAGATAGATATATAGATATACAAAGGGCCCGTTGTACTGAAAGAGACTGGAGAGAGCATTTCTCGAGAAGTATTATACTCTACTCGAGACACAAAGTATAAAATGATTATACTTTTTATACTAAAATCCTACAAAGTGCGTCCTTTAACAATTTGTCCTTTAAATTTGTCAAGCATAGCTGTCTATGACACGTCAGTAATAAAGACTTTTATTTGAATAAAAAAATATTTAAAAAAACTATATTTCTACCTGCCCTAAAACAGTTTACACGGATATGAATAAATTGAACATTTTTTTCACGTTTTTAGAGTATTTTAACGCTAAGGTATAGATGATAAAGATCCGATTACAAATTCGTTTAATATTTTAGGTCTTAAAGAATGAATATTGAATAACACTGCATTAACATTTTTAAGATATATTTACTTATCTAATGAGCATTGGGCATCACGAAGGTGTAGGTACGTACTAGGTACTTACGCCGCAGCCATGTGGCCAGTCGGTTAACTTATGTTACATCAAGTTTATCTAGACCAGACCTTGTGGTCGCCAGGAACTAGTGGTTTACTTAATAACAAGTTTTAACACACTTAGTGGACTGAGTGGCCTTTAAAATTTTCACTTTAGAAACATTATTTTATTTATCGACATTTGCAATGTTATTTAAAGCGTTAATGAGACGTTAAATTCATAAAGTCAAAACAAAGAAACAACAACTTTACAAATAGATATTTAATTCTTGAGGCGGGGGCATGTTTTTATATTGAAATTAGTGTATGATAAATGAATAGGTAAAGGTAATACACTGTGCAGTATTTTTTAATATGCAACATATAAATTAACTATAATAAATGCATCCCCAAAGAGTTAGATATACGAAATTAATTCAGAATGTATTAATTAAGCTAAGCAATCATTATAATTAACCGTTGCCGTCTGTCATGCAATCTCTAGGTTACACTGAAAAAATAATATTGAGGACAACGCCCTGGTTGCTTTGATAAAACGGATTGTCATACTGCGAAATATTTAATGAGATACAGAACACACTGAGCCGAGCAGAGCAGCACAGCGGACAGACAGTGCGGGAGAGCGGAGGCTGTGCGCGATCAATACGTCGCGCCCGCCGCCCGCCGCCCGCCGCCCGCCGCGCGCCGACGAAAGCGAACGCACCGACCTCGCTGCCCTTCACCGGAGAGTCGACGAACCCCTCGCAGGGCGCACCCCCCGGCCCCTTGCCCCGCCTCCCCTCCGGCCAGCCCCAACCCCGGCACGAACCCTCGCAAAGCCCTTCGCATCTCGAAGCGATCTCCCTGACCCGATTAGATATTCTATAAGCGACACTCCCATTGTCGTCCAACTTCCATTTCCAGCTTCGGTGAATCGTTAGTCATCATTAGGTGATTCATTATACAAAGAAACTAGAGGAAAATTCTGATTCATAAACGACAATTAAAGAAATCATTTTATCTTGAAATTATTTATAAATGAAATATATAAAAAATGCATGCATTTAAGAAATGTATACCTATAGCTATATCTGTCGTTCATCCATGGAAGGAGTCAATGAACGACACGAAACATTTTGTCACCCCAAAATGAAAACTTGTTTATTGCTACGTGGTTAATAATTTTTTTCTTATTATTTCAGAAGCGTACTTCATTTATATATTCTGTGCTTTCGATAACAGTACCGCAAGCAGAATACACACCAAAGTATCACACGCTATTGATCGTCCAATGTTTTTATGCTCCTATATATCCCAAATATCGGTTAAAACCATAATATCATCCTTCTGTTTTTTCTTTTAGTCATTGCGGCTGTGCCATCTATTTTGTCAAACGACACAAAGGAAACACGTGTATTTCAACGCTAAATGTGTTCAAATCCACTATCATTGATACAGTTCCAACTTCCAAATCTAATTCTAACAAAAGATAAAAAATGAATTATGTACAAGCACTTTGCAAATAGAGAAGTTTAATCCTATCTAAAATCATGATATCTTTGTAATGGTGCATTTTGTCACGTCAAATAATATCGTGTCAACTATTATTATTTTTATCTTTTAATGGTTGATGATAAGTGTATTTCATAATGTGCATGACGTGTGGAGTATCGGCAGTCGAAACAATCCTTGCGGGGAGTCTAGCCAATGAACTTGAATCAGGCGGGCCTCCACTGCGCATGTTAGCTATTAATAGACCATTCCACGATCCGTGGACTATGAACTATATACATTTTTGACGATAAAATCATATCTACGACTTACACCTTATTTGCTTAATTAACTATTACATGACGTGTGCCTTGCTTTAGCATTTCTTTTGAAAAACTATTCTCATTATTACTTATACCTATATAATATAACTTTTTATTTAGATTGCTCTTAATAAGTATATTCGGTGATTAATTTGTGGTAAAACGTTATTCATCTTCGCGGAGTCAGATGTCGGGGACGGCGTCGTGAGGGCTATTTTTGGACGCAGTCGAGGCATTTGGGACGCGCGCTGGAAAATATCTTCTAACCGGTCTATTCTCGGACGCCCTACTAACGGTGTGCTTCTTACTTCATCGACGAAATTCAACACTAGTAATCGTTAACTACAGAAAATGGTAGAAAAAAATTAAATACATAAATAAATAATTGAACGACAAATGTTTATGTTGACAATCAAAATTAAAGATAATGTGAACCGCAACGTCTGTCACTTCATTATTTATATTGTGGAGACATTTAACGATTATAAACAAACGCGACCTCAGATATCAATGACCGACCGTCGCCTCACTCGCAATGATTGATCGCGACACTTATCTATCTCGTAGCGTTTAATAAGAAAACATTTACGTGACATCACGTGTTTTGAACTTATATTTTATTTTTGCCAAGAAGAAAGTTGAAAATGTAAAATAAGACAAAAAATTCCATTAGCAACATTTTAGCCATTCCTTAGATTTTCTTGCAAAGTTTCATGACTCGGTATTAAGAAAATAGTTAACGTAACGCATGTATTTTCTTTTACCACATCGTAAAAATATTAATTCATCAAGTTTAAACAAACTCAAGCTGTTGAATATTGTCAGTAAATCCAGTAAGAACAATTTTTGATTCGAATGGTTCCATGCCGCTGCCGCAGTATCGACCCGGCGGCGGCCGACGTTCTCGTACACTTGACATTCGCACTCCCTCGCCCTCAAATAAGTGTTCACGACCCTAACACTACTGCAGCCTTACAAATATTTTTTTTAAGTCAAGTAATTATATATTTGCATCGTATTATTCCAGTCAGTCAGTTAGTACTCAGTCCACCGACCCTACGAAATTAATTTGTTTCCATTTGCTATTTTGAGTAAAAAAAAGATTTTTTGTGGTCTTCTTATTAACTGAAACTGACAAAAGTTATATGCAGATATATATTCTATAAACAACTAAGCAAAAAGAAGCTTAATTTTCTTATGCGTCCTACCAAAAACAATTTGATTTACCAAGATATTTAAAAATATACCAAGACCACTTTATTCGAGCCGAGTCGCGTCGAGCCATCATATTCGTTATGTATAAAGTGTAGATGAAACATCGTCTTTAACAGGAAATTGTTGTAATATAAATTATAAGCACATATAAAGATGTCCAGTAAAACACATTAATAATAAATGACGACAACACTAACATACTCGGCATTTTATGTATAGAAGACCAAATTAATCTTGATCTTAACTCTATTTTAAAGGTAACCTTAAATCCCCAGTTAGCAATGTTTGCAGTATCATCGTGATTTGATAATATTTTACAAGCTACATATTACCAGGCCTCATATAAGTATTATGTTTGTCAACAGGCGAGGAGCATCCAGGCCAGAAACAAAGAAAAGGTTTCTTTAGAAGTCTTTGGAAGAAATCTCGCCACTACTCTCTGGAGCATCCGTGACCTCAAGACAGGCCATACGATACAACACTAAAATCTCTTCCCTGAAGTTACAAACTGTGACTAAACATGTGTTACCTCCTATGAGTGAACAAATCAATGACTCGAATATTATAAAATTGGCGTATTAGAAATAATCGTTGTTTTAACGTGCGTGAATGTGGCTTTGAAAATTAAAACTTGTATCCTAATTTGTTAGCTATATCCAGCTAAATTTATTTGAGATGTGTAAGTGTTTAACCGATGGCTTACTTTAATAACAACGCATTATTTATTTAAGCAATGAAATATCTATTTTAGAATACACGATTAATTTTCTTTGGATATAGACATGTAGAAATGTAGATACCACGTAGTATGTTATGTACATCAGAGTTTTCAATCTTTTCTTTTAAATTATTGTTAACCAATTTAGTTAGTGTCAAGGATATCGTTTCTTCGAAACAGTATTGATTGAAATTAATAATAGTTAAACACAATTAATTATGTAAGTTTCAATTACTATTTTCTTTAGCGTTAGACATGTAAAATGATCTTGTGTGGTATATATTAAAGAACCAAAATCACTTAGACTACCACTTTTAACATTTTATACCAATCCTTGTATTCGAGTGTACTTAATTCTTATTATTGTAGATTTTGTCAAAGGAAATAAATTATGTTCATTAGCAAAATGTTTTTTACTATGCCTTATTTATCCCAGTTATTAAAAAAATGTATTTCTAATTTAAGACAAACAAAAATTGTCTTAATTATATCAAATATCTAAGTTATGGTAATTTAAAAGGCTCTAAATTAATTAGATTTTAAGAAGTTTTAAAGAGAAGGTTTAATTATTATAACAAACTAAAAAGGAAAAAACAGAATGGAGATAAAGAAAACCAATGAATTATAATACAAATCATTTATTATTAGATAGACACAGTTCCCATCGCTTATCAGAAACAATGTACAAAGCTATAGTAGTAATATCAAATATAAACAATATGCACCCTTCGATTACTGCAAGCCTTGTTTGAGGATACAGGATTATAATTGAGCGCTTCTAGTTTCTGCAGCTAAGAGATAAAGAGTAGAACAGAATGCAAAATGTTTATTCACTACACAAGATTATAAACGCGGCATAATAAAAAAAAGGGAAGCATAGCGAAATAATGGCGATCGCGGGGGTTCCCCGCACACTGTCGTTATAGATTCTCACACGATGGTTCCAGTGGGACTAGAGATTTTCATTTAAAATCGTTACATGTTTACTTAATTGGGTTACAGTGTCTCTCATTTTGTAACAAGCCCTTACACAAATGCCTATTTGTAATTACATATATAAATGTTGTATATTGTTACAGTAATTTCATTACGTGGTTATTTAATTTTATCTCTTATCAAGCTTGTCTGTGTGCGATTTCATTGATTTAGCTATTATTGGTTCCACGTTGTGTGGCGCGGAGCGTTACGCGAAACGTAACACTCGTGAACTTGTCAGACAGCTTGAAAAGAAATCTAAAAAAAATCTCTATACATCATGCCTCGAGACCTTCGCAAAGCTCCGTTCAGCTTCACTGTATAGGTCGATAAAAGCAATTTTTATTAAAATACAAATAAAAACCACAGTACAGAAACAATCACTCTGTGGAAAAGGTGAGCGTACAAAAAGAGTCCAAAATCCGCAAAGTAATTACACCTGCACGTGGTCGCCAAGCGCATCAGACACTGATGGCGCCATAATTTATCAAATATCAAAACAAATGACGGTCCTTATCACTTTTATAGAATATACAAAATGCAGTTACTTATTTCCCTGTGGAAAAAATATTATCTTATAGTATTCTTAGATCACGGCGCGCTTCGATCTGCAAAGAAAAAAAAAACAATGATGTATCTTTATCACATTGGACCCAGTACCCTGATTATACCCAGAACATGCTAAGAAGGAAAAACTAGCAGAAATTTAGTTTTGAGATCAGATAACTCACCTTTAATAACCACAGGTAATTAAATAATCTCCTAACTTCTCCACTACAGATGCAGCTTGTTGGGGTTGGATCGGTTCTTCATAGAGAGAAATTACAACAGCTGCAACAAAAATATATATTTTACTGATTTCCAATACTCAACGCACATCAATGGCAGTTCCGTTAAATAAATCGAAAATAATTTGTTATCAAACCAACAGACAACTCAAGATATATTTAGTATAATTTAATTTAAATAATTTAGTTTCAGGACCAGAATTTAATAACGTATTTAAATCAAATGTAGGTCAATTAACGATATTAGAGAGAAGTTAACGGTCCATGCGCACAGTTGCGATTTCTCAGTTTAGACGGTACAGAGGCAACTTTAGAAAGAAATTATAATTATGAAAGTGCATCAATCATAAACTACTGAAACTATATATCTCGCAAAGTAGTTTCTATGAAGCGCGATTGGAATATAGGTCTCGGCCAGGCTGCTTGGCACATGCGCAAGGGCAGGATCTGACATACGAGCCGAGAGCTATATTCATTAAAGATATATTATACAAAGACAAAAGATACAAATAACTGTCTGGTGATATATTATGATATTCATCACAACGGGTGAACTATCTAAGCAGAGTAACGAGTGAGCGCGTGTGGTGCACGGGTGCGTTACCTTGCTTTGTCTTCATGCAGTGCACGCCGACCTTGCCGAGCTTTGCGCGTATGATGAGGTCTGTTCCACTAAGGTAGATGTACCGCGTGCCCGCTATCGTCACGCCGCCGCTGGTGAGGAGTGATTCATTTTCGAAACCGGCCACTATCTTACCTACTTCTTCTTTTGATATCTGTTAACAAAGTCAGCATTCTAAATAATAAAAATCTATTATAGCACAACTATGTTGTACTAACTATACATACAAAACCTACATGTTTGCAATATGTACTTATTTAATTAAATCTTATCACAAATGTAAGAGCTTAAGATGTATAATGGCTTTTTCTATATTATCCTAAAACTTAAAGTAAATTATGTAATTATTTTTTTCTATATTCAACAATAATATTTCATGAATTACATTCATAATTAACACCTTGAATAATATATAAAAGATTTACTATTAAAAATTGCATATGAGAAAAAAAAATGCTACAATTTTCCAATAATCAAGTGGTTTTGGAAGTGCATATTTATAATAAATAACCAAATCAGTATTATTTTATTTAAAAAAGCTAAATTACATGAAACATTTGAAATATCTGAGTTTCAGAAACTTTGAAGTTGGATATAATCAGTTATGAGTCAGACAGTATCAGAAAACAAGGCAAGCAAAGAGTTTGCTTGGTTTTTGAAAAAAGCTTGGATTTCAGCAAATGGTTTAAAATATCATGCTCATTGCAATTGATACATTACAGCTGTATATTAATAAGATGCCTTTCAAGCTTTATGGTGATCATAACATTAAGTTGTGGGACCTTATGGGACCATGGGTAAGGAATTCATAAGAAAAAAATAACATACCCTTGTGTGAGACATGCCTGGGTAAAGACATATAAAATAACTGACTTAATGTAAGTTTCCTGTTAATCTGAATTATTTATATGAAGCTATACTATTACTAACCAAAGCAGATAACCACTTCCTTCCCCTACAATGTAATTTGTTTATAATAAATATAATTATCTACAGAAGTTCAATATGAAATTAATTTATTTAATTATAATTAATAATGTAAAATTACAAGCCTAAGTGTTATATACTTCTTTTTTTTCATATTCACCAGGTAAACAGAGATAACAAAGTCTGCTTTTTTCCAAAATTTAAGGCACATCTTATCTTACAGACTAAAGCACCACTCTTTTTCTTAATAAAGCATGAAAATAGAAATAATTAAATATTTTATTATTCTCCGAAGTGGTGATTTAAATTAATAATTATTCTATTTACGACATTAGAAAAGTTACTTTCATATTGATGATTGATGGATAAAGAAAAAATATCTTATCTGACTTAGTCACAGATAAGGATATGATAGTATTTCTGATATATTGTGTTCATTTTTACCAAAAAATATCAGAAAAATTATCAAAAGCATCATAAAAAAAGCTTAGTTTTAAATATATTTTGTTGAATATAGCTTAAGAGGGTATAATGAATTCGACATAATTTTATTAGGTCATAATTTTATTAATATCCTATTTATAAATTATTTAAGGATATTTTCATTGAAATTAATATTGGAAGATTAAAAAAACTAAGATGTTGTCATGTAGCTAATACATTTTCCTAATGCTAATCTTTTACAATTTTACCTTAAAGTAAAAATTTTTACCTTGAAGTAAAATTGTAAAGGAAATTTTTATTGTGTTTAAAAAATTTTTATTAGGTTATATTAATTATTGTAATACAACTATAATATTTAATTCAAATTAGTGATAACTCGCTGTGAGAGGTTTATTAATAATACGTAATTTAAAAGATGACTCATACAATTCATTCTGTAGATTTGAATCAAAATATTTTTTAATTAATGCTTTAATTTAGTATGGAGCATTACGAAAAATTGTAGTATTTTAATAGCAAATTGAAAATTTGTAAGTTTTGGAGGGTAGGTATGATAACTATATTAGGCGTCGCCGACGTGTGACCATAACCCGATACAAAGCTACCGGCCGGCATCGATTTTTGCAATTAATGAAGTACTTTAATACCAATATAAAGAAAACTATAAAAATATTTTTACTAAACAACACAGTTATAAATGTACCAGAGACATATAAAAGAAATAATACGTATTTTAATTGTATTTCTTATACGAATTGACTGCTAGCACATGTCGCCATCTTGTCAACTAGCCGGATTCGTCATCCATTATTATAATATAAAATACAATATAACCTTTAAAGGAACGACAACTGCATTTTTAATACATTTATATAATAACCTATTTACTATTAGTTTACACTACAATTACGTAGTAAAAACTTACATCGAATCCTTCTGATTTGGCCCAGACATTACCATCGTGACCGGCAATAGCAGCCTTTGTAACACATCTGGATGCAATTAACTGTTTATCGACATAATCTTGCCAGCTCATTTTGATTGAGTTCTTTATTTATAAAATAAAACTAAACTTTCCTAAACCACAGTCTAGACCCCGCAACGAGCAAACGCTCCACACGAACAAAAAGCACTGCCGTTTCAAAATGGCAGCGTACTCAAAGACACCACAGGAAGTTCAGTACTACCAACGTTAGATTATTATTATAATTGCGTTCAGTTTATTTTTTCAGTAGTATAGATAATAACTTAAAATGTACTTATTAAAAATATGTTGATGATAACGTTAAATTAAATAATATTAAATGTATATAACATGTTAAACTAAATCTATAATATTAATAAATGTAATTCATTACTTACTAGTTTTTTGTGTTCGCACACAGCAGGGTAGGCAGAGGGAGTATTAGTGTCAAGACACTCCGGTCCCAATTTATCCGCCGATTTCTGTTATTTATTTCTTGATTTATTTTTATAACAAAGATCATACTAATTTATTAGAAATGCATATATTAAAACTTGTCTTAGATTAAATGTTTGCGTTATTTAAGTGTAATGAAAAGTATATAAAATTTAAGGATAACTTTATTAAATTCGATATAAATTTAACATAATGCAATTTAAAAGGTAAAAAAGTACACATATTTATATACATTTAATTCTTATATTGCTTTCAATTACATTTATATATAATATAAAATGAAGTCTGCTTTCTATTAAATAAAATTTTTAAATAAATATATATAATTTATTAATAAACGAGTAGTTACTGAATTTAACGCACTATTTAGTGCGTTGGAAAATCAATATTCGAGTCATTGAAATTAGTTATCTGTATCGTTTGCCCAAGATGAGGTTAGAGACTTCCGTCGTTTAGTTTCCTATTATTTTACTATTACTCATCCACTTAAGCAAAGGGTCTTTAAAAAATATAAAGTGCTGCATTAATATTTTTAAAATATTTTAAAATAACTTTACTTTGTAAGTTGCGTTTTAATTTTTCTTTATTGTATTACTATAAAAAAAGCTCTTACTAAACTTAACTTGACCTTGCTAGTTCTTTTCCGTTCAGCTACCGCGATTGGAACATGTCCTATTCACCTGAAACAAGGTAAGTATTTTTTTATAATTTATTTTGAAGTATCTTTAATTAAAGTTTATGAAGAAAACCATGTATATTAATATACAAATAGAGTTTTATAATATTTTACATGATTTTTATTATGTCTTCTAATTTATTGTATTCTGCACGGTCTCCGATTGCCAACATGGCGCTGGCAGGAGAATAGTATTTGTGCCCCGGCACTGTGCACGTGTTTTGATAACATGAATTACATACTTTTTGGCTATAATATGAAAAAGACCATGTTAATTAGTATACTGTCATTGTTCATGACAAAATTATCCTTATTAAAAAAAGGGCGGAATGCGCATTTCTGCGAAATGTCATTTGACAGTTTCACAGTAATGATTTTTGCTTGTTCATTAAAACGTGTATTTAAAATCAATACTAAATGTATATCAAATAAAATATACTATATTTTCAGATCGGAGGCTTGGCAGGAGGATAAAAATGGCCCAGCCAAGGATCAAGGCAACTATGATGGACCTCCGGGCTTGGACTCCGTTGGCGGCGCTCTCGACACGAACTGGCATGAAGTCGTGGAAAGCTTTGATGACATGAAGTTAAAAGAAGAATTGTTAAGAGGGATTTACGCTTATGGTTTTGAGAAACCTTCTGCAATTCAACAACGCGCGATTATGCCTTGTATCCAAGGTCGCGACGTTATAGCGCAAGCTCAGTCAGGAACTGGGAAAACCGCTACGTTCTCTATTTCAATTCTTCAGCAAATTGATACTAGCATTCGCGAATGTCAAGCGCTTATTTTGGCCCCGACTAGGGAGTTGGCTCAACAGATTCAGAAGGTATGGAATTAGCTTTTTAATTTGACACCTTTATATTTGATAATCTTAGCAAGTATTCAACATAATATTTTGGTTTAAGGTCGTAATTGCGCTCGGTGATCACTTGAATGCTAAATGCCATGCCTGCATTGGTGGTACAAATGTGCGTGAAGATATTCGTCAGTTGGAAAGTGGTGTTCATGTGGTGGTTGGAACCCCTGGCCGTGTATATGATATGATTACTCGTCGTGCCCTCCGTGCCAATACAATTAAGCTATTTGTGCTTGATGAAGCTGATGAAATGTTGTCTAGAGGGTGAGTATTCATCAATAGCATCATTTTAAAGTTTGTGTTAAAATAACATTTACACAATTTATAATACTAATATTCTATCTAATTACAGATTTAAAGATCAAATCCACGATGTATTTAAGATGCTGTCTTCTGATGTGCAAGTTATTTTGCTTTCGGCTACCATGCCTGATGATGTGTTGGAAGTGTCAAGGTGCTTCATGAGAGAACCCGTGCGCATTCTAGTGCAAAAAGAAGAGGTGAGTTAAATACATTTAACAGGATAGGCAGAGGGAACCTAATGACTCAAGACACTGTTTCCCCATTTTCTGCCCGTTTTTCAAGATTTGGACTCACCACATCACTATCACACAATTGATATTACCAAGGCTAAGAAATAAATAATTCATTTTCATTAGTAGAAATTAAACTCAAAACCATCATATTTTCAGTTAAGAGCTGTGCTGTTGCCTTATAATGGTCTCAATTTCTTGTATTTGTGATTTTATTATTGATTAATCCCTGTGAGACCCTCTTATGGCTTTGCCCGCTTGTATTACAATAGTATTTAACTTTTACCTGCATTACTTAAGTGATTTAATAATAACATTATTACTTTAAAGAATATTATCTTACGTTATATCCTTACGTTGAAAGTTAGATGTTTCCTTAAATATAATTGGTTAAGCCTTTTCTGAGATTAGCATACACAAATCTACAGAATGCCCTTAATAGTAGTTTTAGTCATGTCTTCCATCATTCACCCACAACACCAGTCGTGTCCGTGCGATTGGTTATAGTTTCCTTTATATGTGTAGATTATATTGACTATTATAACTTTATAGAATTTTTAGTATTACATGCAATTTTTGCAATTTTTTTATGACTTCTCTATTATAATTATTTATCAAGAAATATATTTGATATAAAATTGTATGATTACCAATACAACCTGTATTGGTAATCATACAATTTTATCTGATTTTTTGTATATTTTTGCTGTTTTCTAGTGTTGAGACAGTTCATTTCTCTCTTTTCTTCAGTTTTTGCGACATTGTTTATTGAATTGCAGAAGTCAGTGCCATGCTTTAAAATCATATTGCTTATATTTTTTAGCTCACCCTGGAAGGTATTAAGCAGTTCTTTATTTCAATTGAGATGGAGGACTGGAAATTGGATACTCTTTGTGACTTGTATGACACACTCTCCATTGCCCAGGCTGTCATTTTCTGCAACACTCGCCGCAAGGTAATTTGATTCATATAATTATGAGATCTATGACAATATCACTTATTTAATAACTAACGTTCTTCCTGTGTAGTATTTAACTTAAAGCAATTGTATAATATGAACTTTAATCTTAGCAAGATAACATTGTGTGATTACTTCAACTGAATCTATAAATTGAAGAATTTATATAACATATTTTAAAAAATATTACAGGAATATAATTGGCTTATTTTATAACAACATCATGAAAGGCTAATCTTGCATTGAATTGTAATTCAAGGCCGTGTATCCATAAAATGTAGTATACAACCTTGTTTATATAAGATGTGATTGAATATTTCTTGACATATCTATTGAACATATTTTTTTGTAATTTTTGTACAATCTTATATTATATACATACAAATTTGTATAAATTATATTGTAGTGAACTCTAATAGATGATAATAATTAAGATAATGTCAAGTATTTTTACATTTAAGCATTATTGCCCATGTATGAACTTTTGCACCAATACCATACCATAATGATAATGAATATTATCTATATATATATAAAAGGACTTGTCCTCACTGACTGAGGTAAGACGCACGCACAGCCTTAACTGCTGATGGTAGAAACGTTAAATTTGGACAAAAGTTTACTTTCGTAATCTGGACATTCACTAAGAAGGGATTTTGAAAAAATTTAACCCTAAAGGGGTGAAATAGGGGTTGAAAGTTTGTATGGAAAAAAATTAAAATCGGCACCGATTTTTATAAAATTTGAAATTTAGATTTTTAAAAGTATTTAATTGAACACGTGTTTCGTCGTTTTCTAGAATTCTCCCCCTAAGGGTGAAATTAAGGGGTTGAAAGTTTGTATAGGTTTTTTTTAAATCGTCACAAATTTTCATAAAATTTGAAATTCAGACTCTTAAACGTATATAATTAAACACATGTTTCATGGTTTTCTAGAATTCACCCCCTAAGGGTGCAAATAAGGGGTTGAAAGTTTGTCTAGAAAATCTTTAAATCGCCACCGATTTTTATAAAATTTGAAATTTAGACTCTTAAAAATATTTCATTGAACACATGTTTCGTGGTTTATTAGAATTCACCCCTAATTACGCAAGCGAAGCTGCGCGCGTCCGCTAGTCATTATATAATGTATCAATAGCTTGTTATCAATGACAGTGTTTGTAATAGTGAATTAACACTTTTCAGGTGGACTGGCTCACTGAGTCTATGCACAGCCGCGACTTCACCGTATCCGCTATGCACGGCGATATGGATCAGCGCGAACGTGAAGTTATCATGAGACAGTTCCGTACAGGGTCGTCCCGTGTTCTCATCACCACTGACTTGCTAGCTCGTGGCATTGACGTGCAGCAAGTATCCTGCGTTATCAACTACGATCTGCCTACCAATCGTGAGAACTATATTCATCGGTAAGATAAGTTTACTTGTACATTTAATTTTCTATATTTTTTTACTAAATGATGTATTGCTAAATTATAGATTTTTTTTTCAGTATCGGAAGAGGTGGTCGTTTCGGTCGTAAAGGAATTGCTATCAACTTTGTGACTGAAGCAGACAAGAGAGCATTGAAGGATATTGAGGAGTTCTACCATACAACTATTACGGAAATGCCCAATGATGTGGCCAACCTCATCTGAGGTGCCAGTGCATTCCAGTTTATACTTTGTGTCCTGCATTCTATTGCGATATTTAAACGGTGTGAGTATTAGGGGCAACCTCCTAAGTACCGCTGTGCTGATTTTTATTGGAACTCATTTTATTTGGACCGTTGTATTGGTTTAGTTTAATGAAATAATACTACATTACTATAATATTATTGATATAAGTTTAATATACATAGTCGTAAGCCCGGCTCGGCCGGATGGCCCCCGTTCCGCGCGGACCCCGCTGCTACCTGCAGAGGGGTCTCATCGGGTACTGGAGAGGCTATTTCAATCACAAAAGTACTAGAAGGAAATAATGTATTGTAGCTTTTTCCAGTTGTACATAATATGGTAAACTGTTTTTTGTAATACAGTAAATAAATATGATTAAATATCTCCTTTGTATTGTTATTGACGAGAATTGTGTAGCACTCCACTCCCGATCGGAACCTTAATTTCTCGTGGGCGGTGCACTCAATTGAAAAAATTTTGTTTACAGAAAATCTACCCACTGAGCTGTTGAAACATACTTTGGACACAACTATGTGGAAATAATAAATCAAAATTTCCTCTAAGTCATTACTTTCTTTTGACAGGTCCTTTTGTATCCTGTGTTCCCATAATATTATTTATTTTCTACATGGTTTTTATGTTCATTTAGATTTATTTATATTTTTGGAATAAATTTTCTTCAAAATATATGAAGTTGGTAATTAAGGTTCCTGTTTGAAAGTGCGAAATAACATTTAACATAATAACAATATATAAATTTAGCATTTAAAATGTAGGCTTTATTCATCTTGACCCAGATATTTTTATTTATATTTGAGTTTGTTAATTAAATCTTAGAACGCACTGTCAATTTTCGGGACACAGCTAGAGCTTCAATGAAATGCTTATGCCCCCTAACATACTTCATAACTCATAAATATTAGACAAAACATTTGATATTACAGTTACCTAAGAAAAAACATTTAAAGCCTTTGACTTTGATATTCAAGACTTTCATATTTAGGTTATCTAATAACATAAATTAACGTATGCGCGACGCAACACATACCGTTTTACGGTGCGTTCTAGGCCTAGGATATTTGACACATCTATTACCCTTATTAATAAATAATCAATAAATCATATAAAGGAAAATGCTAATTTAATTTTCCGTCACACTTCTTTTCTTTTATATTTTATTTCACAAGAAATACGTGAAACAAAAGTGAAGTGAAACTTATATATTTATCTTTCGGCATACCCATTTGAATTAGGAAATGTGCTACAGTCATCAAGTATATTATAAATGTCCATTATTTATAGAAACACGACTAACACTATTAGATCACTGAGTATTTGTCTGGCTCTCATTGCATGCGTTGGGGGAGAAAGCCTAGCGTTAGTGCATTCCTTTATTTTTCAGCTATGTAAAAACATGGCGTGGAAAGCACAGCTACTTATTGTTTGGGCAACTACAAAGCAAACCTACTCTGAGCTTAAACTAAAATATTTGCAAATAAACACAAATGATTTGACTTGATTTTCTCTTTGAAATATAAGTATGCTTAAGAATTTCAAGACAATGACAAAAGTACGTTTTATTTATTACGTATTTTGTAATGGTTATTGTTATTCTACTAACAATGGAGTCCGTAGCAAATTAATAAAAACTAGAGCTCTAAGTTTTTTTAAAGTTAAGCCAGAGATTTACTTTTTATCAAGCACTTAAATGGGCGGCATAAGATTAATTTAGAACTATATTTACAGGATTTTTTCTCATTGCGATTACCAATACAAAGTTTATAAAAATCAAAATTAAATCAGTTTCACGTTGTATCCCACAGACAGAATGGTAGGCAGAGGGAACCTAGTGCTAAGACACTCCGTTTCCCACTTTAAGCCGAGTTTTGGTTAGGTTAATTTGCTCCTGGCTGATTATATTAGCTAAGTTTTATATTTGAGTTGCTACGAACAAAAATCGTAATTCAAGTCATTTCATGTATAAATTTCCTTTCTAATGGCAAAATGAAGTAAAGGTTGACTGCTATTGTTTTTCTTAAAATTCTTTATATAGATTTTTTTTGAAGCCGATTAATTGAACTTTTCGAGTGTAACAAAAAATGGTTTAATGTTGTCTACCTTGTTTTTTATTCTTTTTTTGAAAATTGGGAAGTTACCTTTACACTTATAAATAAATTTTAAAGTACGTACAGTAAGTATTAAAGTTACCAAAATAATTTGTGTGCTCATGGGCGTAAGAAGAGGGGATCCGGGTGGGCCATGCCCACCTCATAATAGCCTACCCCAGACATTTTACTTATATTAATATTTTAATTATATTACACAAACAAATCTGTTCAAATGTATAATGCTAAAAAAAGTATTGAGTAAATAATTAATTTTATTCTTAAACTTTTTAATCAATAACATTGAAATAGATGCCAGGCATAATATCATCACAGTCTTATAAATAAGTAACAACTAAAATTACATAATATAACATATAATCTATATCGAATATATTAATAAATTAATATCACACTTCTGGCTATATTCATTTTGATGAATATATAATACAGAAATATTAAACATAAATATCATAAAAATGCAAATAAAAGTATCAACAATAGAACTGACACTGGGAAGAATATATAAACTGACACTCTTGGATGACATATGGACATCAAAACAAATGATTGGTCATCATTACTATTTAAGCCATCCTTAGTGGGAACTTCAACAATTACTAACTCATTACTAAACATTTCAACATCAAACTGACATTCAGTCTTATTTAAACACATTTTTGATTCAGATAAATTTGAATACTGGAATGTTGGCTTGTAAATATCAAAAATGGCATGAATATCATTGTTAACAAAATCATTATCACTATAAAAAATATAATAGTAATAACCATCCGATGTCACTTTGTGATCCACCTTCAGTGTTGTTATTTCTTCTAAGTATTTTGTATTGTTGCACTGTATTGAGTATGGAAAAAAATCATTCATCAGTATATTGTCTTGATAGCAGTCATAGAGATTCATTTCAAAGCTAGAAACAGACTTATCTTCAGTAATATTGGTGGTAGTGTTCATTGCATTTCCACCATGGTTAACACCCGCATCTAAAACTGTATTAGGATTATGCAAAGCGTTACTTGTATCCCTCTTGTGTTTCGTTTTTTCAATACTGATTTCATAAGAATTATTTTCAGCTAACCAGATTTTGTTTTCAGTATCATAATCATATTGAGTTTGTCTTTTCTTATTTCTAGGATTTTCTAAAGTTACTGACACATGACTATGCTTTTCTATCAGCAGTGGATCTTTCTTATATTTATCACCTAAAATACTACAAGTATTTAATATTTTATCACCTTTCACAACCAATATTTTTGAACCTTCATATCTAGAGCACCCTCTTAATTCTACTGTAGCTCCAGCAAAAAGGTAGAATCCCCAGTATTCTAATGTATCATCAGGCAATGTCATCGACTTTGTTAGTTTAATATGTCTTCTCTTACCAGCTAACTTCGGTTTGCCTTTCATTTGGAATGCATTAAAAGTACTGTTCATTTTTAAGGAATGTTTTTCACAAAATATTGAAGATTGCCCTTTATGTATCTGTATAACATCTGAATCTGATATCCTATACATTACATCGGCATACTTGATATTTCTTAGATATAATGGAGAGATTATAAGTATTGCTGGCAAGACAGTTGTTAACAGGCAAAACATAACAACTCTCTGGGTTCCATGCATCTTACCGCCATCTGAAAATAAAAAAATAAAATAAATAAGAAACACGAATCAGACAGTTTATTTATAAGAGACACAATAAATACTTTGTAAATATTTGCAATATTTGGATACGTACAAGGTTCCAAGCGTTTCTTCAACTACGTGAATTTATAATAATAAAATACGACGTGTTGTCTCTACATTTAAAATATTTATAATTTTTTACTGCATGTTATGAGTTTATCAAAAAAGGATATCTTCATCTATTTCGCGAAATAAGACATTGACATTTTCATGGAACGATGTTTATTAAGACAATGTTGCCTTGTGAAAACTAATAAGAGATTGAAGATTAAGTAAGAGATTTTTATTAGACGAAGATTAAGTAAGGGATTTTAATTGTAATTATCATACCTTAATTTTTTAGCAAAGAATCAAAAAGGTAATCAATAATTATTATTATAATGTGTCAGCCTGGTTTAAAAAAACCTTTATTTACTAAAGTAAAAAAATCTTCGAATATTAATAAAGTGGTTTACGTAAAAAAGAGTCAAAGTTTTACATTACTTTAATTTTGGATCACTCAGAAATTTATTGTTATTTTAACTGATTTCTCTATTAATATACCTTTAATATTATCTGGAGTAATCATTAATATTAAGTATTATAAATAAAGGCTTTTAAATTTTAACACTTTTGGTGTTTTTTTTATTCGCCGCTCTATTTTATTTCAAACATTTTACAATAAATATTCTTGGATAATGCAGTCATTATTAGGATCGTTATCTTGATAAAAATGAAATGTATTTGAAATGTTCGTTTTTCATTGCATTTTTGGGTAAAATAGCATAATATCATTTCTATTAAAGTTAGTTTGTAGCACTCTTTCATGAATTTGTTAGAATGATTTGTATGATTGGTACATATTTGTAGATAAAAATATACAAATGCTTTTACAGATACGCAACTAGATGAATGTAGAAAATGCTATACTTAACACACTACCATGCTGTACCGTAAATTATAATTATGTACTTAGTTGTTAAATGAGCAGGTAAATCCAAGAAATATAGGTAATAACAAAAGATAGTATTATCTATTTGCTATTAATGTTGATATAAAAATATGCTTGCATACCTTTTGTAAATATTTATAATAATATATTTTTTTTTTGTAGCTCAAAATAATGCATTATCGTATATACATAATTTAATTTACCACAATTTAGTTTTGTAGTTTTTAAATATTTTTATATGTTAAAGGTTTACTGGAATTAAAAAAGTATAATTAAAATTTGTTAAAAAAAACGGTTGCCATGCAATTGTTTTTACGATATTGATTTTACAAACGATACTTTTAAGTGTTTTTAATACAAAATGGAAGAAAGTGAACTCAGAAAACTTTTACAAACTAAAAATGGATGTAGAATACCACCAATGCTTCCTATACCGAATGTCAATAAGGTGGCAAAATTACCATTCACCCCATTGCCATCATATAATAGGATAAAGGTAAAAAAATATTTATACTTATATCGTACTTGATACCACGCCAGGGAAATAATATAGAAACGAAAATTAATATTTACTTATTGGTAATCACATAGCAATCATCCAAAAAAATTACCTTTTTTACGTACTTTACTATCGGTATGCGGTAGCGTACTGGTACGTATCTACGTATACTAATCATATATTATAATAGGTATATGGACACAAAAATATTATACAAAATATAAATTGATTTTGAATTGAATAAACTATTATTAATATTGATATAAAATATAAATTGTTTTTTTTTTCGCATAAAATGACGTGAGCATTAAAGTTAAAACTTAAATTATATATATAAGTATATGTTATACCTACCTAATAAACTATTTACTTTAATCCAACATCTTGTGTAAATTGTAGATTTTTACTTGTCGAGAGTTGTGTAAAATAATAAAGATATTTTTTCTACATATATTAGAGCAACAAATATAAATATTTTTTTACAATTCAAAGTTATCAGCACTTTATCTGCTGTATAAGTGTTAAAATGAATGATACGATGTAAATTTTATTGTCTCTACCTAGTACCTAGCCAAACTAAACATTATGTATATTCAGGAGATTATTATTGCCATACCTAATGTATTTATTTGTCGATTTTTTCTCTTGGACAATTAGAATTGCACAAACAAATTGTGCAATTCTAATTGTCCAAGAGAAAACCTTTACTAGTTTTTAAATATTACTTACTACGATGACTAATAGACGTTTAATGTTGTTGCTAATAACAATGATATAACGTTTTTGACAATTAAAATCGAACATAAAATATAGACGAATACTTATCTAAGTGATTAATTATGATACATATTTTAATTTTAGGATAAAAAAAAGAAATTCCGGGATATTTTAGAGGAAAATGCTACAAAAAGAAAGATTAAAATATCTAAAGTGCCAGTGGAATTAAGCGAGCTAGATGATTTAGAGATATCACAAGATAGACATATTAATGTTCTACGAGAATGTGCAAACAAAGTTCAACCACCGCCTATGCTAAAATCTTGGGAGAGAAAAATACATAGCTTAATACCATCCAACCTAAAAAATTCATATCCATCTTTAACTGAAGAATTATTAAGAGAAAGCAAAGATGAATGGAAAAGAAATTTACATGAATTAGCTGTGAAAACAGTAATTCGTGATGTTCCTGGAGTTTCACGAAAGAGATACGAAGAACCGCATTTTAAGTTTAATGGCGTTACTTCGAACCATAGTAAAATGATTAAATATCGTAAAAAATTAAAAAGTGGATCTTTATTGCTGCATCCATTTATAAGACTAATTCTTGAATCTTCAGAAAAAACATTTCCTGCCTTTATTATCAATTTATCAAAATATAGAGCACGAGGGCCGTTTTATTTAGAAGATTTTCAAACTAAAATAATCGAAGAAATCAAACGGGCTGATTATTTAGTATCCAGTACTTGGTATTCTATTTTAGTTAACTGGTTAAAAAACCCAAGATGTATAAAGGGAATGCCATCGAAAAAGGTGCCTGACTTTGTAAAATGTGCTACAAAAATGATATCTATGCAAATACAAGAATTGATACGTAGATCAATCGATGCTATTATTCAAGCCCTTAAAGACCCTGACAGCGTTCCGTTATTAAATTTAGCTTTAGATTTTAATGGAGAGTTTATATATGATCCAACTTTAGAGGAAGTATTTGAAGTATACCATTCCGTAATTAACGCCCTTTCTCATATTGCACAAAGACTTATGCCGATCGAACAATATCTTAAAATCCCTTATAACTATGATGCTCTACCGGTTCAATATAACGAATGGTTGCATAACGATGGCCATGAAAGACTTCAAGTTCAGCTCGATATAGTATTTCATCCACTCGTTGAATATCAAAAGAAGCTTAGAATTGATTACGATATGCTCTACGGCAGTACAGCTAAATCACTGTTAGTAAAATTTATTGAACAGGCCACCGATTTTGAAACATCTCGTGAAAAAATTAAATATTTTCACGAAATAGATTCTAATATCACCTCTATAATAGAAAATGAATATTTCAACTGCGCTATAGTTTCTCAACTCAGAATGATAGATGGTCTAAAAGGAAAAGCTGTAGAATTTATAAATGATATTATACATGGAATAGTTAAAACACACATGGAAGAAAATAAAGCTATATGTAACGAATTTGAAATTATTGCTGGCAAAGCTTTAAAAGAACCCGAGAACGCGGCTGAACTAATAGAACAAGGAGTTTATATCTTACATGCTAAAACTGTATTGGTTGAGCGCTTAAAAGAAAGAATAATGAGACAATTAAGCATTATTTCAAATTTGTTAGAAATGACGTCTCTTACAGCAGAGCACGTAGCTTCAAATACAAAAACTGTTAATTGGTTAACAGATATTAAGCCTATATTTGAAAAGAATGCAGCTGCATATGAAACTTTTAAAGCAGAAATGGAGGATAACTTGCTATCAAAAATTGCCTACTTAAATAAGGAAGTTTTGGAAATAACACCATATTTGGAACTGTTAGATAATATGGATGACTTAAACCATACTTTAGAGTATTTAGAAAGTCTAAGGAGGCTTGTTCATCGCTTAGGTGATTGTGACAAATTAGTAGATTGGATAAATAATGAAGAAATTACTTTTAAGTTTCCAATATCTAACTATACAGATCTTGAAGAATTAAAAGATTTTATTAAACCATTTCATTGTTTAGTATATTTGGTCCATAAATGGAAGCGGAGTTATTACACGTGGATGGACGGACCGTTTGAATATTTAGATCATGAAAAAATAGAACAAGATCACGACTTTTACTACAAAGAATTTTTAAAATTATCTAAGTCTTATAGAACTAAAATAAAACAACAAATATCAGAAGGTGTTGAAAAACGTTTTCAAGGCTTAGTAGACGATCCTGATGTGAATAATTTGCCGGCTCCGATGAAACTTTGTGCCCAAGCAATAGCTGAAATAAAAGAATGGAGGCCTAATGTTCAAATGGCCCACATAATGTGCAATCCAGCATTAGTGCAGAGACATTGGGATGAGATGTCTCTTATTGCTGGATTTGATTTAACACCCAATGCTGGTACTAGTTTGAGAAAGATTATTAATTTTAATCTTTGGGAGGATATAGATCAATACGAAATTGTAAGTGTAGCAGCAACGAAAGAACTAGCATTAATAACAAATTTGAATAAAATGACGGCAGAATGGGTTGATATTTGTTTTAAAACTAGTCCATACAAAGACACAGGCATTTTTATATTAACTGGTCTCGATGACATTCAAAGCGTCTTAGATGACCACATTGTAAAAACAATTGGTATGCGTGGGTCCGCTTTTGTGAAACCATTTGAATCGCAAGTAAGAGCATGGTATGAGAAAATTACACGTGTAAATTCTACTATTGATGAGTGGGGAAAAGTACAAAGTCAATGGCTATATTTATTGCCTATATTTTCATCAAAAGATATAGTAGCCCAAATGCAAGAAGAAGGTGTAATGTTCGTAGAAGTTAATAATATATACCGCCGGTATATGGGATCAGTTGATAAAGATCCCCATGTGTTAGACATAGCCGGAGGCGCCGGAGTTTTAGAGTCATTTAAGATAGCATCAGGTTTATTAGAAAAAATTAATGATGGTATAAATAATTATCTAGAGAAAAAACGTTTATATTTTCCTAGATTCTTTTTCTTGTCAAATGATGAAATGTTAGAAATTTTATCTGAAACTAAAAATCCACTTAAAGTACAACCACATCTAAAAAAATGCTTTGAAGGTATTAATAGATTGGTATTTGATCCAGAATATAATATTTCTGCAATGATATCAATGGAAGGTGAGCAAGTAGAACTTTTGGAAATAATTAGCGTTGCAGCAGCGAGAGGCTCAGTAGAAAAATGGCTAGTCCAAGTAGAAGATCAAATGCTCAGAGCAGTCAGATCTGAAACCGAATTATCTTATTATGATTATCCTAATCTAAGTCGTGCAGATTGGATATTGTCATGGGAGGGTATGGTTGTCCTGGCAATATCTCAAATTTATTGGGCTGTAGATGTTCATCAATCTTTAAGTACTCATAAACTTAGTGAATTACAAGCTTTTCACTTAACATTAACAAAACAATTAAACGAAACCGTTGCTATAATACGAAGGACTGATTTGACGAAACTAAATAGCATAACAGTGAAAGCCTTGATAGTTATAGATGTTCATGCCAAAGACGTCATTCAAGATCTTATTGGTAAAAATGTTATAGAAATAACTGATTTTCAGTGGTTGGCTCAATTAAGATATTATTGGGAAGAAGAACGAGTATTTGTAAAAATTATAAACGCTGTAGTCAATTATGCTTATGAATACCTAGGTAATTCAGATCGTTTAGTTATAACACCACTTACCGATCGTTGTTATCGAACTTTAATAGGAGCTTATTATCTTCACTTAAACGGCGCGCCTGAGGGGCCTGCCGGAACCGGAAAGACAGAAACTACAAAAGATTTAGCTAAAGCTTTGGCAGTGCAATGCGTTGTTTTTAATTGTTCTGATGGTTTAGACTATAAAGCCATGGGAAAATTTTTTAAAGGTTTAGCATCTTGTGGGGCATGGGTTTGTTTTGATGAATTTAATCGTATAGATGTAGAAGTTTTGTCAGTAATAGCGCAACAGATTTTGTGTATAGTTCAAGCAGTGAGACAACATTTAGAAACATTTGACTTTGAAGGAACTACATTAACCTTAAATCCAGCTTGCTATGTTTGTATAACAATGAATCCAGGATACGCTGGTCGTTCAGAACTCCCAGACAATCTGAAAGTTTTATTTAGAACCGTAGCAATGATGGTCCCAGATTATGCAATGATTGGTGAAATATCTTTGTACTCATTTGGTTTTATAGATGCTCGTAGCTTGTCTGTAAAAATCGTAACTACGTACCGTCTATGTTCTGAGCAGTTATCTTCTCAAAATCATTATGATTACGGTATGCGAGCAGTAAAAACGGTCCTATCTGCTGCTGGAAATTTAAAGAGAAGCTTTCCTAATGAGAATGAAAGTATCTTATTGCTTAGATCCATAACTGATGTAAATTTGCCCAAATTTCTCTCATTTGATGTGCCTTTATTTGAAGGTATTATATCTGATTTGTTTCCCGGAATTACACTACCTAAGCCTGATTATGACAATTTTATAGGAGCCTGTAATAAAATTTGTGAACTAAACAATTTGCAACCAGTAGATTGCTTTATATTAAAGATTATACAAACATATGAAATGATGATCGTTAGACATGGGTTTATGTTGGTGGGAGATCCATTTTCAGCTAAATCTATGACATTAAAAGTGTTATCAGAAGCTCTTACATTGATGGCGCAGCAAAATATACCAGATGGTTGTGAGTGTACCTTTAAAGTTCTTAATCCAAAAGCAGTGACAATGGGTCAATTGTATGGTGCTTTTGATCCAATATCGTATGAATGGTCAGATGGTATTGTAGCGACTATGTTTAGAAATTTTGCATCAGAAGATACACCTACACGAAAGTGGATCGTTTTTGATGGTCCTGTCGACGCAGTATGGATTGAAAACATGAATACTGTTTTAGATGATAATAAAAAACTTTGTCTGACATCGGGAGAAGTAATGGCTATGTCAAACGTAATGTCTATGATTTTTGAAGTTAGTGATCTAGCTCAAGCGTCTCCAGCGACAGTGTCGAGATGTGGCATGATATATATGGAATCCGCTTCTTTTGGTTTCATGCCTTTTTACAAGTCTTGGTTAAAAACACTTAATCTTATTTGGTTAGAAGAAAACGATGATTATATTTTTGATATGTGTACATGGCTATTTGAACCATTAATATATTTTATCAGAAAACATTGTACGCAACTTGTTATTGGTGGTGAAGTTAATTTAGTAATGAGTACCCTTAGACTGATAGAAATGTTAATGGACAGCGCTATCGAAGGTGAAGAAGATACCAAATACACAAGAACCTGGTTCATTGCGTCCTTTATGACTGCATTGGTATGGGGTTTAGGCGGTATACTCAATACCGATTCCCGTGAAAGATTTGATGACTTAGTAAAAGAATATTTTAGAGGTGAAAAAGGTATTCCAACGGAAATAGATAGAATCGATGTATCTATCCCAACTGAAGGAATGATAATTGACCATTTTTATATGTATAAAGGCAAAGGTTGTTGGAAACCGTGGCCCGATGCAGTAAAGGCAGCTCAAGTTAAAGAACAAATTAATCTATTGCAAACTGTGATACCTACTTTGGAAACAGAAAAATATATGTTTCTTTTAAAACTGCATACAAAGTTTTCAAAACCGTTATTATTTATTGGACCAACAGGAACCGGTAAAAGTTTTTATATACAAAACTTTTTAATGAGTATTGACTTAGATAAATATACTCCCGGCTTTATAACTTTTACTACGACTACTTCTGCAAATCAAACTCAAGACCTTGTTTTATCAAAATTAGTAAAAAGACGAAAAAATAACTATGGCCCAACGAAAGGTAAACAGGCAATTATTTTTATTGATGATATGAATATGCCAGCTAAAGAAACATATGGCGCCCAGCCCGCTATTGAATTGCTAAGACTTTATTTTGATCAGAAACACTGGTATGATTTAAAAACTACTGAAAAATTATTTATATATGATACATTTTTTTACGGAGCTATAGGTCCAGTTGGTGGAAGCAGGCAGTTAATATATCCAAGAATGTTGCGACACTATAATATATATTCTATTAACGAATTTTCAAAAGAGAGTATGTCAAAAATATTTATGTCCCTGTTGCAACTAGGCTGGAGGCGAAATGGATTTGGACAAGATACTCAGCCAGTAATAATAAATATTATTGCTGCCACTTTAAATATTTATGAACAGTCCACTGAAGGCTTAAGACCTACTCCAGCTAAATCACATTATATTTTTAATTTGCGAGACTTTTCCAGAGTTATTCAAGGATGTGCACTATTGAGAAGAGAATCTGCAGAGAATAAAAAGACTTTTATAAGGGTTTGGGTTCATGAAATAATGCGTGTATTTTATGACAGACTAGTAGACGAATCAGACCGTACTTGGTTTTTTAACATTTTAAGAAAGTCAACTCAAGATTTTATGAAAGATAACTTTGATGCAGCTTTAGATAATTACCAAAATGAGAAAGGAGAAGTAACGCAAGAAAATATAAAGAAAATGATGTTTGGGTGTTATTTAGATACAGATAGCGTAGAAGGTGAAAGAAAGTATGAAGAAATACCTTCGAAAGAAGTTTTTTTAAATATGGCTATATCTATGTTAGCAGAATATAATTCTATGCACAAAGCAAAAATGACGATTGTTTTGTTTGATTACGCATTGGAACATTTATCTAAAATATGCAGATTACTTTCGATGCCATCAGGCAATGCTTTGTTAGTAGGTGTAGGAGGATCTGGGCGACAGTCTCTTACTAGATTAGCCAGTACCATACTAGGACAGCAAGTATTTCAGCCAGAAATAACTAAATCGTATAGTGTGAAAGATTGGCGTGATGATGTAAAATTAATACTTCGTGAATCTGGAGGATTAAATAAGGACACTACATTTTTATTCACGGAAAATCAAATAAAAGAAGAAGTATTTATTCAAAATCTAGACAGTTTATTAAATTCAGGTGAGGTTCCTAATTTATATGGACTCGATGAAGTACAAGAAATTTTGGAATTAGTACGACTAGCTGCTCAAGGGGGTAATAGAAATTTGGATATAAGCCCTTTACAAATATTTTCTTTCTTTATTGGCCGCTGTAAAGCAAAATTACATATTGTTTTATGCTTTAGTCCCATTGGAAGTTCGTTTAGAACAAGATTGAGATTGTATCCTTCTTTGGTTAATTGCTGTACAATTGATTGGTATGACAGCTGGCCAGAAGATGCTTTAGAGATGGTTGCTCATTATTATATGGTTAAGGTTAATGTACCTGATAAAGTTAAAGCATCAGCAGTAGTAGCTTGTAAGCAATTTCATGTTGATATTCGAACGGTTTCTACTGAATTCTTTAACCAGTATGGCCGTAAAACTTATATAACGTCTGCCTCCTATCTCAATTTAATAAAATCTTTTACAATATTAACAAACAAAAAACAAAGAGAATTAAGAGCAGCTAAATTAAGATATACAAATGGCTTAGATAAATTAGGTCAAGCAGCAGATGCAGTAGCTATAATGCAACGAGATTTAAATGCACTAAAGCCACAACTAATAGTAATGGCAGCAAAATCCACAAAAATGATGGAAGAAATAGCTGTGGAAACAGCTTCTGCTGATAAGGCGGCTGCTCAGGTAAGAGAAGACCAAAAAGTAGCTAACGTACAAGCAGCAGCAGCGCAAGAGCTTAAGAAAGATTGTGAAGCAGACTTAGCATTGGCGTTACCTATTTTGGAGGATGCTATTGCCGCATTAAATACTCTAAAACCAGCGGATATTACTATTGTAAAATCCATGAAGAATCCTCCAGCAACTGTAAAATTAGTAATGGCTGCTGTATGTGTTATGAAAGGTATTCCTCCTGATAAAATACCAGATCCTGATAACCCTGGTAAAAAAATGTTTGATTATTGGGGACCCAGCAAAAGAGTTCTAGGTGATATGAGTTTTTTAGAGTCGCTTAAGAATTTTGATAAAGACAATATACCAGTAGCTACAATGCAAAAGATAAGGAAAGAGTATCTATCACATAAAGATTTTAAGCCACATATTATTGCTAAAGCTTCTACAGCCGCTGAAGGATTATGTAAATGGATCATTGCTATGGACATGTATGACGCTGTGGCTAAAGTAGTTGCTCCTAAAAAAGCTAAATTGGAAGCTGCAGAAAAAGAATTTTCAGAAACAATGGCAATATTAGAGGAGAAAAAAGCTACAGTAGCCAGATTAGAAGCAAAGCTGGCAGAATTGAATGAAGCTTTAGAAGAAGCTAACATAAAGAAAAAAGCCTTAGAAGATGAAGTTCAACTTTGCATTGATAAATTATATCGAGCTGAAAAATTAATAGGAGGTCTAGGAGGTGAAAGAGTGCGGTGGACTCAAGCTGCTGAGAATTTACAACAGTTATATGATAACTTGGCAGGCGATATTTTAGTATCTTGTGGTATCATAGCTTATTTATCGCCATACACCATGCCAATAAGAGTTTCAGTTATAAGTCAGTGGAGGGATTTAATTATTAAACTAGAAATGCCACATTCTGAACAATTTGTATTTAAAGACATATTGGGCACAGATATAAAGATACAAAATTGGTGTATCGCCGGATTACCTTGGGATTCATTTTCTATCGATAACGCTGTTATACAAGATAACTCCTTACGATGGTCTTTACTAGTTGATCCACAAGGTCAGGCTAATAAATGGATAAAAACAATGGAAAAATTAAATGACTTACAAGTAATGAAATTTACAGATGGTAATTATATGAAAGTAATAGAAACATGTTTAGAGTATGGTAAGCCTGCACTCATTGACTGTATTTTGGAGGATGTAGAAGCACCATTAGATCCCGTTTTATTGAAACATACGTATACACAAGGTGGGAAGGAATTTATTGCTTTAGGAGAAAATATTATAGAATATCATCCAAATTTTCGATTATATATGACAACAAAGTTAAGAAATCCACATTATTTACCCGAAGTGTTCAATAAAGTGACTTTAATTAATTTCGCACTCACAAAAGATGGCCTGGAGGATCAACTGCTTGGTATAGTGGTTGCAAAAGAGAGGCCAGATTTACAAGAAAAGCGAGAAAAATTAATTGTACAGGGCGCTGCCAATCGTGCAGCTCTTAAACAAGTTGAAGATGATATTTTACGTACTTTACAAGAGTCGAAAGGAGATATTTTAGAAGATGAAACCGCAATAGAAGTTTTAGATTCATCAAAATTGTTAGCCATCGATATAATGAAGAAACAAGAAGCCTCTGTTGAAACTGAAATAATCATTGAAAAGTTTAGACTTGGATACAGACCTATAGCCTCACATTCAGCTGTTTTATATTATTGTGTTACAGAGTTGCCTAACGTTGATCCTATGTATCAGTACTCTTTAACTTGGTTTATTAATCTCTATATAATTTCAATTGAAAATGCAAATAAGTCTAAAGATTTAGAAAAGCGGTTAAGATTTTTAAGAGATACATTTACATACAACCTATACAGTAATGTATGTAGATCATTATTTGATAAAGATAAATTAATGTTTTCTTTTATTATGTGTTCTAAAATGATGTTATCTACTGATGAAATGGATCACGATGAATATACATTTCTTATAACTGGTGGGATAGCGGTGGAGAACGTTTTTAAAAAACCTGTAGAGTGGTTACCAGATAAAAATTGGGATGAAATGTGTAGATTGAATGATTTATCAACATTTAAAGGTTTTAAAGATAACTTTAAACATGCTATAAGCAAATGGAAAGAAGTTTACGATGACTTAGAACCTCATCGTAGAAGCTTGCCTGGAGTTTGGGATGAAAAATTAACTACATTTCAGAAATTATTACTCGTAAGGGTTCTTCGCCCTGATAAATTAACATTTGCTATTTCGGATTTCGTAGAAAAACAAATGGGTCAAAAATATATAACACCACCACCATTTGACATAGGTCGGTCATTTGGAGATTCTAATTGTTTAGCTCCATTAATTTTTATTTTATCCCCTGGTTCGGATCCTATGGGAGCTCTTATAAAATATTGTGAAAAAATGGGTTATGGGCATAGATTTAATTCAATATCTTTGGGACAAGGACAAGGTCCTATAGCAAAAGCAATGATAGAACGTGCACAATTAGAAGGAGGTTGGGTGTGTCTGCAAAACTGTCATTTAGCAGTGTCTTGGCTACCAACACTTGAACAAATTGTTGAAGGTTTTGATTTAACTAACACTGATTTAAGTTTCAGATTATGGCTTACCAGCTATCCTTCTGATAAGTTCCCACAGTCTATCTTACAAGTAGGAGTAAAAATGACAAATGAACCACCTACAGGTCTACAACACAATTTAAGTAGGTCATATCTATCAGAGCCTCTAAAGGAGTCAGAATTCTACGAAGGGTGTCCAGGTAAAGACAAAGCTTTTAGTAAGCTCTTATATGGTATAAGTTTTTTTCATGCAGTTATACAAGAAAGAAAAAAGTTTGGTCCCTTAGGATGGAATATTCAGTATGGTTTCAACGATTCTGATTTTCACATATCTGTTATGCAATTACAAATGTTTTTGAACCAATATGAAGACATACAATATGTAGCTATAAAATATTTAACTGGAGAATGCAATTATGGCGGTCGAGTAACGGATGATTGGGATAGACGATTAATTGTTACCATTCTTGATAATTATGTAAATGACGGTGTCGTAAATGATGCAAACTACTTATTTTGTGATATCGGATCACAATACGGACTCCCAAGAAGATGCGAGTATCAAGATTATCTAAAGCATATTGAATCAGTTCCAGTAAATCCTCCACCTGAAGTTTTTGGTTTGCATATGAATGCAGGCATCACTCGTGATTATACCATGTCAATGGCGTTAACAGGTGCATTAGTACTAGTTGAAGGAACCAGTACAGGGGGTGAAGGTGGAAATACTGAGTATATTCTTACGCAAATGGCATCTGAAATTTTATCTAAATTGCCTGCCCCTTTTGACATAGAAATATCACAACAAAAGTTTCCTGTTGATTATAATGAATCAATGAACACGGTCTTAATCCAAGAAATGCAACGATTTAATAAATTATTACATGAAATAAGTACTTCTTTAGTGGACCTGCAAAAAGCAGTGAAAGGTGTTATTGTTATGTCTCCAGCTTTAGATTTACAATCAAACGCTATGATATTAGGTAAAATACCCGATAATTGGTCAAAAGTTTCTTATCCAAGCTTAAAACCATTACCGAGTTATGTTACAGATTTTATAGAACGTTTAGCTATGTTGGAGAACTGGTATCAAAACGGTAAGCCGTCAACATTTTGGTTGTCTGGTTTCTTTTTCACACAAGCTTTTCTCACAGGTTCTATCCAAAATTATGCTCGAACAAAAAAAATACCCATAGATCTATTGATCTTTGATTTTGAAATTCTTCATGTCGATTATGCCAAAAATCCGCCAGAAAGTGGTGTATATGTTCATGGGCTATTTATGGACGGTGCACGGTGGAATCGACAAAAATATTCTATAGATGAGCAAAGGCCGAAAATCTTAAATGACAGTATGCCTGCAATATGGTTATATCCCAAGTTAAAAAAAGAATTTGATGAAGGTACTAGGTATAAATGTCCACTATATAAGACATTAGAAAGAAAAGGTGTTCTTGCCACTACAGGTCATTCTTCTAATTTTGTATTAGCATTTTATTTGCCTTCTGATAAGCCTTCAGCGCATTGGATAAAACGCAGTGTAGCTCTTATATTGCAATTAGATAATTAAAACAAATACAATATGTATATGATATGTTGATGACTGATATAAACTTAAGATGTTGTAATTAATTAGAAAAATGAAGTCGGTCTTGATTACGTGATAGTCTTTATTTATATGTACCTACTTGTGAAAATTTGTGTCATGTAGGTATACTTATTATGAATTAGACACTGGACCATGGGCGTGGCGAGGTACAGGCAGAGGGGCAGCTGCCTCCCCTGGACGAGTGATCGATTATTTAGAAACTATATTTTCATGAGCTCCATAGAAGCCGTTAGGGGAGAAAATATCACGATCCAGGTTCAAACTCCATAGGATTTTTGTTTTTTCTCTATGGAATTTAAAAATCTGATATAGTGACTGAATGATCTATGAATTTATCTTATTATGTTAAAAAAAAGTCTAGGATTTATACTGAAACCTGGCTACGCCCGCGCACTGGACCGATATTTTTTTAATATAAAAATATTTTCTAGTATGCTTACAATGTGTTTTATAATTCAAATCTGAACCAAATCTACTTTTGAACTTCTTTTCGCTTAGTTGTAATAATATTTATTGTATAATTTAGTTTAATTGTAACGTATTTAGTTCATTTTTATTTTTACTTCACTTGTGTTTATCAATGTAAAAAAATCCTTGCAACGCTATCTTTATTTTCCTATGTGGTAAGTATGTACTTGTTGCCGTTCGATTTACTTGTCCTTGCTAGGACACCTTAAGATAATGAGAAAATAACGTCAATCGCGCTTCTTTGTTTTTTTTTTCTTTTAACCTTCGCTTTTCATAGGACTAGATATTTAAATTATATAAATTTTAAATGTGTGCTTTTTATCTGCATAACATAAATAATATATAAAATGAATATTTGATAACTTGTTTCAATTAATTACCCAAATATACAATGAATACATAACCGATTTCATAATTCTAACGTTTTTATAAGCCTTTTATATTTTAAATAGTATAGAAAATATATTTAAGTAAATTCTTTGCCTACTTATTGTGTAAAAATTTTAGCAATTGCCTAATAGGTAAGATAAAATTGTATTTATAATTAATGTAAATCTCTGCCGAAGAGACGTTAACAAGAGCTACTGAGTGACTGACGGATAGCACAGGCAAAGTGGGCGTTGAGATGCGAAATTTGTTGAGTAAGTTGCTCGGACAGTGCAGTTGATCAATAATAATGAGATTTTTCAAAACTTTAATGGAAACTGATAAAACAGACTACGGCTAAGGGTCATAAAATCCACCACCCGCACTGGAGCACACAAGCGCTACTTTAAACGTGACAGGGTGGGATCGTTTCACACTCGAGAAAATGAAATATTTAATATTTTCATTTTTTCGCTCTGGCAACGAGGCAAAGCGCGACATTGAGTTCCTCCACTCAACAACCAATACTTCCAGAAATCGATGAAAATTGGGGAAAGAAAGTGTCTTAATGGATACCTAACGCTACATTGCTAAGTTCCCTGTGCCTTGTGCCTGCTAGGTAGTACCTATAGCGTGAAGCTAAAAAATTAAAATGTTAGTTCAAAGATTTAGCATACCTGCTTATATGATATGAAAGGGTGTAATATTTCGGTTCTGAATTTGAATAATTGAATAAAGGGAGAATACTATATCGGTTTCGGCTAAGGCTTCCGAAATTAAATTATTTCAGAAGCCGTTATTTTTATATAATTTCGGTTACGAATATTAGATTATTTTATAAAAGATACATATGCGGCTTTACCCGCTTAAACTTATATTTATATTATATCAAAATAAAACAAAATGTTTTTATAAATTGTGGCCTATGTGTTATTCTGGTGTGTAGGTAAGTTATATATATTTGTCAATTTCTTGACGTTTGATATTATTTAAATATTAAACTAAATATAATACTGACTAACCAGATCGAGGAGCTTAGCTCGTAAATAATAATAGTTGTCTAACAAAGCAAGAGCGCACGCACTGCTGAAGTGCTTGTAGGTCAGCCCAAAATACGAGTAGGTACTTATATCCTTTTATAATAAACCTAGCCAATAGCCTCATTCATATTCGAAATTATCCGAAAATTTTGGGTCGGGTTCAAAAAAAAAGCTTTCCCTTTTCATTTTATGAACACACAAAAATATTCTTCAGATGTAATATTAATTGTCTTATCTATGGGTGCATTTACACTGTCAGGAATTAATTGTAACAAAGTTTTATTAAATTAGATACTTATTACTTGATTATTGGATAATTGGTAACTATTCGTAAAAAATATCCATCAAGTCGTCATATTTATTGATTACTTTTCAAAACCACATACATCCACGGCCTATAAAATACCTATTTAAAACGTATAATTAATTGGATGCACAGATTATGAAATGGGACCCTTTGTCAGTTTAACCCATTGTATTAGGTATGATGGCTACATCACGGAAGTCTAAAATATTTTAAAATATAGTTCATATTTTAATTTGATTAATAGGAAAGTATTGGAAAGCTTCTAGGCTTGTTGGCCTTTATTTTCTAAGTTAACCGACGTATTAGAAATTTACAACTTACCATTATCCTTGTTTTGAATAGAAGTATACTGATAATCGACATTGTAATAGGCATTGCTAGATTTTTGGGTCATTTTGTTTTTATTTTGAAAGCACAAAATTAGAGTGCACTATTTTTAAACATCGATGATATTCATCTCTGTTATATTAAACACACATTACGTATTGTCCACGACGTTAATAACAAAGTTTGATAAGCTTATCAGAATTCATACATATCTAGAAGTGCGCTGATGGATGTTTGTTCTACATTTAAGTAGGTACACAAATGAAAATGTATAATGTAAAGATAAGCATTTAACATTGTTTCACGAATATGTAGTATAAAAAGTAACTGTATTTAATATATAACAACACTTAAAAAATATTATATAATAAAAGTGTGTAAAGTTATATTTAATTATTTAAGTAATTATTATAAATTGTATGAGGTGATTATGTGATATTCAAACAATGCTACGTCACCATCATATAAATGTGAGTATTATTTTTCGTCTAATGTGTTTTTTGTTTTAAATATTGTAGAATTAATAGTTTTTGCATTTTTTAATATATTTGTTTTTATTACTTCGAAAACTTTAATTTAATTTCATGATCACTAAGCATCTACGTAGAACATAGACTGTCAATGCTCGATGCAAAGTAAGGCCTTGTCAATATTCAATTTCAATTATTAATCTTTAATGTAACGTCATTTTGTTTTTGACAGCTGTTTATTTTTGTTTTGTGTTTTATTCGTAATTCGTATTTTTCACGAGTTTTAAGAAAAAGAGGCTGCTTTTTTTAACAAATTACTGATTGTCTCTTTCTTTGATGTTTTATATTAAGTGTAAATAAAATGAACGACATTTTAAGGCCAGATGTGATTTGGGTTGAGGGAAGATGTTACAGAGTAAACGATCCAACCGCACAAGTTTCAGCATTACAGGAACAAGATTTGTATGAAAATGGTTACTATATACAAAATATTGACTTATTATATTGAAGCTTTCAAAATTCAGTTTTTATCAAATTTTACTAAATATTTACACTACATAAACTGATTTATTTAATGTGTTATAATGGTCTAGTCTTAATTGTATATACGTTACAGATATGCCTTATAATGAAATTGATGAAGAAGATGAAGATGATGATGATAAATGTGAAATTACTCAAGTTGATAATAACAGATATTTTACAAGTCTCCATGTTTCTAAGTATGTATTCTTAGATAGAATACTTTATAAATAAATAATATAAATTCATATTCCCATTTCTTCGCTCTGGTATTGAGGGAAAGGGCGGCATTGGGTTCTGCCGCTCAACATGCAATGCCTCCAGGATTCAGCAGAAAGTGTAGAACAGAAAGTCTTAACACTAATTATAATTCTTGTCTATATTTTATAGTCTGTTTTTGACCTTGAAGATATGAAATATTTAATATGTTTGTTTCCTCACTCAAGTAACCAGGTAAAGTTTGTATATACCTCAAAAAATTGGCAAGTGTGGAATATAAATGTCTTAATAGGAATTGAAATGTCTTATTACAAGGTTTCCAAGTTTTCTCTGCCTATTATGTTATGTGAAAGACATAGTAGGCAGGGAAATCTACTATGTTATATAGTATAGGGCTAAAAATATAATTTTAATTTTTACAGACACTATATGGGATTTGTGATAGGGAAAAAAGGTGCCACTATTGGACGAATTGGCCGGGACACAAAGACAGACATTAAAACACCTAAGCATGGAGAAAATAAGGATATTACTATTTATGGCTCTAACATATTGGTAAAAATAAAATTTATTAATTGATTCCTTAAATGTATATTCAATTACTTATGCCCAAAAACTTATATTATAAAAAGATGCAAAGTACTGTTTTCTACATGAAAAAATAATAATTTCGTAAAATATTTATGTGGCTTTCTATATTACCTAGACAGGTAAAAAAGTTGAAATCTGATTTCAGTTCATTGACATGTATGGAAAATATTTCTATAGATCATAATTATAAAATTAGCAGGTAATTATAAATTACCAATAAACTGACCAAAAATATGTTTAGAGTTTATATCTTTTACTTATAACAGGTATAACCTGTTATAAGTAAAAGTAAGAGACATGACATCGAAATTGTATTGTTAGAAGTATGAGTAAGAGGTATAAATGCTTGCCTAGAAAACCTGTCTCATTGTGGCATATCCAGAATTATCCATAACTTTTGTATTATTAAATTTTCATTGTATTTTTTTATGATAATTTTACAGAATGTAAAGGCGGCTAGAAGAAGAATTAATATGATTGTGACTGCATCTCGTATGAAGCAGACTAGTACACATTTCATATCAATCCCTTTCAACAATGTCAATATAATAAACAACTTTGAAAATTTTAAGGTTTGAAAAATTTTAAACAATTTACTCATTTAGAAAAGTAATATTAATATCTATTATACTCATATTCTTAGCATACATTTCAAATATATTATTTTCAAAATTTTTTCTATCATACTGTAATATGGGCAGAAGAGATCAGAATATCTTAACACTACTACTACTTCACTCTGCCTATGTTGCTATAAATGTAAATCTGAAAAGGTATTTTTTGTTTCACAATATATCATGCATATACTAGAGTAGGCAGAGGGAAACTAATTTTAAGACGCATATTACTCTCCACCCAGTTCTTTGAGATATTGTGTTGAATCGTGAAACTCAAACGACATGTTTTGTCTTGTAACAAAAGCAGGAAAAGTCATACTCCCGAGTAGTAATCAAACTCACAATCATCACATTTCAAAATGGCAAAAAAGTTACAATACAGCATTTTAATAGTTAATGAAATTCCATTTTTATTATAAGTACCCTTGTTACAGGAAACAGTACTTCGAGAATGTTCCAATGTATCCATTGATGAGTCTTTATTTATTAAAAGTCATAAGTTACACATGACAGTGGGTGTGATGTGTTTAATGGATAATGAGGAGAGAATGCTTGCTTCTAAGTTACTTATGGAAGCAAGTGAAAAATTTATTATGTAAGTTTTGCTTCACATTCTATCCCGCACATAGCAGGGTAGGTAATGGGAACCTGGAAACCTAGTGTCTTACACTCCGTGTTTTACAACCTCCTTTCAAGAAGGAAAGAAAAGGAAATGTAAATAATCTATTTCCCTCAAGTGGAAATCGAAACGGCAACTGTGCAGTTCAGGAATGGAGTGTGAACCATAAGTTCCCTTTGCCTACCCTGCTATATCCAAGATACACTGAAGCTAAAAAAACTGATATGTGTATGTAAATGCAAGTCTTAGATATGGAGTTTAATAACATTTGATTCTTTTATAAAATTTACAGGCCTATTCTTAATGATTATTTACCTCTAAAAATAAGAATAAAAGGTATATCGTATATGAACGACGATCCCAAAACTATAGATGTGTTATATGGCCGCGTTCAAGAGGTGAATGCCCCACCTGGTTTGCTTCAAAAATTGGTGGACACAATTGTAGAACATTTTTATAAAGCAGGTATTGATGACGTAACACTAAATGATAGTTAGAATTATTGATATAAATATATAAATAATGACCTATAAATATTTACTGGTATTGACTGGTTCCTCAAACCAATTATGTTACATACTCTCATTGAGCTGATTCATAGTACATTGTATGTTGAATCAGTTCAATAAGTTCAAATCCGCTTAGTTAGATATTTCTATCTAGTTTTCTTTGTTTAGTTTGTAAGTACAGTAAAGTTGTACGAGTCGTGGCTCCCCTAAGTTAGGTTTTTTGAAGTTCTGAGTTGTGCATTAAATAAATTGAAAAATGTTTTAGGTCTTATGGATAAAGAACACGGTCGGGACAATGTTAAAATGCATGTTACCCTAATGAATTCTAAGTACAGAGCGGAGAAAAAAGGAGTCGACGAAGAGAGTCCTAAAAGAAGAATAAGGGAAAAATTTGACGCTTCTCAAATTTTATACAAGTTACTTGATTATGACTTTGGTGTGACCGAACTAAAAGATATTCATCTATCTCAGCGCAACTCTATGGGGCCAGATGGATATTATCAATCTACGTGTATTGTTTCATGTGATAAGCAATAAATAGTTTTATGGTTTTTATTGGTTTTAAATTATATTACCTATCTTTACACATTCTATTAAAAACTAGACAAAATATAAACTGTCTTTCTTCTTAATAGTAAAGTAAAGTTTCTTAATAGTACCAATTACAGGCCCAAAAGACCTTTTATAGGCCTTTTTAATTTTTTTTGTATCCCACATACTGCGGGGTAGTCGGAGGAAACCTAGTGTTAAGACACAACAATTTTTCAAGACATTGCGTGTATTGGCAAAATAAAAATATTAGTAAATAATAATTCATTCCTCCAGGGATCGACCTCACAATCATCGCATTAGTCACACTTTTGTGCCGATACACCACGACGGCCTCAAGGACTCTGAAACTTATATATGTAAATTAATTTAAATTGTAAATAAAAGACAAAATTATCCATAAAATCCTAATTGTATATATTATGACGAAAACTTTTCAGAAGGTGACCAATTATTTTTAATATTACAAGTTTTATATTTAAAAGTTTGCAAACTTCTATTCTGTGAAGAATGGATTTTTAGATCCACTCGTATTCTGAATATGAGATGTAGTAAGTGGACAAGCACAAAAGTAGCGTAACAATATGTGCTCTAGCACATATTGTTACGCTACTTTTGATATACGTAGGTAGATGTGTACATATGTATATATCATGCTTACTTTCAAGTAAACACGGTTTTTATTTCGTTTCATAGTTTAGAGGGTCTTGCATAAACAATACTGGCAAATCTAAAAAAGTATTCGGTATTAAAAAAATATATTTTTAAAGCATTTATTCAGATCATCGTCAGGCGGAGTGTGAAGAAGCTAGTGCTCCACGGCTCTCCTTGGGTAAGCTTCTTGATATTTTGCATAAAGAAGTAACCTAACTTCTTGAAACTTTCATTTTGTTCTGGGATGAAGTTACGCTTTACGTTATTATATTAAAAATCTTTGTTTATTACAATTTTAAATTTAATAAGCAATTTATAAGAATAATATTATTGTGTACGTTTTAAAATATTACCTATATATTAAAGTAATATGATTTATAACTTCAGTAGTATTGTAAAGCTTCATTTTATTAGTAACTGATATGCTCTCACACTGAACTGTCTCGTTGAACTTATTGGAAATAAAATTGTGATTTAATGTAATTTATCCAATTCATTACATTATTATTGTGCCATGAATGGAGTACGAAGTCTAAAATTAAGGTTTTTGCTACAAAAGCGAGATTATCTCCGGTCGTAAAGGCTGGGTACCCTCGTAGCCGTGGCTTATACATTGAGCTTATTTGAGTTTCCGTCTGAATGGCTTTTATCGGGCATTCCTTGAGGTTACGTATTAGTCAAGAAAAATGGTCTCTAAAACTCTTAGTACTTCTTGCTCTACGTGTTATGTTAAATTCTTAATTTTAAATACGATTATATGAATTTATAAAATATTGAGATATTTTTAACAAATATATCATATATTACATAAAATATTGATCTAATTAACTATTGAAAAATTAACGACACGTAAATATATGATAATAACATTTCTAGTAAAAATTATAATCATAATTGCATAATAAAACATTCACAGAGTTATCTAATAAATCCATACGCAGTATTGAACCAATTTAAATGGGAAAGCATACTCAAGGATTGTTCGTAATCAGTGCGTAGAGTTTCGTAGCACCATGGCTACGAGAGTTACGCGGGCGGGGAAGCGCCAGTACAGACGCAATAGCTACGCGATGCGCCCGCCTTCCGAGGTGCCATAACGTTGTCTATACGGAAACTATATGTTTTGAAGCTTAGGACTGCTATAATAAAAGGTAAAAATTGAATTTGTTATGTTAGGATAAAATTAACATGTTTTTGTTAGTAAAATATACATGTTCATTTGTACGTAACATTTATTAAGTTAAGGAGTACCATATTGAGATTTAAATTAAAAAATAAATCTAAATTATGACGTTAATTATTACGTATAAATATTCAAAATATCGGTAGTATTTAAGATAATTTTTACTCTGTGTTTACTTAATAAAAGATAAATTGCTTCACATATCCAAGACGCTCAAATTTACAACAGCTATTATTTAACGCGATAGCGCCGTAGATCGTAAACGCTAAAATATGTAGTTTATATGCCCCTTGTCTTATTCCGCAACCCGTCCGTAGATAACATAAAGTTCTTCCCGAAAGCTTGATAGGCCATAAAATGACTGAATGAATTCTAGCAACAATGCTGTTTATGATCGCTGACCTTGAAAATGATGAACATTATAGGGAATGTTCTTATATTCTCTTAATAGCTTGTGATTTTAATTATTAATTAATTACAAAAGAGTTAATTCTACATTTGTCATATTCTTGACATAATTAGGTCAAGGACTTTGCAAACAAGTAGTATTTTTTCATTTTTGACCTATTTTCCGGTTGTTTAATTCATTATTTTGCTAGTAGGTGCTTGAAACGTTTCACGATGCACTTTACGTTTTATATGAAATGAGTGCCTATCTCGCCACTTCCAATAAATGTGTATTATGTAAATACATATACATATATGTCAAAAAGCATAAATGATAAATCTCGTGGAAGATATAGTTATTTAAGATAATAAGATTTTATAAGATTAAGGTTTATAGCCAACTGGCGTGGGTTTCTGCTTAAACTTATTGTTATATTAAAGCTATATATAATACAATTCCAATGTATAAAAAATTTCATCTAAATAGGATAGTAGGATAGATATACAAGCCGTTAACATTCCGTCCTCTATTGACCACAGATTACAAAATATTATTCATAGTCGCCAAAAAAACATTACCCTATTACCAATTACGAAATTCTCTCAGACTTAAGTAAAAATAAAAAAAATGTTATAGCACATCTAGGAAATAAAAATATATTAGATATGAATAATCTGCCAGTGACCGCTTCACAAAGGCATTATTTTTTAAACATAATTTAAAATAGCTTGTTTTGAAAATGTATTAATAAAACATCCAAAAAGGATGGTGATGAACAAATTTACAAATAACTAATTCAAAAGATACTATTTTTTTTTTGTAAATATATAATGCAAATATCTTAGAAATAATCATAATATTGTTGGACTGTACGACAACTACCGTTCTACCTTATATTTATTAGGCAATATCTAGATTCCCGTCATGATGTTATGGGAAGGGGAAAGACATTTTGCAATTTAAATAAAAAAGGGATTGAGATAGGGGCTGCCTGTTTTCCAACGTGTTCGCCGCTTTAATGTCCCATTTGAATTGCCGATGACTTTTGAGTGGTGATATACTGCTGTATATTTAAAGCAGTTTAGCATATGTGCTATGGTTCTTATGACTGGAGAAGTTATATTTTATAGTTGAAAAAAATACTACCAAGAAAAAAATTACAATATTCAAAATACAAATACACAAGTTTGTTCCAATTCTAAAAGAGAGAAGTTTATTTTATGTATCTAAATGGGCAGAAGTCAGATTAAATTATTAATATGCTTATAGGTACATAAATAAATATAGTTTACGAACATGCAATTATTAATAGCATTTTTGTCTATATAATTCTTCTAAATAAAAATTATATTCTTAAAATTTCGAATATCATCATCGGACCATGTAATTTTAAACGTTACTTTCGGTACATATTAAGTTGTAAATTTTAAATTCTGACATCATTTCGTACTGTATTACCGTGGACAGTACACCCTCTTCCGGAATACAAAGTAGCCTTTAGCCATAACGGAGTGCACAAAATAAACCGAGCTTGCGTGCATGTCCACTTCGACGATTTCACGTGATACGAATACAGAGAAATAAGACACAGATAAGATAATATTTTGCATGAAAACCATGAAAGGATATCAATAATAATTCTTAAAATTAAACCAAATCTATTTCTTTGTTATAAAAATTATTACATTGCAAATATACACAAAAGTTATTAGCAAAAAGAGACCGTGGCATATGACTATAAGCAGGGTGGTTGTAAGTGTTGTTTTTTTAGCTTCCCGTTGTATCCCGCACGTAGCAGGGTAAGCAGAGAGTGCCAAGTGATAGGACATTTCACTACCCACTTTCCGCCGAATTTCAGAGATACTGTGTGCGTGCGTGTTGAATGGCGGAACTCAACGCCGCGCAAAGTTTACTATATAACACTTATTTATTTGACATAACAAACGAAAATAATAAAACAATAAAAAGCACTTACAGAACTCTATCCTATAAAATGAGAGCCGACTTCGTAGAAATTATTTGGATGTATTGAGACGGTAAATTAATGGTAAAGTGTGTTCGACCGGGGCGTCGCACGAATGGGGTATTCGACATCGATCTGTAGAGGGGAACAACTCCCTAGTACCTACAATGGATAATGGTTCATCAAGATCTACGTACTTATTGCTTCCATTTATATAATAGAATACTCGTAATTAGAATTACACAAATTCATATACTCAAGTATACCTACTCATTTATAGAAGTGCCAATTAGGAAATTTTAAGCGTTTTTATATTTGTTTTTGTTTTATATTATTACCCTTTTAAATATGACTCTGTGAAAAATCTAATTACAATGAGTTTCGTTTTGAAATTAATTGACTATAGAAGATGTTTATATAAAAGTGCTTTCGACAACTATGGTCGCATTATATGAATAAAAATAGTGAGTATCTATGTGAACTTCATCATCATCTAGATAACACCTACTTAAAGAGAAGAATCATAAGAGTCCAAACATGCTGTCGCGAGTTTCTGAGAAAGGGATATTTATGAATTATGCATTAAAATCGGTCGCCAAAACATATGACGCCGCGGAGACTTACAGCCACACCGACACGCAAATACTAAAACAAACATCTCTATCTTATAAAACCTTATTTTAGCGTTGGTGGAAAGAAATAGAATGAAATGAAAGAAAACATGAAAAATAACAGATTTTGAGTAATAAAAATAAAACTTTTGCTTTTTAATTTATTAACAAAATAATGTGTATCTCTTGGAAAAAAAAATCAACGAGATATTTTTCTTAGACATTATAACATAAATAATAAATTGTATGAGTATGTTCGATGATATAGAATAGTTGGATCTAAGTTGTTTAGCGGAAAGTAAAAGGAATTTTAAAGTTAGTTTAGTTTAGTAAACAGTTTTTTTAATGTTTAACAATTTAATTAATTGATAACTTTAATTTAATTTGTTAGAAAGTTATATGTTGGCACTCGGGCGAAAGTAATTGACACTACAAACTTAATTAATTAGCTTTCAAATAGAATTAAATTTCTCTATTATCAGTCAAATATTAGCTAAACATGTATAAATATTCTTTATTATTTATACCTATCCTCTAGATATCGAAGTCGTTAAATAAAGGTACGAAAACGTCAACGAGACAAGAGACTTCGTCCCTTAAAATTCCTTTTTAATAGCTTCATTTATACTGAGTGCTGACTCGCGGTAGTCGTTAGGGCAATTTTTCCGTTCCGGCCATTTCAGCTCTACCTACTTCTAATTCCAGTTTGCAAAGAAAACTCGGTCTTGTTTTAAGACAGACGTTAAGTATCACTTTTGTTTCAGTGCGTCTGAAAACGATAATTACTTTCACTAGGTATACTGCTTAAAACAGTTTTAACGAGATGTCATTCATTTTCTTTTAAAACATTTCATTACTTTGACTTATATGTGTACGTATGTTAAATAAATGCAACTTATATCTTTTTTCGAGCTTCTGATATTCATAGAGTTTTATGCTACCTTTACCGATAGGTCGGTTAATAATAGGGAGGTTAATAATAATAGGTCAGTTAGAGGATGCCCAGTGGTAAACAAAAATACTAAATTTACATGCAAATAAAGTGAAAAAAAAAACTAAATTAAGACATAGGCTTACGCCGCAAACGACAAATTAAATTATTTTATTTTTGAATTTAGAATATTCAAGTACTTACGAGTACTTATATTATCTACGAAGGTGATTTTTATAACAGAAATACTTTTTCTGTTATAAAAATCACCTTCTCAAACCTTTTGGCTCTGTAAAAACTTTTTAAATATAGTTTTTTTATTTTTTGACATCGCTCAAGGAGAACGGTGAAGGTCTCGTAGACATCTGAAGTACTATACATATAAAGAAAATGTAATTTTCTAATTTTATGTATCATTTAAATATTATATTTGTTTTAGTTGTTTATATTATTAAGATTTGTATGTAAAGGTATACATGTATCTATTAATATTATAACGCTCAAGAATTTGTTTAGTTGAAGGGTTGGTGGCCCCAGGAACTACAGGTTGAAATTAAAAAGTTTTTTTTTTTGTTAAATAGTCCATCAATTGAGGGAGGCTATAGGCCAAACAGTAATAATAATTACACTTTATTGCACATAATACATCTAACAACTCTATATAAAACTACATTCTTCTTCTCTGTCGTAACACTCTTGTCAGAGCGGTCGTGGTCATTACAAAGTGACATTAGCGGCAGATGTTACACGCCTCACCAGCATTCGCCACTTATCTCTACTGGCTGAGAGCCTGGTACACTCATGTAAGGGTCCCCCTACTGCAGCCTTAATCTGGTCGGTCCAACGCATGGGAGATCTTCCTCGCCTTCTAGTGCCTTCCACTCTGCCCTGCACGACGAGGCGGTCGATGGAGCCACTTCCTCTTCGGGAGACATGTCCAAAGAACTTTAGTATGCGACCTTGTACTAACGTCGACAGACGTTGTTTAGTGCCGATTTCTTGGAGAATAGAGACGTTGGTGCGAAACTCGGTCCATGATACACCCAGCATTCGTCTCCAGCACCACATCTCCAGAGCATCAATTTTCTTCTTCTCGGCCTGTCGCAAGGTCCACGTCTCCGCAGCGTAAAGAAAAATGGGAAAAACAAGCGTCACTACATTAACTTTATATAATGCGATGGCGATCTCACCTCTACAAGTGATTTCTTACAGGCAACCATTTTAATACTATAGTATATTATACGATGTAAAAGAATATGCAATATTTTTCTACCTCAATAACGATATTTTTATACACGGTTAGAAGCTCTTTTTATTTTCATTCATGTGAATTCAACCCCCATAAAACTGAACTTATTGATTTTCTTACCCCGTGCTCCTTTCTATAGGCACTTGGAATTTAGTTTTATTATTTTCTTTGCGACCAATTTGACTGTCTATTGCAATACATCACAGAAGAATTAATAATCATTGGACTTCTCCAGTAATAGCATCTCAATAAGGTGTTACTTCTAATATAAAAAAATCTTTATATACATTTTAAAGTATGTTTATAACTATATTCTTCTTCTTCTTAGTCGTACGGTTCTGTATTAATATACTTTAAGCAGAACTCGAGCGAGCTGCATATATTTTTTTTGTAATAAGGTGACAAGAAAAAGATATAAAAAATTCAGTCATATAAAGCAGAGATATCTCAGCACGTTTATTATACGCGCATAAGTAACAAAGAACTTATGAACTCTCAGCTCTCGTGTCGATTGTGCTTACTCTACGTCGTGAACGGCGTGACCTGAATTAAGATATCATTTGTTTTTGCCGCAGTTTACAGGTTTATATTATAGTTCAGTTTTTGTTCATTTTTACATCATTCAGTTCATTTATATTGAAAAATCCAAATTAGTAACATTATAATGTTTTTTGTTTGTAAGTATTACGTGCTCTAATTTCTGTAATATTTATATATGGTTGGTTGTTACATATTATATCGGTGAATATACATATACATATGTATAATATTTTATATCAAGAACTTGAAATTTGAAATAAGAATTTTGGACTTTTATTACGTATGTCATAAAATATTCTGCCTAGTGAACATACGATAAATTAATTAATAATGTAATATGTATCTTGGAGATATTCATTCATATACATCATACATACAGCAAATATAGTAGAAAATAAAATAAGGATAACCAAACTATTACATAATATTAATATGGTAATTTAATATTATCACAAATGGTGGAAATCATTGTAATTCTTTCAATGATTTTTTGTTGTCTTTTTTTATAATTCAAAAGAGCTCAAATTTGAGCTCATTAAATAAATATAAAGCACTCTATTTCACACAATTAAGTGTTAATCCATTGTTTGGGTCTCTACGAAACTGCTACGATATGCTACGATTTTATTATAGCGCCATCTTGGGAATGTTGGGCAATGTAGAATTTTTCACACGTTTATTTAATAGCTTCTAGGCGCCATCTTCAGTTTTCATGGGTAACTTCTTCAAAGAACTTCAAAACTTTTAATTCAACGTGCTACGTCCACCAGAGGGCGGTCGTCCTCTGTAGCACAACATCGACGTAGTATCCTAACGTACTATCAGCTATAACGAAATCGCTGTAGCTTCGAAATGAATGAGGTATAATGACTGGTATGAATTTGGTATACAAGTACGTTTATAATGCTTTAGTTTTAATGACTTCTATTGTATGTTTTTATTAAGATCAGATATTAAAAAATATAGCTATTAATAATATTTCTTAAGATGAGAGTGTATGAATAGCAAGTGTACATATTGTTTGTTACTTAAATAATAGCATGATATTATCTACCTAATTTAAATGAAAATCGAAACAAAGAAAAAAAAAATGCTTTTATAAAATTAAGACACGAGTATTAAATCAAATTATAGCATTAAAAAAAAATATTATAGAGGTCATCGTGTTTGTTGTATATGAAATAAAATGAAAGAAAAAATGTAATTTTCTATACAAGTCTAGTCTGCATGAAAACCGTCGCGACGGCGGCGACGGCGGCGGGCGGGTGCGTGCCTCGCCACGCGATCACTTTGCAGCGAGCACCGCGCGGGCCGCACGCCGCCGTCTACCGCCCACCGCCTCGCCACATCTCATACTATAACCTCGTTAACTTGAGTGACGTAAAGCTAACCGAGTTCTTATAGCTAACCGAGTATAGAGTATCGGGGACGTGGCATCGTTGCTTCGAAACAAGTGTTCGCGGACCTATAACACATAACCTTGCCCGTTGCATTTATTATTCAGTGGCTGCGCTGAACTATGACCAGGATGGCGCCCTTTACAGGTATTGTTCTTAAAATAGAATGTTTAATGAAATCCTGACCAGTGCTTTTCGATTTCTTTGCTATTGCGCGTCAATCGTTCTCTATATTAACTCATTAAAATAGTCTGTTGCGCGTCATTGCATTCATTCAGTGCACAATGCATACTTGAGGCAGTCTCTTTTTGTATAGAACTCTACACCTGAATTACAGAATAATAACATTATTTTCTGTCATTTTTTTTTACTTATAATAAGATTTATATTATTATCGTGCAATTATTCAATATTAATTTAAAGATTTTGTCAATAATGTTTCAAATATATTGTAATATTACATATGTTACAATGGTCCATTACTTTTTATTTTTTAAATAGTAGGAACATCGAAGATACAATATGAAAACATATTATATATTCATAACAACATACAGTCAACACCCAATGCCTCCAGAATTTGGCAGGAAGTGGGGAACGGAGTGTCTTAACACTAGGTTCCCTCTGCCTACCCTGTTGTGTGCAGAATACAGCGTGAAGCTGATTTAATTCAAATTTATTTTAACAAGATACATAAACAAGTATGACAGGATATAGAAGGTGTATTACATTTTCATTAATACATGTTTTTTTTTGTTTAAATACGTGTTCAATTATTTTTTATTACTATTAAATAATTTACTTAAATATATTTTATTTAATTATAAAGTAATTAACTAACATTTTTAATTTTATTTTTAGCCTACATAATAAATCTGTTAAATTTGCAAATGATAAAAATTTTTGTTTTCTTAAGGCAACTCCAAAAAGGAAACCTTGTCAAGAATTAATTAATTACAAACTATTGATTCAGTATAATTGTTAGTTTATTGATCGCTACGTACTCGTATAGCGTAACATTATCCGACGCTACGTACTCGTATAATGTAACACGTCGTAGACCTGTAGTAAGCCTATGAAATCCTTTTTAATTGTCATTATTTACACAATTAAATGGTTTAATGGAAGCTTGCATTACTTAGCAAATATATTGCAGCCCTAAAAGCAACATAGTTCAACTGCCATTGAGTATTAAAAAAATACCGGCATTTTATTACTTAAAAATATTTAGTTCACGGGACGTCCATTTTCTCTAAAGCGTAGATTTTCTAAAGGACTAAACTATTTTTATACGTTGACCTATTTTTATCCTTTATATTTTAATAAAGAATTTTTCAAATGCGTACTGTGTAGACTATTTTTGTAGAAATTCATTTCCTGCTCTTCGTTAGTAGTTTTGTAACCATAATGCAAATATACAAAATAAAATATTGACGTAAGTATAAAGTATAACATATTATTTAATATTTTGTTTATTTATATTCACTGTATCAGCTTTCAAAGAGATATTAGTTAATGCATAAGTAAAAAGGTATTGAAAGAACAACGGCGCTTTAGCGTTAGCGTTCACATTAAGCCTAAATTTTCCTTGTGTTAGTACAAAACATTCACTGAAGATAAAAACATATAGAGTGTATACAAAATTACTTACTTTCTTTAGTAACTTACCATTTCAATAACAGTTCAAGTAGTTTCATCAGTATGCTTGAAGTCTATTTAATTAAATTTGAATCATAAATTGTGGGAATACATAATTTTAAACTGTGTTTTCCTGGGTGTATCCCTTCCTATATGGGGCGAAGGAGCAAAAATATATAGGTCTACATGATTTTTCTATTTATAGAAAATAGCACAGAAATGTTTATTGCTTCTGTATATTTTATTATATTTGTTGCTTCTATTCGCGACGCTGTTTTCATGAACTAAACAGAAAATAAGAGTGTTTAATCTTAATATTCTTTATTTGGCGAAAGTTTTTACAATCATTTACTCATATAATATGGTTGCACTATTTTGCCGGAATCGAATATTGATGGGTTGAGGCCTTGAATGAAAGTGTTGTACGTAATTTATGTCTAGAGCACATTGGTATTGACCTGAGTCTAAATTTACAACAGTTGGAATGGCTACTGCAGCCGTTACGTAAGCTATTTCAATTTGAACACTATATTTAAAGCTATCATTAAGTTATTCAAAGGCAACCTTGTATTTTTCTGTTTATTTGTTTTTTATTATTGCCAAACATTTGTTGCTGAGAAGACGATTGACAGAATATTAATGGAAGCCAGACAATTTTTTTATTTTAGAAGTTTACTTCAATTTTAAAAGCGTATACATAACAAACATGTCACAAGTAGAAGCAGTAGCAAAGCATAATATTCTTTGTCCCTTGTATTGATTGGTAAATTTAGATGTCAAATTAGAAAGATATAGGGAGTTTATTCCGTTTGGTATTGACAAATTAATGGTTTTTGGCATGAGCCTTATATTATATGCTTAATTTTGACTAGCCATGTTACGACAAAAGGTTGAATATACTATTTTTGTAACCATTCAACGGATTTGAATGTTAATACAGCAATAATATAGTTAATACGTCAGACTAATACATATGCTACATTTTATGTAAAGACTGCATAATTTTGCTATAATATATGTAACGTTTCGAATGCTTAATTTGGAGCAATTCAAAATAATAACGAAATTCAAGTTTTTTATTCTATAATTCAGACTACAGACTCTATCTAATATTTCCTAAAATACGTTGATTGAGTCCGTTGCTTGTAAAATGCTACTGACCGTCGTAGGAGATATTTACGACACCTATCCGATTATTTTAGGTTCCTTTATTGTAAGAATGTATTTTATTTCAGCGATGCATTTCCTAAAGCCCGCTGGGAATATTGACTGATTTATTTTCTTTAGCGTTTAGGGCCAGGAGATATTAAAATGATTATTAAATTTATTTTCATTATTAATAAATAAGAATGAGGAAAACAACATCCCGTAAAAGGTAACGGTACTACCATTATATATAAATGAAAACGTGTGTATTTTTATGGCTGCGCAGGTACGCAGTGGGGGCTGAAATCTCCAAAGGCTGACATTGTATCTGCTCATAACGTCTCTATTTTCAACTTCCTAGTTATGTTTTTACGTTAATTGGTTTCACTTGGAAATGAACTGGATGCCTTTTTTCTTAAATAGCTCATGTAAATATATATTTCTGATCAAAACTTGTTTGTGTTAACTATAAATTTAACACAGGAGGAAAATGGATCAATTTAATCCCATTCAAAAAAAATCCCATTCATCGTAGCGCTAGTTTTCGAGAACACTTCTCTTAAAGCTGCATTAGGTATCATATTGTTTCGAATGACTGGATGTCATCGGTAGAGACAGACAATAGTTCACGCCATATCACTGATTGGCCCTGCATAGGGTCCAGCTCCGGCCTCATATGGAGTACTGTTATCGTCTCTGGGCTGGGGTACTAGGATCACCCAGTATCAGCTTGAACCAAATTGGCCCAAATAATCTGTGAAAGACTTATCATTTTTTATTTGCATATTTAAACACATATTTTCCTTGAAATGTTGAAAAAATAGATACATAATATATTATGTAAATGGAGCAACTTCTTTGACGAGTCTGACGCCGGCGTTAAAAATAGTGGAGCGAGTCTGTGCATGCATACAAATAGAGATCATACAAATACTGATAATACTAAAATTTGCAATAATTTTCTTATGTATAGATTGTTGTTTCTGAAATTTATTCATCAAATTTAATTTAATCTATATATATAAAATCGAAAGGTCACTCACTCATCACGAAATCTCAGAAACTACATGTGCTAGGAATCTGAAATTTTGCATAGGAGTTACTTATAGGACGTAGGTGCTCGCTAAGACGGGAATTTGTAATATTCGACTTCTAAGGGGTTGTTTTTGGGGTTGAAAGTTTGTATGAAACTTCGTTACTATAAATGCTAGGAGTCTCAAATTTTGCATGGACGTCACTTATAGGACGTAGGTACTCATGGAGACAGAAATTAATAATAAAGTAGTTCACGCAGGCGAAGCCGCGGGCGGGCCGCTAGTATTTTATAAAATTAGAAACCTTTCTAACTTTGTATTTGTTAAAAATGCACCAAAAAGCTTGTACAGTAGATTCTCTTAATGAGATACCTACTTATCCGGTGTTCCATGGTGCAGTCTAATTATGAACTTTGAAAGCGGTCCTGTTGTTAGCAATATCTTTCTATTAAAAAAAAACATTTTTTTGAAACTGAAGTATTACCAACTACATGTTGTTTTTTTCTGCCTTTACTACATGCAGGTAAATCTCACTTGATACAACTATTTAATATATATAAGTACATTTCTATTCAAAAAGTAACTTCTTTATAGATGATAGATACTAGTATACCCAACTGAACTGACTGACTGAACTAAACTAAATGTGGGGTTCCTCCGACATATACTTGAAGCTACTGTTAAAAAGTATAGAACATTCTCTTTAAGTAGATATTAATGATTTATGCTAGTTTTAAATTAATAAAAATTAAATTACGCTGTATCCCGCACCCATCAGGGTAAGCAGAGGGAACCTATTGTTAAGACAGTCTGTTCCCCACTTTCCGCTCAATTCTGAAGCATTGCGTATTGACTGGCGTAACTCAACGCCGCTCTTTGCCTCAACACCAGAGCGAAGAAATGAAAATATAAATGTATATAAATATTTTATTTCCTCTATCGAACCCAGAACCGTCGGCTTACAGACACACCCTTGTACGCTACGCCACGACGACCTACATCCTTATATTATGACTAAAACAATAATACTGTCTTACTTAATTACATTATTAGACAGCTGTTAACCCACTTACGCACATATGTAGATACCTCTATACGACGACATTACGGCAGGGTTACAAATTGTAATTACGTATATGTTTCTGCACAGCCAAATTACGAAACTAGAGTCCTCTGTAAACCTTTTGAGCTTCTACGCTTAACGAGGATCTATCTAGCTACATTTATAGTTCTTAATTGGCCTGTACTAGCTTCTTAGCGTTGCAACTCTCTGTATAAAGATTTAATGATGATGTAGTTGATAAAGATAGCTTGATAATTGTGGTACTATTGCAGAAATCCTTCTATTTATAATACTTGTTCTCTATAGAGGGTAGAAAGCGTACGGAAGCTGATTTATATAGTTCAAGCAGTAAACTAAGTAAATATTTATTATTTTTTATTGTGAACATATTAAATACCAATGACATAGCAATTAGGTCATAATAAAATGATATGTTGAATCTACTACATAATATCTATCTATAGAATATAAACGATATAGCTGATACTTTTACATTTGGTGATATACCTACGAAACGTAAAAGTACTCCTGTGCGCACAACCAAAATATTTTAAAAAATATTATGTATTTATTATTAAATAATATTAAATAATTGATTGATAATAAATTGTGGGTTCGATTCCCACTTGAGGAAATTAAATATTTAATATTTTCATTTCCTCGCTCTGGTAATGAGGCACAGCGCGGTTTTCATATCCATCACAAGACCTTGCGAATTCGTAAATGCGGAAAGTGGGAAACGGGAGTGTGTTACCCATTAAGACATTGACTGTCCTAACACGGTGTTGCTAGGTACCCTCTACCTACCCTGCTATGTGCAGTATACGCCGTGATAAATAAGTAAATAAAAATAATATAATGTGCAACCTATTTGCTAATGTGTTTTGTGATAAGTGTGAATATTACGAGGATTTTGTAAGTATATTTTACAAACTGGAATATGTTTAAAAAGATCTTTTCACCCGGTGCTAGAAATGTAAATTAAAATGTATTTCTATTTTATACGTAAATATTTAAAGTAAAAGCTTGACCTCGTTACATTTTAATACATGTAAGATTTACAGCATAGATATTTTTGAAAGAGATTTTGAGATATTATTAGTATACCAGATACCTAGTGTTGTTTTTTAATTGTGTCAAAGATAACTAAAGCTGTCTCTATCCATCAATGTAGAGGGGATTAGTCGGGGAGAAAAGGGCAAGGGCGCGACGGGTCACGCTAACATTTTTCTATAAGTAAATAATGTTAGGTCACGCCTCACACTGTTTTATGATAATGGCAAGAAGAGCGGTGGGTTTTAAGTATATTATTGACGTCATTTCAAACGTCCATTAACGATATTACGGCCGTTTTCTTTTCTATATTCTTTTAGGAAAAGTTAAATATTTTAGTTTAATACTTAGATTAGAAGTGTTAATGAAACGCTTCTGTGGGTTAACAGTGTCGCCGAAAGCACATGCTTGAGTTATCCATCATTTTAGTGGCCATTAAGTTGAGAGGCAAAGGGCGAGGGAGCGCTAGGTCACGCCACCGCGCACCGCTCGGTAACTACAAATAATGTTAAGTCACGCCTGTAGGTATTTTTTGTGAAACATTATACGAAAGATATAGTAAAAATTGGATTTATGATGGAAAAGTGAGTGGTAAGAGAGCTAGGGGGAGACCTCGGTTGACCTTCGAAAACACTGTAGGTAACTGTAGGAAGGTCACGTAAAAAGCATGAGGACCCCCCGAGGGCATGTATGAAGAGGTTGATGACAGTGGACGAGGCAACAGATGTATGGTAATCGTATCGTTTGGCGCTCCGTTCTCTCTGACTACCCCGCTATGGATAAAGCGTGAAGTTAAGTTAGTAAAAGTTCTAAATATATTGAAGAAATGAGATATGATGAAGAATGAAAAGAATGTAGATATGATTTAGATTATTTGTACTGTACTATTTTATTAGAAGTTTAAATATATTGTGAAATTTATACGATCTCTGTTATTGGTGGGTTATTTTTATATTTTATTTTTGTTATTATAAAATTAAATAATAAATTAATATAAATAATAAACTAAACATGGAATCTAAAATTTAAAATGCCACTCAAACTTCATGGTCTGTTTACTGCACAAACATGGCCGATTTTTATTTTTCTTACATTCTTAGAAATGCCACTTTGTATATAAAATGAGCTAAAATCTTGTATGTTGCTCGAGAATTATATCTTGAACTTTTAATAGGACAGCCACTTGACGTTGCTCCTGTGAGGTTGAGGCTGAAAGATGCTTTAAGTTTCTGCGCAAGTGTGCTCTTTTAATGGTGAATTCCAATGAAATGTTTTTATTGCAGGTCTTGATTATATTTATATAAATTTTATCGCTTTTTTCTGTTTCTTCGCTATTGAAAAAACTAGAAAATTTATCATTAAATAAAATTATTAATTAATTATTTTAAACAAAACGAATGCAATCATCTGGAAATTTTCGTTCGTTACCTTTCTAAAGTTATAAATTTCCGATGGCTTGCAATCATGTTATTGGTACGGAACCCTTAGTGAACGAGTCAAATTTGTAGTTGACTGGTTCTTTTCGTTATTATCCCATTTATTGTGGCTTGAAAAAATTGCAGAGTAAGTTTTATGTAAGCATCATAAAAATAAAGTTTCAAGTTTTTAAATGCATCTAGCGCGACTTCTGTTTGTAAGATAGGCTTAAATTGTAAGCTTATAATTTTATTATTATACATTTCCGTTTTAATTTTTTTATATTATATATGCAATATACAGGGTGGAAGAGGCAGCGCTTCTTTTACTGAAACTGTATATAGGGTAAAATATTTCAAACCCAGAATTAAAAAAAATAATCAAGGTACCTCAACGGTTTGGACGTAGGATTTTTTTTTCATTTCACGATTTTTATCCATACCTGTATTTCGTGTCACGCACACATACGGATGCGACGTTGTCGCTTAGACAGGTCAGTGTGTGCGTGCCTATGTTATACTTTACAAATGGCGTTTTATTTTAAAACGATAATTTTATTATTTATTTTGTTTGAAAAAAAAACTTTTTCATTTTTGAGAATTATTTTTTTTCCGAATTATATTAAGCTTTTATAGAGTAGTTAAAACTGTGGTTTCATTTAAAGTGGCGCTGTCAATTCCACCCTGTATAATATATTTGAATATTTACTATAGCGTATATAGTCATTATTCAGGCGTCGGTCATCATACCAATTAATCTGGTGGTTCTAGAATATATTTCTCATTTGCCCTAAGGTTAATGCAAAATAAATAAATATATAATTTTTGTTAATTAAATTGTGAAGTTAGAGATAACAAGCTTAAAAACGCGATATGTCTGAACTCTCTAACGTATATTCCTACTATGTACTAATAATTACATTACCCAAAAAGTGCTGTTAACTGTGTGTTTTTACGCCTTTACAAATATTATGCAGAATTTGAAATCACGACCACCATATAAGACTCACAGTGTAACCCTCTGTGACTTATTTATTTATAGGTTTATTTAGATTTTAGACATATTGGTGAAGAAGTTATACATTTATACAAAAACATGAATGCTTTTAAATACCTAAATGGATTACCAGTATTATGCATAGCTGAGTGCCTGGATTTTAAAATGGGTCACGCTTCGCTTTGATACGAAAAAGACAAAGAAACCAGAACAGATAGAAATTGGAATGCAAATGACGAAATGAATAATTCGGGCAATATCTTTTTGATGACATATTCCTTCATGTTAAGTAAATAAAATGTGAGGCCAGCTGTGGCGCAGGGACAGAAAGAGTGCCTGTAAAAGTGACTGGTTGTGGGTTTACTCCCCATTCGAGGATATGAAATATTTATTAAAATGTATATTTCCATTTCTTTGAAATAATTTTAAAGATAAATGCCCCAATTTATGCAAAGATTTTGTTTAATTTGGCTATAATGTAACAAAAAGTTTAAGCGGGCGAAGCCGTTTGGTTCGATAGTATAATATAATAACCAAATTTGTTTTAATATTAAAATATAAATTTAATGAAATGGCCGGCTATATTGTTTATTCGGGAGCGGTGGGTACGAAGTACCGTTTTGTGCTGGAATGAACTACACCAAACAAAGGCCGTTAAGTCTCTACAATTAACAATTATGACGGAAAATTACTTTATTTACACGATTCTGGCTTTAGCTTTGTTATATTAAAATACAAATAGCAATTTGTCCCTGTTTAAGATACACAATTTAGAAGTTAATTTATAAACTTAGTAAAAATTAGAAAATACCAACATTAAGGCAAAGTATACATAATTAAACTATCTCTATAGTTGTTATGTTTTAATAATCAAATCGATTGTGAATTAAAATTGATTTCTAAGTATTTTGATCTTTAATCTAGGACATGAAAAATAGAAACTTTTAAACTTTTCCATATTAATTAAAAATATAGTCTAATATTGAAAAATAGATTATGAAAAAATTGTGTAGATTTTTCCTAGATTAAATGTTAACCTAATTTGAATTTCTGGTTCAGTGAAACTTGTAGAGTATATTCTAGAAAGAACTGAAAAAGGCCATCTCTTGGCAACTCTGGTGGAAGCTAATTTATTTTGGCACGCGAATGGATGCTACACGTTGAAATGACAAAAACCTGCATTGGTTAGTTAGAGAGATATAAAGCCTTTGTTATATTTTTTTAAATATCTTAATAATTAATTTTCTTAATTTCTAAAGTGATTTTATATAAATAAAAACACATATATACTTATTACTTATACATCAAAACAGGCAATACTAGGAGCAAAATAAAAATAAAACTCTACCGTTAGATGACTGACAAACAAAGCATAGGCAAAGCTGTGCAGCGTAGAACGCTGAAAATTTCCAGAAATTCCTACTGAAACTTAAGAAATCGGATTCTTACAATTTACGAAATAAAGGCAAACAAATGAAGTTGTGGGCGCATACTGTAAATATAATGATGTTCGTTACACGTTACGCCTAACGGAAGCAAAAAAAACCTATTTTCATTGTTTCAGTACGTGTTTTATTTTTTATAGTCGTTATTGACTCTAAAATAAAATGTGGTGACTGATTAATCAGACTGACAACACTATAGGTATTCATATAATATAAATATTATACCACAATCAATGCAAAATTTTCGAAGCGATTACGATAAAAGCGGTTAAATCTGATGTTAAATACGCATGTGAAATTATTTTAATGGATTGTGGCTATTGAAGTTTATATGGATATCATATTGCAGTTTTAGCAAACAAAAAAGACGTTATGTCCAACCGTTAATATATTCGTAGATTCACTAGCGGCGTTAGGGTAGGGCGAGCCTGGGCGACCGCCCAGGGGCGCCGGATAAAAAGGGCGCCGTAGACGCCCGTTTAGGGCGAAAAACAAAGTGATCTTAACAACTTTGAAAAAAAAATTGCAGAAAACATAGACTTTGAATGCCTAATAAAAGAGTTCGCAGATAGAAAGGCTAGAAGAAGTGACATTTTATTACTTTTTGTCATTTTTTTAAATAGATGATTATTTCGTTGTACCCATTCCCTTTTTTGTATATTATTGAAATGTAGTTAGGGGCGCCGAAAAAATTTCGCCCAGGGCGCCGGTAATGCTAAAACCGGCACTGCGTAGATTCAATATCATAACAGTATTTATTATAAAATAAGATTATAATAGTTTATGAACAAGTACCTATAACTGATATAATTTATATGTTGAATGATTCTAATTACTTGTAAGTATTTATATTACAGATAAAAAAAAATTACAAATTCATAATTGTGGTTCATTTCATACAAAATGAGTTCATACGTCCGTAAACTTTAGTTTGTCAAGTTTTGTAAATGTTATTTTCTGCTGACATATAATTTTATATTATGAACCATTTAAAAATCTACGTGAGAGTATATATACGAAAGGGCTTAAAATAAGAAAATCATCATAAATATAAAAGGATAATAATAGGATATTACTATTAATATCCTTGAAAAAAATGAAAGCTAAGATTAAAAAAACACTGCTAAAGAAATTATAAATGAAATTAGTTCAACACTAATTCCATTTCCCGATAACCCCCGCATCAATAATGCCGTTAAGAGGAATACTTGTGTTATACATATTTACATATATATAAAGTCTGCTTACGACATGCGTGGGAAGGAAAGCCGCTTACACGACTGTTATTTTATTACTTTACGTATGTGGAAAGGGAATTTCATTTTAGCAGAGGAAAAGGATGTTCTTAATAAATGGATGAGATTTCGGGCGCCGACTCTACGCAAAAAATCAATTCTCTGGCAGCTAGCCACGTGCAATGCTCTACCGCGCTGGTACCAACTATTTAATTTGTTTCCACTAGAATTATTTTTTTAATGTCAGTAACACAATAGTAACCTGAATTATAGATTATTATTTTTTTCTTCAAGTGTATAACATTTTACTTAGCATTTAACTTTTTGTTGGATTTAGCAGTCGTAGAGGATTTTAAATATTTAAGTTCAGCGAGAAACGCATATATAAAATAAAAGATCAATATTCTAGTCCATGGTAGTGGGTTCAATCATCACACGGAGGAATTTAAATTATTTAAATTATTTTTATTTCCTGACATTGATAAGACAAAGTTCATCGTTAAATTTCGCCATTCCAGTCGAAATGTCTTATTATACTACAGGTAAAAACGAATTACACAATGTCCTATATTTCATTCTATTCTCACAAAGTGTGTATGCAATAAAGAATTTTATCTAACTATCTATCTAATAAAGTATTTATTAGTCAACCATCCTAGTCTTTACTAAATATTTAGTCCTGATGTCTGAGTTTCATCTTCACATCTCTAAATTAATTAATTTGCTTCGCTATCCCAGAATTTCATTCACTAGAGACTTAATATTGAAAGTTTTATGGTTTATCCCTTTCTTGGTCAAATTAACAGATGCGTAAAGTACCCACTCACTACACTGCGAAACTCTGAAATGAAATTGCTTGAAATAGGTTCATTACTAATTCCAATATAATTGAATTTTATACTTCTACATTTATATTTATCATACCGAATGAATAATAATACTATATTCTTTCTTAACAACAGAGAAAATATAGCCCTATATGTTAGGGGCACAAGTTCTTTGACTGTAAATGCGACTGGTTCGATCGATGATTCGATCCCCACTCGAGGCAATTAAATATAAATTAAATGTATATTTTCATTTCTTCACTTTGGTGTGGCAGTTTTGAGTTTTGCCACTCAAGAAGCAATGTCTCCAGATTAATTAATAAAAAAAAGTATTTAGCGAATGATATGGTGGACTTAATATTACCTCTGGTATGATTACGCAAGCTCACCGTAGTTTTTCCTCTGAAGCCCATAACTCAAAATGACTTCTATTTAACATTGCACGCAGTTCCGTTTGTCCTTGACCGTTCTAATTGATTGTTTAGTATTTATATTAACTTTTTTTCTGATATTAATTTAGAAAGAAAAATAGGAATATTATCATTACTAAATAGAATTACAAATTAATATATTCTTTTATATTAGTTATAAATTTAATAAATTCCTATAAAGAACTTGTATTTAGGTATAAATAAAATATAAATTTCCTTCGTTTCTGCAAAATATATATCGAATACCTTCTTTTTAGGCAGTGGCACTAGGAGGTATTTGTAATGTGACGGTTGTGGTTTCGATCCCCACTGGAGTCCCAGGGATGGATCCCAAATTAATTATTATTTATTAATATCATTTCTTCGCTCTGGCACCAAGGCAAAACCCCAGCGTTGAGTTCCGCCACTCAACACGCAATGCCTTAATAAATTTACATATACACACTGTATCTCGCACACAGCAGGGTAGGCAGAGAGAAACTAGTATTAAGACATTCCCTACCCCACTTTTTGTAACAATATTAAATATTAAAATTTTTGTGTGCCAAGACTGTCTCAAATTTTTCTTAACCTTTTTTTTACAGGACATCATGAGGATACTAACTGCAAGTGATAATGGCAATGTAGGTGTTGAAATTACAAGCAGTTCTACGCTAGATAATATTGATAACTTTAACTGGCATGATTCTAATATATTGAATCAGAGGACCAACGATATTACGGAAGGAAACATCAATTTAAGTTCTAATCTTAACGAATATAAAAGTAGTAGTGTTGATAATAGACTTACAAATTTAGTGCATAATAGAGATGAAAACGGCGAAGATAAAGTATGTAATTTACAATTTAGGCTAACTAACAAAGGTGAAATAAATTCTCATAGTGATCATGAAAATATAAGCAAAAACCTCAAAGTAGACACCGGATGGCGAAGATCATGTACAGGTACGGAGTTATTTTTTTGAATAAATAAGTCAGTAAATATAGAACAAATTCATAGACAAAATTATTAATATTTTTCAGTTTATGCTGATGTATCTACTGATTCCACTCCTGCTGATGAAGAACGCGCGTTCGAGCAGTCAGACTCAGATGAAATGTCTGAAAAAAGTATACACCCTGTACCCAGAGGTATTGTAAACCCAAATTATCCTGGGTTTCAACATTTAGCACATACTTTACAAGTGAGTTTCGCATACTTTTTTAATTAAATATTACGTAATTAATATGTTTTTTTATATTAATGTAATATGTTATATTTTGTTCTCCAGGACTATTCTTCAAATATTGAACCCTTTTATCCTTCAGAAAATGATATGACGGATGACGATTTAGACACAGATATAATTGAAACGAAGTGTGATGGTGAAGCTAAACAAAAAGTTGGTGATTTTAAAATAATAAACGATAGCAAAAAAAATGATAATGCAGGAAAAGATATAAATGATACAAGGCAAAACTGTTTTCCATTAGAGACGAAAAAATGTACCCCTCAGACAGAACATAATATACCAGATTTATTGAAAACCATCAGTCATAACAATAATAACAACAGTTTAGACTCGACTTTCGACTTTGATTGCTCAACAACTGATATTGAAAATAATTTCCATGTTAAAGATATTATTGGTGACTTTAATAAAGAAGTTGAAGATGAAATAAGGCATTTATATAATTATAACATAAATATTGAAGATGACTTAGAAAAACTTAGAAAAGATATAAAAGACACTTTCGCTCAGCCCATTGAAAATACTATTAATAATATTAGTGATGTGGTGAACCATGTCATAAAGAAATTAGTAGAAAATGATGGTAATGATAAAACTGATCCTCCTGATATCTTAAATGACCACGAAATGGAAGATGTTACTAATATAAATAAGGAGAATGAAACAAATATAAGAACAGAAATTAATATAAGTAGACCTACATTTTTATATATAGATAAAAATATTGATAACAAAATAACTGATGCAATTTTATCAGATGGCAAGGAAGATATTAATATTTACGAAGATGATTATGATACGGAACAGTTAAGTCAAAATGTTGAAAATACCATAAAACAATTAAGTACGGAATTGCGAAAAATAATACCCAAATTAAATGAAATGCGTGAACGTGATAAGTTATGGAATGAAAATAAGCAAGAACCCATGATAATCGATGGAAATTCAAACAATATAGTAACTGGTTCATCTACTCGATCTCACGAGCCCAGAACTCGGTCGCAGTTTTACGGAGAAAAAAGTAAAAAGATTACAAAAAATAAATTTTGTTCTACTGCTAAAACACTTTCAGTAAAGGCTATTGTGTAAGTATTTTACATGAAGATATCTGTTACGTATAACTTGAATTCGCACCAGTAGTTCCCGAGATAAGCACGTTTAACCAAATAAACATTTCATCTTTTCCATAGTAGTATAGAAGTACAGAAAGAGAATCATTCAGCTGATCGCTTCTAATAATAAATAACCTATCTATCAGAATATGCGGATTATTATTAAGGAAAATAGATCTAGTAAACAAATTGTAGTTTTTTTTATAATTTTCTTATTAACAATAGTATATTTTTCATCTCCTTTTTAACTATAAATACTCAATTTTATCTTGATTTATTTTGGTAACCAAATTGCAATAGTAGACTGAAAAAGAAATATTACTTAACGTCGAAATGTACAAGTTTACTACACAATTCTGTTCTTATATGAAAGTTTTAAATAGAATTGACGCGGACTACGCTAAGCGAATAAATTAGGTTGTGACTATATACAAAGAGCACCAGCAATGAGTTAAACCTATTTAAACTGTTCGTGAATATCATTTAGTGTAACGTGTGTTTTGTAAATGAGGTGTGGCATATATTTTTACTTCTATATACTGCTTTATTTAAATATGAAGTACTTATTGTTATTTTGTTTTTTTTAGTGAATCAAAAACAAGACAAAACTCTAATAGCGCTCTATCAAAAGCTCAAAATGTGTCCGTCCGTAAGAATAATAATGAAAAAGAAGCTGATTTCGGTAAGATTTTTAAATATTGTATTATGTTATTATAATATGTGACTATGAGGAGAGCAAAATATTTAACACGCTTAAGTTTCTTTCCAAATAATAAAGGAAAAAAAATCCTAATAATCTTTAAATTATCTATTTTTCAGACAGCTTCGATGTGTATAATATTGAGACAGCATTGCCGAAATTAGATTTGGATACGATTGAGAATCATATAAGGGCAGCTAAAGAAGCCGAAAGACGTGTAAGAGATGCTAATAAGTTTATGATTATTAATTTTCAATTCAGAGATTTCTATATTTTCAAACTCTTATCTAGTTTCAAAGTGTATTGTTACAAAAGTTACTTTCTATAATAATACTAACACAGGCTAAAGAAAAGATTTATTCATGAAGATACTTTCGTTCCCCATTTTCCGCTAAATTCTGGAGACATTGCGTATTGGGCAGGAATCGAACACACAACCTGCTGCGCTTACAGTCGCACGCTCGAGCTGTGTCACGACTCTCCTCAGTATAAAGTTCATAATTAAAGTTAATAATAAATATACACTCTGTATGTATTAAAAATCAGAAAAAAATTCAAAATATAGCAAATTTGAATAGTAGTAACTAGTACTGTTATAGAAAACAAAAAGAATCTGAAAAACATTAGAATTTTATAATCATATTAAACTCTGTATTTTATTTTAATAAAAAATATAATTTAATATAATTCAAAGTTGGCGCTCTGTAGTATAGCGGTAAATGCATACATTCACATTTGATCCACGTCTCCTTCATCCATGCATTAACAGTTAAAATTACCAATACAATCGGTACTTCGTTTAGCTTTCTACGGTGATTCAACAGCGTACGCAGGTCGCAGGCAAGCCGTTCCATTCTTAGTTTCATTTTTACATTCAGTTTTATACCTCGATAGTTGATCAGACGGCTCGACGCGCGTTTTGTTCTTTTCTGTTGAAGTTCATTTATTTAATAAACAAGTGTGATGGCGTCGTTGCCGTATTTTAATTCTGAACAAAGACATTACAAAAAGGATACAAGATTTCTATTAGATTTATATACGATTACGTATGATAATCACGAATCCGTCGATAATATATGCTGTCTTGTAAGTACATATTTTATTTTTTAAATGAGCAGTAATTGTGACGAATAAAACCATAAAGAATAAAGAGATTAGAAATGGAACACGTATTTGTCCTTGCCCCAAATGTCACTACATGACAGGATTGACAGGATGGTTTAATTTTTTGTTTACCTGTTATTTATTTTGTAAAGCAACAGCTGTGCCATTTTTTTGCCAAAAAGTTAAGACTGATTAGTTTTAAGATGTTCGAAAGTATAATCACTAATATAAAACGAAAATTCAGCAAACCGTCTGACGAAATAAGTCATAATGTGGATAAAGATACATCAGGATTTAAATTAAGTTTGAGAAATCTTAAATCTAAATTATTGAAATCTAACGACAGTCAAGATTTGCCTGTGCCAAATTATTACAATAATTCGGCTTTAAGCCCTCGTGCTATTGGTGTAGGAGAGTCTGCTCAAACTGAAATAGAATGGCCTACGCTCTCTGATAAAAATCCAAATATCTTAGAGAAATTTACTCGGATTGTAACAATTACAGAAGATGTTTCTTATGACAAAAAAGTAGGAACCATTATTTAATATACCTATGTATAGACAGTTTAGAATATAGTCGGTTTGGTATGGAAAGTTTAATATTTTGAATCTTTCTTACAATATCTTTGGTATTTTTAGAAACGCAATGATAGGGAGGAAATCAGAAAGAGATTGGCAATGGGAGTTGACAGTGAGGAATATTATAGTTTAGGTCACATAGATCGTCCACAAAAAAAGCCCAGTCTACATTCAAGGCTTCAAAATGGTAAGATATTGTCACTACAACACATTTCATTGTTGGTGATTATATTATTTAAATTTTAAAAATATTTGGGTTAATATTAACATTTATATTAAATGGGAACTATATAAAAGGATAATTTTCTTACTATTTGTTCTTGATTTATTGTTTTAATGCTTTTGTGAGTGTGTAAAATGTACTTTGTGTGTGGTGGTGCAGGGAAAAATCTACAAATATGTTTCATGAATGAAACCGCTTCCGACAATGAATCTCAAACATCTGATATGGAAAGAAATTTCAACTGTAATAGTAATAGTTCATCACAATCAAGCCTCTTTAGCAAGAATAATTTCAATCATCCATACCAAACAAGACCACTTTCTGTTAATATTACAAAACATGAGAAAAATACCAATACACATAGTGGTAAGTTGCAAGTAATTATAAAGCATGACTAGATATTGATGTAAATTGTAAAAAGCTGAATCCTATGGTTTCTTAGCCGTTCAAAGCTATAATAGGAAAGGTAAGTGGAAACTTAATGTTTAGACACTCTGTTCCCCAATTTCCCAATTTTAAGACATAGCATGTTAAGTAGTGAAACTCAATGCCGGGCTTTTTCTTGTAACCAGAGTGAAAAAATTAAAAGAATTTATTGCTCCAGATGTGATTAAACCAACAAACATTGTGATTACAATCAGATGGTATTACATAACTGCCTCCATACTTCCTTATTTTATTTGTTAATGTTACTTTGTGGAATATTTGTATTATTTAAAATATAACATTGTCCATATTTTGGACAAGAAAAATTGTAACATTACATGATAATCTTATGCTTTGCTTTAAACTTGCTTTGTGTTGACTGTTGCTTTTGTTAACTTGCACATGACTATTTATAATGTCTAAATGCTCAACCCTTTACTGGTACGGGGAAACATTTTCCCACCACACTAATCATACTAACTGAAACTATATACTTCAATTAATATTTAAAAAATATATATTCTAACCAGATACTATTTATATCATTAATTAATTATTATATTATTAGTATTCTGGAAGTTTTAGTTTTGGTATTCTGTGTGTTTAAGAGTCAATATAGATTTTTATATTATACCAAACTATTGCAACCATAACTGGTTAGCTATGGTTGCAATAATGTAGCTTTATATTATGTTACACTGTAGTTTCAAGTTATGTTAAGCTAATATTAATATATTTGCAGGTCCAAAGTTACGTCCAACGTCATTGATGCTTAAATCTAACAAATCTCGGTCTACACAATCTTTAGGACATATTGAGATCAAGGAGTCAGATTTCTTTGCTTTACAAGCAACTCTTCAAACGGAAGCCAGAATAGCCCTAGCACAAGCAAAAGAAATGGCTCGTATACAAATGGAGGTAAATAAATATATCTTTTTTTAATTTAAGAATTTGAGTTTATCAAAGTGTATTCTTAAAATTTTAATTATTATGCTTAATAGACATTTGCTATACTATTAGGTCAGTATCAGGTTACTATATAAATTAAATGTAATTTTACATGTTTGTTTTAGCAAGTTACTCAGTTATGTGTTAATAATAAATAATGTTTGTTTATAGAGAATAAATGCACATCAATAGAATATATTGAAGTTAAAGTTACGCAGCGGCGCAGTGTGTGATTGTGCACGCGACTGTTGTGGGTACGATTTCTATTTGGGCAATGATAATTTTCATTTCCTTGCTTTGGTAACAAGAAAAGCGCATCGTTGAGTTCTATCACTCCCACTCGCACAAGCAATGTCTCGTAAATCGGGCTACGCTTAACGGAGTGTTTTACCACTAAATTCCCGCGGCCCATCTTGCAATATGCGGGAAGCGTGAAGGGAAAAGATATGACATTTAAGATATAAAAATAATACTATTATACAATTTTTGACTATATGTATATTTTTATGTTTTAAGATAAGATCACGATTTTCAAGGTTTTTTCCAATTTGCAAATTTTGTTAGTATAGTTATAATATTTTTAGTTGCAAAATTATTTCTACATTTTTTGTTTGTCTTAAGTTACCTTCACAATGATAATGAAGGAACAATTATAATGAGTCTTAAGAAAAAAAGACACCAGTAGAACAATAATGTTTCACTGATGTCTGTATAAGATGAAGGAAATAATAAATTAAAAGATTTCATAATGAGATACTTGAAGTGTGTTATGTATTATAGTAAAATAATATAATTTAACTTACAAATTATTATACTTATTGCAGAATGATATTATTTTAAATAATGATTAAAAATATATGAAATTAAAATAAATCCCCGCACATAGTGAAGTAGGTAGAGGGAATCTATTGTTAAGACACTCCGTGTCCCACTCAACGCAGAATTCGGGAGGTGGAATTCAACGCTTGCTGAGTGGCGAAATTCAACGCTTTGCCTCGTCACCAGAGCAAAGAAATGAAAAGATAGATTTAAATAAATATATCATTTCCTCGAGTGGGGATCCACAACCAGTCGCGTTTACAATCACACACATGAGCCGAGCTACAAAGCTATATTTAATTTTTTATTAAATGAAACTATTTAATATTAATTGGATATATTTACGGGTAGACTGATACGTACCACCAAATACTGCAAAGTGTTCGAAACGTCGGCTTTTCAAAAATGTTTAATTCTAAATATTCGCTATTATTTCGGTTGAAAAATTTCAAAAAAATGTATTTGTTTTAGAATGTCTAAATTGTAGTATAAAATGTGTCTCCAGCGCGAGCGCCGCTCCCGCGCAGTTTCGCCGGTGACGGACATGTTGCGGCGCAGCATGGAGAAGGCGAACGCGCCGCTCGCGCCCGACCGCCGCCGCGTGTCTCGCCACCTGCTCACTGATATGAACATTGCACAGTTACAGGTAAGCCCCACTATAAATCTATAAGTTTGTGATGATGATGGATGTTTGTTTTACATTCACACAAATCGGAATGGATTTAGATGAAACTTTACAGTAATATAAATTATACATTATGGTATGACAAGCTAAAATTTATGTAAAGATTTTGTATAATTTGACTACAATACAGCCCATTTGTAAATGATTGAGCAATTAGAAATGATTTACTTTGTTTTTTCTTAAATGGCATGTAATAAATTGTTGGTAGTCCTTATAAATAGATAAATAAATAAATATAAAAAATAATTTAACGGGTAAAGTCTGCTGCTCTGTAAGAGACCTAGGGGACCTAGCGGACCTCAAATAACTTATAAAATGTTTTAACGTATTTAAATTGTTATTCAACATTTAGAAAAGAAAAATACTTATATAGAAAACATATAAAAATTTGGACGTAACACTACCCAATAAGGAAGGAGGCATCTACATCTTTTAGTAATTTAAATAATAGTGTTGCCACTGTTAATCAAATTCTATATTATTGCCATATGCTACATACTGTATTTTTAAATAACGAGTCCACAGATTTACTTAATATTATAATTAAATAGTTCAACGTTATAATACTTAAATGTGAATGTGTTTTGCCGGATGCATAATGAATCATCAAATTAGTTTTTAAGGCTATATATACATACATTGTATATATTTTATACGTCATTATAATAAGTTTGCTTAAATATTTTCTTAATATAGCATTATATGTGTGATGATAGATATGAATCTGATACTTGGTTTTATATTAAAAAAGTATATAGTTGAACTTCAACAATAGTTGTACTTTGTTTCGCTCAACCAAGCATGTTTTTTGGCAACTGATGTTATTCTACATTTTATCAATTAATGTAAAAATAAACATGGCATTTTAATTTTCCTAAAGTTAAACGCTATTCTGCGCATTTAAAGTTGTCGACAAAATCAGCTTCACACTGTACACTGTATATAATGCATGTAGAAGAGTAGGCAGAGAGCTTAGTATTGAGATATTCCCCTCTCCACTTTCCGCCGAATTCTGGAGGCATTCTATGTTGAGTGGCGAAACTGAACATGCCAACAGAAGAATAGCAAAAAATAACTTTTATAACTTAATTGTCATGCCCACACAATGAAATCGTTCAATTCGTGAAATTATTCAAATTCGCCGCGATTCAAACTTTAATACGGTTTTTTGAAGATTAGACGATAACTTCCCTGACATTTGGTTTCAGCGTGACCTTGCATCAGCCTCCGCACTGCTGAATCATGCGGAACGTTTCGATTACAATACCCATTGTGCAACGCATTGTTTCGTCACTTTTACGTCATTTAACTGTAAAAAATTAAATTTAAGATTCAATTTTAAATATCGTACTATAAGTTTTTATTCAAAAACTTCGGTTTACAAATTATTTAATAACTAGTAACACCTTTATAATAGAATAAAACGCAAAGAAAAGAACGCTATTGAAGATTTACTCTAACAAAAAGGGAGACATTCAAAAGTGTTTAGTTTGAAATATATCATGAATATTTTTTCACATTTTTTATATTTAGAAAAGAAATGTACTAGAGTCTGAGGCCGCCGTAGAGCATTGGTCAAGCGTATGACTAAACGCGATGGATGTGGGTTCGACCCCCACTCGATTGAATTAATAATTTTATTTTATTAATGACAATTTAAAAAATAATACTTTAAGTTCTTCGGCATTGAACTCCGCCACAAATTTTGCAGAAAATGTGGAACGGAATGTTTAAAACCATGTTCTTTCTGCCGTAAACGGGATATATCGTGATGCTGAAAAAAGAAAGAAAAACAAAAGTACTTGTTTATAAAACGTATAAAAATATGAACGTAGCGGGTTTTGAACCCACGCCTCAATAAAACCGTCCAAGCGTTATGATACCTAAGCCATAAGTTTTCATTAAATCACTGATTAGTTACACTAATAACACTTTAGTTAAATAAATAATAAAATCGATTGGCTTTCTTCTATGTTACTATGAAAGTTAAACAAATTATAGTACTAACTGATCATTATACGAGTATCTAATTTAAATAACTTCCGTCTTATGAATAAGAACAAATTACTGTTATATTACATCATTTAGCACGTACCATATTTACGTAAGCCTCAGCTAATAAATATATTTTATTCATTATTTACTATGTTACTTTATAAGGTTTAAATTAATTTCAACTTTTACCTACTTCTCACTAGAGAAAGTGTCTGCAGATAACTAGCTACCATTATTCAAAGCAGTTTTTTTTTCTAAGAAGTTTTATTAATTTTTTTTCTTAGAGTGTCCTCAGTATTTAACATATTTAAATATGCTACGTTATTTTAATATGACTCGACTGAAATAAATGTATTATTGTTTAATTTGGAGGCCATCGTAGCGCAGTAGGTCAGCGTTTTACTTTAAACGAATGTATTGTAAGCGGAACAAGCATAATAAAAAAATTAAAAAAAGTATTAACATTTGAGAGCATCTTTTCCATCATTTGATCATTACAAAAATCAGTATTTTTTTTATTTATAAATATCTAAAAAAAATACATGTAGGAAATTAATTAAGTGTCTTTTGTCAATTATCAGGTTATAGTCAACGAGCTGCATTCACAAATCGAAGCGCTGAACGACTCATTGGTGAAGCTCTTGATGGCTCGCGACGAACTGCATATGGGGCAGGATTCGATGCTCGTCGACATCGAGGACCTAACACGATATTTGTGAGTGTATTTCTTTATTACTCTGCTCCATAGTACGGTTGGCGAGTCGTGGCCGCTCTGAAGTTATGCTTTTTGAACTTTTGGGCGATGTGCACTTGGGAAGAAAATAATCAAACACATCACCATATAATGTAATCAACAAAAGTTAAAGAAAATAATCAACAACATCTACAGCTAAGTTCAGAGCGGGCATTACTCATCAATCGCACTGTATGTTTTTTTAGAAACATTGTTTAGTGCTCTAAACACCAAATAATGTTCCTACGAAAAAAAATTAATTCAAGTCCTGGAGTGGGCATTGAACGAGTACCTACTTAGAAGAAAAATGCATCCAAAATTAAAATATAATTGAATGTCTTTATTTTTTGAAAGGATAGAATAAATATATATTACAAAAATAACGCAACCTACTTCAAATAAAAATAATAATATGTAATTTAATTTAATTTGCAGGGGTGTTAAGGAGCACACAAAGAAAACCAAAGGCACTACTAAGTCCGGTGTAAAGAGGCTCACATCTTTAGTACACAAATAACTATAATATAAATGTCCTAAATAATGGTTCTTTGTTAGAATATTGTTAATGAATATTATTATAACGTGTTTACTCCTTTATTATGGTTACTATCTAATCTATGACTTTATGACACCAATTGTAACTTGTATCCTATATGTATACTTTCTTAGAACAAAGATGTTTAATATTATGTCAAAAGTGCAGCTTATTATTATTCCCTCCGTACTTTAGGTGATAATAAGCTGTTGTGGGTCGCGGCTTCGATTGCCGCGTCGAGCATATTGTATTGGCAAATATAATATGTAGGTAATGTTTAAACATGCTGTCTCACTTATCTCATTTATTCGAAAAATACACTTTTAAGTATATATAATTATAAATATTATATAATTATCTGTACTTAAGTGTATTCAATTTGTATAGATTATTTAATTTAGGCTTTTCTCATTATGTCTTTGTTCTGGATTGTATTGGAAATTAAAAGATATATTCCTTAGACCACACACTACACTTGGTAGTGATCTATCTATCTATGTCTATATATGTATGTAAAATAATAATTAGTTCCGGTTATAGTACAATTTCTACAATATAATCACGTATTTTACGTTTAGCAAAATTTACTAAGTACACTTGTTGATTTGTGCGTCTTGTTTCTGCGTCACGTTCTGTATTGTAATATATTAATTACTTTTATATTATAGTTTACATATTATAATATATAATGCTAAACGAAAAGCCCTTTTTGGTTTAAATTATGTATTTTTTGCTACATAAATATAAAATAATAAGATTTGGTGATTCCGAACTCATGAATTTCATTGGTTTCTAGGCCACGTGCGGGGAATACGTATAATAGTATATAGATATAATAGAGGATAATATTACTTGTGAGAAAAAATCATCAGTAATTTTTTTTCGCTTCAGCCCTTGAAAGTTTTTGATAAAATTTAGCTAATTTAAAAACGTTTTTTGTTAGGATAGATTCTGAGGTCCTCTACCCATAGACAACAGTTGATCCGTCGATCGCGTTACAGCCTGTATATATTTTTCGTTTAGTATCAAATAAATTATACCTTCCAAATCCATACATTTCTACCTTTTAATTTATATATTTATTCCCATATAATTGCAAATCAAGTGCCATTTTACAACAGCACGTGACTAAGAACAGAACGCTCTGTACCCGCCATTTTACATATTTACTGTTATTTAGAGCACTGGAAGTTATGATTAAATATATACATATGTCTTTATAAGTGAAATAAATATGGCAAATAATATTATTCAAACTCACAATGTTACTGCAATGGCGCTAGTATAGTAATAGAGACCTAACTTTATTATAGGTCACGTGGTGCACATTTAGACAAAACAAATGCCATCTTAATTTCACTTATTGCTATCAATTATAAATATAGATATTATCTTTCGAGGTTATGTTTGTGTGTTAAATATCTTAACAGAAATAGATAGTAGGGTGTATGAAACTTTTGCTTACAATCAATATTATGTTGAAACAACTCTCTTTTTAATATTTCTTTATAGAAAATGTCTGATCTCTTTATATTAACTACCGGCATATAAAATAGTGTTTGATATTATAAGTTTATGAAGGTGCAGGCAATAAGTATATATTTTACAGTTTAATTTCAGAAGGTGTTCGTTTAGTTATACAATTTTTCTTCGACTTCTTGGCATTTCCATATAACACGTAGGTATATTCATGTGCCCGCTTTAGTATAGGACTAGATATAGGATATATAGTATTTGTGATTTGCAAATTAGAGAGATATTTTTTCATGATAGTGCTCATTTAATAGCATAGTACCAAGTTCACGCCTGTAAGGCATCACACAGGGTGGCAAATATTATATCCGTTTAAAATGTTGACTTGGGGCCCCTTTATAGCTAAATATATTTATGATGGTTTTATATACATACATACATAAGTGATATACTTTTTTAAAAATCGTATTAAATTTTGAACGATCGTCCAACATGGACGGTCTCCAAAAAGCACAGGTCAAATCCCGCTACGTAAAATTTTTTAAACGTTTTCTAAAGATTTCTTTTTCTATCCTGAGTGTAAAATAACACTTTAAAAATGTCAAATATAATAAGTGATTTTTTTTAGCAAAATTTTAATTATTTTTATTTTATTATTTACAAGGTTATTTTTACTTATTATCTTAATTATCTGTATATTCGTTTTAAAAATTTTCGAAATTACATTTTTTTTTGATATCGTTAATTTTTTTATCGTTAAATATACTAAGTATTTTAATAATTACATATAGTAAGGGGCCCAAAGCTTGGAAAATTGGCATACAAATATAATCGACATTGAATTATAATCTGCTATTTATGTAGTACAAAGAGCGCAAATCGTCTATAATGGTTGTGCTGTTTTCATCCAAATACGATAATGTTAATAGATCCCAATATAGCACAGTACGGTCGACGAGTTGTGGCCATTCTGAAATTGCTAGTAGTAGTAGATGGTTGTGCAAATTTGATTTTACAAATTTTCTTACTTTGGTTATTTTCTTCCCGAGTAAACATTGCGCAAACGTTCAGAAAGACTAACTTCATGGCGGCCACAAAACGTTGACGTCACTGTGTCTAATAAAGCTTAGATAACATATATATTTAGAAAAATAGATAAGCACGTTTCAAAAGTCTTTAGGGTCTGCAATTCAAATAAATCTACGCATTTTGAAATAAATATTACAGTGATATAACAATTTATTATACTTAGCTATATTAGTTATCATTGAACATACATCAAGCAAAAAGTAATTATTTTTACAGTAACATTATTAGGTAAATTGAAATATTATTATTTCAGACATTATTATTCAGTTTTTTTGTTTCAATATAATTGATGTACTCGTATTGTGCTTTATCCATTTTTTTTAATTACTACATTAAACCATGTCCTTTTTATTGTAATAATTATTGGGACTATCAAAATAAAGTTTAAAGTTTTTTTTTTAAATACATACATGCAAATAAAAACATCACGTATCTTTCTCTCATTTACATTCTTATTAATATTTTTAAAAGGAAATTTCATTATGCTGTAAGTTTGTTTCTAATTACTTTTCAAACAATTGTTTTCTTCTACAGTACGGTCAACAAGTCACGGCCGCCCTGAAGTTAGCAGTAGATGGTTGCGCAATTTGATTATAGGGTTTTCTTACGTTTAATTATTTACAAAATATTATTCCCGAGTGAAAGTTCCGAAAACCTAACTTCAGGGCGGTCACGGCTTGTGGACCGTACTAGACTATGGTCACAAAGTATAAACTGCATATTTTTTGTTTATAACATGTCTTTTTACCATAAACACTTTAGATAAAACAATATAAAGTAATCTAATTTTATACTTATATACGCTATGCGAATTTTGAAAGTTTTAGACAATATTTTCTTTTTCGTTTTTTATTATACAATTATAAAATTTTGCTACTTTCTATTATCATTTGATAATATAAAAATAATAGGGGTTTCTTTTTATATTTTTTTGAACCTAAAGTATAATACATTTTGCCTTACAGACTATCATACACTTCATACATATAAAAATACATGTAATTTATATAGTGATTACTTTATCCAATCTATATTGAGGAAAAGTGCTAAAAGTCAGGCTTTTAAAATTTCTATAAAAAAATTGTTGGTTTAAAATATGATTCTTGATATCAAATCTGTAAGTTTTTGTCCACCACCGTTAAACGTCGTAAGCGGTCGTTTAAACACATTAATATTACTATTTATTATTTCTTATCACGCGATGTGTACTTTTGGTAGAGTCAATCAATTTATACGAATTTATCATAAAAGCGAAAATTATTTCTCGTTTAGTTTTAAGTTTTTAAGTTCCTTAGTGATATTTGAATTCGTTTTTCTTATTTAAGTGTTTACGGTTACCATTTCGGTTGTATTGGATATTTTTTTAGGAGTTTTCTTATATTTTAAAGGAATGTTATTAGTATGTTTATTGATCATATAATATGCACATGGTCTATTTTAAATAAGAGCAGCAATTTAATAACTAACGATCATAAAGCCAGGCAGTTAAATCAGAACACGCAAAAGGCAGGCCTCTTGAAGCCTTATATATTTTTTGTAATCCTCCTTTTACGACATCGTTGCGTTCCATTTTGTTTTATTATTGTCAACAACAGTTATGTTATATTTTAATGGCTGTCGCGATGTACGAATAAACGCAGGTGCTAGTTTTTATTCTTTGAGATAATCTCCGTTCGTATTAATTAACTTTACGCTTTCCCTACTTGATATATTTCATTACTATTCGTATTTTAACATACGAATGTATAGCTTATATTTGTGGGTTACGTAATACTTGGAACAATTTTGAAATTCCCTTGAATTTGTATAAATCTTTAATATATATGTAAAATTTGAGGTAACCCTTGCGACGGTTTTTAAATTACTAGCATCATTACTGGAGTAACTTGTTGTAAAAGTACTATTTTAACTGTACTATTATAAAAATAGCCGTATATCTAGTATACAATTTTTAACTTAATTGGTTTTAATTGGAAATTAAGATTTTACCTAATATTTCACCAGAGTGGGTACTCGTATATAATGGGTATCGTTATATACGAGGACGCGCTCTGGTGAAATTCCTACTCGGGTATCGTTTCTAAAGCTAAATAGCTTATATTTTCTTTGCATTTTCTTCGGAATTCTTCGATCGCTATTTCTATAGTAATGATTTGTTTTGTAATTTATATTCTTTCATCTAGGTACTGTTATAATATGAATGGATACAAAACAGTTGCTTGCTGGCAAATTCTTACAGACATGTGATACATACATACTATTGACTATTCTAAATAAATAAAAAAGTGTTTACTTGATGTTTCATTTCAACCTTTAAACCCCTAAATATTGAACATTCTAAAGCTTCGTAATAAAAAAATGGTGACCATAATAACACACCATTTGGAACATACGCGTAGTGTGTTTATCAAAAAAAAAATGTTTACCTTAATTATAATGTAGGAATATGAATAATATAGTGCACCCAACACGTGAAGTACTTATGAAATAAATATAAATAAAGATCACATAGTTGTATATCTGTAGATTTCGGCCGACGAATAGTCGGCGCCCTGAATTTAAGCTTTCTGAACTTTTACACATATTCTGACGGCGGCCAAGACTCGTCGACCGTACTGTATAACAATCTAAAACTCACTTATACTTGGTGATTTAGAAATAAACTGAATGACTTTTTACTTGCCATTTAATTTAAGTTATAAATTGTTCATACTTTACAAAGTAATAGGTAGTATATTACAAGATTTCAACGATAAAATTTTTAAATGTATTTTTTCAAATCAAGTATTAGACGGTGCGGTGGAAGTATTGCAGAATTCTGTAAGCTTAATAAATAGTTATATGTTTCAGCTCTAGCTGTATGTTGTCCAAAAACTTATTAAGCTTCAACTCATACTTCACTTAACAATTTGCTCTTTCTAATTTAAAACGTACAAGAACCATTGTCTCCTAAAAATAACAATTAACAATAAAACAACAGAAACTAAAAATTAGATCGTGAAATCATTACGTTATCTAAAATGTAATCAAGTAAATTATCGCCTATGTCGAGTTAATTAACCCAACCCAACAAACGGGCCAATTCTCACAATTTTCGAACACTTCGCAGCGATGTCAAAACCATCGTTGACCCTAAAACGGCACCCTCACCTGCGAGCCCAGGTGCGCCCGCGCAATTAAAATCATCCTCTAATAACACCTACGTACGCCACACTATTTATTTGTTTTATTCTCTCTGTCGCACGTAAGGCCATTTGCCACTTTTCGTACAAGATAGATCGTTTCCTATTCCGCGTAGTTTTATTAGTTTTATAGATAGAATTTATTGTTTTTATACATGTTTTATCTAAATTGAAAATTAAGTGCGAAATGAATGGGGCTTTAGCATTCGATAAATGCATTTGCAATTCTGTTATCTTTAATTGAACGTAGGGGATATTGATTTACTATGAGAATTAATACAAAATTTATCATTCGCTATCGATAAAAACTATTTTATGTTTTTGATATCTATTCTGAAAATATGTTTCACAGAGCGATGCTATTTACTTTTTTAATACAAATTTATTATCGAAATTACTTTGAGTAGTCCATAAAGTTTTTATGTCTTGCTAATTTATATTTTTACGAGTACTTCATTATTATGAAAGGATAATCACTATCTTCGGTACATTAAACATAATCTTGGTCTTGATCTGTTTGGCGGCACATGGGTATGCAAATCACCGCCGCATGCGGGCGCGCGTCATCGCCACCGCAACCATTGCTCGCACTGGGTGGACGCTAACCGGATGGGATAAGTAAATTAATAGTAACATTTTATTTTATAGCACCTATACACTCTTACTGCTTTGCTAATTTTAGTTGTGGGTTCGATACCCACTTGAGGGAAAGAATTATTTCATATTTTTGTTTTGTCGCTCTAGTAACAAAGCAAGCGTGGCGTTGAGTTCCACCATTCAAAATAAAGACATTTAAAAAATCTGAAGCATTTATATTATCTAATGTATATCATAATGCAATTTTAGATCCTATACGAGCAATACTAATAAGCAAAGCAGAGACAAATTAGTTGCTACACTTTCATCCACCCTTATAGTGGAAAAACTCTATAAAAATGGTAGATAAAAAAACAAAGCAAGTCACTATTACAAATCCCGAGTCTCCTCAACTCTCAATCAAGCGCAGAGTTCAATGTCAATGGTGGGGTCGAACCACAACATACGGGCTATACGAGTACAGTATACTGACGCTCTATATTGCTATCTGTCTATTTACTAGATTTGTTTCGCGTCATTATTCTAATGGTTCAACAATCAATTCATTTGTGGAAGTATCGCATTTTTGCACACACTATCACCGTGGCTAATATAATCCGTGAAGGGATGAACAATGTATTCCATCAACCGAAAAATGATTAACAAGCGATTACTCTGACGGATGGGCAGCGCGCCTACGATGGCTTCCCTCGCCACAGTGTATAGAAACTCATGAAATTGACTACACATTTTAAAATAAATATCAAAATTTAATTAAGTGTTGGTATTTATTAAATAGATGTTATTAATTTTAAGAAAGTATTTTCATATAACCATTTTTTTTTAAATATATTTAACTTATTAATATTGCTAGCTATCTTTTATTATTTAAAAAGGTAAATCAAAAAAATGTTATTTAGTTAATATAAATATATTCCTAGCATTTAATATTACCCCTGACACTGTCTAGAAAGTATATTTGTTTGGGCTATAGTTTCATCCCCGAGTGAGCAGCACGAGCGATGCGCGGGCGCACGTGCCGCGACATATGGTAGCGCCATACTGTTTGTTTGCCAATCATAACGGACATATTTCATCAGATAACGGCCCGCCGCCTCCGACATATTGAATCAATCTAAAACACTTTTTAAACATTGTTAATTAAACGTCATAGGGCACCAATTCGCTATGCTTATCATCGTGACGAGCTTTGGAAATAACGAGACTTGTGTTATGATGAAATATGATCGGCTGTCGGCGAGCTTTTTGTTTATTACCTCGATATAATCTGACACAGTTTTAAACAATAAGTGTATTATATATTTGAATGTGATTTTTTAGCCTCTCGTGAGGAAGGAGCCGCTGGCAAACGTATTTTATATAAACTAGCTTTATCTTCGGCTTCGCCCGCATGGTCAAGTGGAAATAACTTAAAGTTGTAACATCACATGACACATGACACATCAAAGTGCCCGAGGTAACTCTGATCGCAGATACAGTTGATATCATCGAAACCAGACTAACCCTCCTTAATAAATGGACTAACTAATACAAAAAGATTTTTAATTAGAACCAGTAGTTCCTGAGGCTAGCGTCAAACAACCAACCAAACACACTCTTCAACAGTATAAATATTAATATAGATGCGTGCTACGTTGTAAAACTCACCACCATATTTAGTGTAATCAGATTGACGAAAAAAAGATTTATAAATACAAATATTCTCTTATTGGGAATTAAACTCACAAACATATATATGTTATAACATATATATGTTATAAACATTGAGATATCCCCCAACTACGGCATAGTGGTGGGTAATTGATATTTATTGAGGATCCTTATTTGGTAGTGACATACATAATACCTATCTGTATGCGTACCAACATTTCACAAAACATCCAAATTATCTTTACGCACCAAACATGTCGAAGATACAGAACAAAAACATTATTATACGATTTTTAATAACTTATTAAATTATTATTAAAAACCACGTAAAACTCCCGAATTTCAATTTCTCCCTTAAACACTAGTGATATCGCTATTGCTTTGTTAATAGAATTCGTTATTTATTAAAATATGTTAATCCTATTAATTTGAGAACTTTACAACATTTTTATTTGAATTTAAATTATAAAAGTGTACATTATGATTTTTGTTATAATCGTATTAATTGAGGCTCGTTATACAAAACGAGAAAATTGGATACAATAAGATATATATATATGTATAAAGTACAAGGTATTTTATAACATAGTTAAGCCCAACTTAACTAGCTTTATTTACTTTATTCATTTATTTAAGCAAACAGTTTTTTTTTTCATATTTTCCATACAGAATGCCACACACATCTTCTTAAAGTAGTTCCAATACCGGAATCCCATTATAATAATGTTTATACATCAAACAAAGCTGCTATTAATTTGCATATTATTTGATATTTTGCGTCGTGATAGATAGCCCTTCGCTTTAATTCAATGAAAGCAATCGAAGTAACCTGTAATTTAGATGGCTTGGCGCATGTGGAGCGCCATATGGCAGGAATCCATGGCAGCCAACTGAAGCGATGACTCCCAAACCTTACAAACACCAGATGTAAAGTCAGTGGAAAAGCCTTTTAATAAGTATACATGAAATTGGCATTTCTGGTAAAATTATTGTCACATACCTAACAGTTAAATATATGTATGTTTTAATATTATATTTATATTTATTAAATAGTTTTCATATATTTTTAATCTTGATGTTGAAGACGGATAATGAAAAAATGTAAATAAAAAAAATACGAGTTTATTTTTTAAAATATGTAGTTATAGTTATATATTATAACTACAGCAGTTTTTCGAAAAATAAATTATTAACAGAAAAACAACAAACAATATTAAAAAATATTTATTATTAATTTTAATGCCACATTCATTTTACCTATATCCTTTCCAAGTTCTTATAAGTCTGACCAATGTGCGGACTGTTCGCTACCCTACGACACTTTATATGAACAAAAACGAATTCCATTTTTTAGACTATCATAAGGCATAAGCTAAAAAATATCGCGGTTTTATTTTACACATGTTAGAAAGAAAGTTATATGGCACCACGACAGAGTGCGGCTGCGCCCGTTGATATCTTTACTATGAACTTGGCTTATTGTAACGAGTGTATTATTTATCGTTACAAAATCCGTGTCAAATTAAATTAATTACATTTTTGTTCTTCACGTTTTATCCTCCACGTAGAAGGCTGGGCAGAGGGAATCTGGGAACCTAGTGTTAAGACACTCTGTTCCCATTAAGACACTTCTGTTCTCCATCCCACTTCTGTTCCTTACGTTGTTGATGTCATGTCATGTATTCGACAAACAAATATATATTTAAGATAAAACAAGTATAAAATAGACTTCAAGTAATAAACCGCTTGGTACATATCTTAGGGATTTATTATGGGATTTTTTATTTGAGTATAATTAATGAGAATATAATTGGTAGGTAATTGAAGTTGTTATAAAGCAATTTAAAACATTTTAGATGTTTATATTGGTTCTATAGAGCTTAGAAAAATTAAAGATCAAAATATGCTCGGGAACTGTATATTATTGTTTAAACATAAATAAATATATCTAGCGAAGTTTTTAATAAGCTGTACAGGCAGTAATTGTCTAATAATATATGTGGGAAAGTGCACGTTTGCCATAAAAAACTTCAGTCGGTTAGCCCGGATCCTCACATTGATGTCCACTTAATAGAATCTTAAGTGACTTCCCTTGTCTACACCACGTGTGTAATAGCAAGGTAAATTGTGTGTGAACCAACAATGATTAGATAGACTCGCTGTCTACAATGTTTATAAGTTAGTTATTAACAAATTCATTACCTTTTTAATTAATTCATTAGGTTAATTTTATAATATCCATAAAAGATTAAAACTAAATACAAAATATCATTTGTTTTAATTAAACGCATACCATTTAAAAATATATTATATGCCTATACGTTACTAAATTTTAATTTATATGTATATTCACCTCACACATTGAGGGAATTTTGCGAACACAAGGAAAGAGTCTAATGATGATTCACTTTGCTCTCCATTTTTGCTCTTTTATTACTCCCATAAAATTTCCAGACTTGAAACGCTTGAACCACGTTTGTGCTACTCTTATTGATACCGCACTAGGTCCGTAAACCGCACTAATTTTAGCATAGTCGTTGTTTTAGCCTTAGTTCGTCGCATTATTACCTTTTTTGTACTAAAACTTTAAAATGTACCGAATTTCTTCGTCACATACGTACATTTTGCTTGCTTGAAAAATAATTGAAAAATGGCGGGAACCTTTTTTTTTATTTATTGCAACTTACATTGTTACATTGAATGCGAAAAATACGAAAATACTTTTGCCCCGGCCACTGCCATCGTTTTCGAAGAAAAAATACTGCCAATAATTTATCACAGAAAAATTATAAATAAACATTTAGTCGATTTATATCTTGTTCAAATGAAAGAGTTAAAATTTTAAGGGGTCATTGCCCTCATGAAATAATCTACGTTGGCTATTGAGCATGACGTCATGACGAAGTTTTTAACGAATTTATTCAATACTTCCCTTGATTCTGCCTATTGTTACTTTTTAAATTACACCAGTGTGTGTTTTAAATAAAATTTAATAAAAAAAATACTGATCGATTTATAAAACGCTGCAAATATATGCATCAACAAGGTTTACATTATAATTATATAGAGATAAATCGACAGTGTATAGATATTTTAAAAAATATCAAACGGGAATGTAGACAGGACTAGTCGGTCGCAAGCTGTTCCTTGACCAGTTGACAGGACACTGATAAAGACCGTCACACTTCCACTTATACTTCGTCCACAACAAATTAGCCATACTCAATTACTTATTTATAATTACTAAACGCATATTAAAGTACTATAATTTAAAAATATTTTTAAGCACTTACTTTTATGATTGGATAATAGTAAAGAAATTAGTAAATATTAAAATAAAGTAATTATCACTTTATTACATTTACATATAAATTTTAATTCTTGTAGAGTTAAGTGCTGTATTTAAGTAAATCAGTATTTTTTATAAAGATTGTTGAATTCATTTAAAATTTGTTTGAACACCTTGCTACGTAATTCCTTTTAAGGAGAATGTATTACTTTGAATCATCAGCATTAACCGTTGTGAGGCCGTATGCATTCTCGCATGCCCATCATAGGACGTCCCACCGGCTAGACTCACTTACCGGCTAACCTATTTATATGTTGCTTTGGAAACAGGAATAAATGAATTAATGCAAATGTATACTATAAAAATTGTCGCAGGTGCATAAGGACGAGTTCCAACCATCGTTGGATTCGATTTAACGCGCTTGCGCTGCGAAACTTTTATTTATAACCCCGCGCGCTGCGTACGTATAGCCGTATAGGCGGCGCAGCGATTATGATTATACCACACGCATTAAATTTGAAAAATTACTATACTTTATGCTGTATAAAATTACTTAATGTTTTTATAAGTACCGTAGTCGAAAACTGCACGTTCGTTGATTTAGTATAGCCCTAGTAGAATTGATGAAGCACAATCACAATTGAAGTTATTAAATAAATTCTACAGACTCAAAGAAAATCCCCACTTAAAGTAATGAATTATTATTTAATTATATTTTCATTTCTTCAAACTGATTAATGCCAGTTAATAGGTAAGCAGCAAAAGCCCGACGTTGAGTTACGCCACTCTACACGCAATGCCTCCAAAAATTAAGCGAAAAGTGGGGAACGGAGTGTCTTAACTATTCACTCTGTCTATCCTGCTGTGTGCCGGATAGAGCGTGAAGCTGGAAAAAAAATACTAAGAAATTAGGTAGATGTACCTAATAGAACAAGTGCTTATAAAATTAGAAACAATTATTAAAAAACAAACAATTATTATAGATTTCAATTAATATACTCGTAATTACACAAAACGATTACGATCAAATAGAAACTATAATACTGACAACAATTGACAGGTGCAATCTTACATTTTAAACAAGTCTAAAATATTTTTATACAACTGTTGCAAGTATAATAATAAATAATTAATATTTTGTATTAACAATAAAAAGACAAATAAGGCACCTGTAAAATTTATACTTTTTAAAAAATCATCACGACGATAAGTTCTTGTGTCTGTCATATTTTATTATTTTGATGCTGTCAACATCTGTCACTAATCACGATTATTGTAGATTCAAATCCCTATTGTTTACATTACATTTATATTTATAACTGGTTATGTCAGTATGATTCTCTCAATAAATCGTATTTTATTAATTTTTAAAATTTAGCTGGGCTTTTATAGTTCTTCATCACTTATTCCAGATCTTTAATTTTTATATATCAATCGAAAATGACTCCTTGAAAATCTTCTCATAAAGCGGCACTTCATTTTCATTATTTCTTATAGCCAAGCCGGAGTGGATGATTATTTATTACACGTTTCAGTTCTTCTATTTTTATATGTCAATAGGAAATGTCTATCATTCTTAGTAAGTTTGCTAAGCTTGCATTTCATTAGTTATTAAAGGTTAGCTTAATCTCTACCATTCCACATCACAGTTGAGGAAGTCTTTAAAATCAAATATTTTTTAGATCCTGTCCAGACCTAATCGTCCGCAACAAGTTTTAGATTCAAATCCCTCCAGCATTTTAGATGATACACAGATAGCGTGTGCAAACAGACAAAGTTAAAATCATAGATTTATATTCAACTAGTTACATTAAGTCTCTCGTGCATTTTTTTTTGCAAATATCGTAAAATGCAAATGTTTTATTATTGTGTAGATAGATATAGATAGAATGTTTATTTTAATTTACTAGCAACATCCAAGAGATGCAAGAATTACATAAATATACTAACCACGAACAACTAACATTTGTTCTCATCACATGAAGAATTCTTGACCGCTAAATCTATTTAAATACGAGTACGAGCCAGGATTGTTTTGGTTACTTGATATCATCACGTTATTAAGGATCTGTCTTTTAATCCAGTGTTTATCTTGACAGGATTCACCAGGCGTGCATAAGTAGAAAAAGATTATAAGCCTGATATACAGTAGGCAAGCTAGCAGATGTGGCGACCAGTTCTTTAGTGTGTTATAGAAAGAAAATCATAACACATTTAATATACATTAAGAGTAACTTACTGTTAAGTATGACTTCATCTTGGTCTTAGAGATACCTGGTTAGTATAATTTATATTAAAACGCTATGTTTTTTTAAATTGCAACAAGTTTTTAAAATACATTTAATATCAATTGATTTTTTTATCACAAATAATAATCATTCGACAGCTTGCTTCGACAGCAGTTTAATTGAAACGATTAACAAAATATGTCGCTTTGTCTTGACCATTGATATAACTGGTAAACAAGGAAGTTATCTTTTTTTATAATACATTTTCAATTTATAATTTATCTCCTTTTTCCATCAATAAATAAAATTTATTTTGTAACAGTTTTTCTTTATTTCATTTATTATTTTAAAAAAAATTAATCAGCTTCGCGCTGTATCCCGCACACAACAGAGTAGGCAGAGGGACTAACTTAACACTAGGGTTAAGACACTCCGTTTCCCATTTTCCGCCAAATTCTGGAGGCATTGCGTGATGAGTGGCGGAATTCAACGCCGCAATTTGCCTCGTCACCAGAGCGAAGCATAAAATAACATGTCGTTGGCATAAATACACCATACATAATTTATAACGTAAACGAAGTAAATATTTAATGGTATTATAAAAGATCCATACAAAAAACAATTTGCAATAAAGCTTACTGCAGACTTTAGTGCGTATCACAATGAAGCCTAGGGCAGTTCTGAAGGCAGCAGGCTGCGCGGGCGCAATGTGCGCGTGCGACCTTTCACGTAATTATTAGACGCGTGCGGCGAGCACCGCCATCGATGGCTGCCTCGCTGATATGGATGTGCTACTTTACAGCGAGCTCCCCCCTTGTTACTATTTTTTGTACCTGATTTTAATCAAAATGTTTTACATGGCCTTTAAGTTTTAATGTTTCTACATTTTTAACGTGCTTTATAAGGGCCGTATTTATGTGGTCAAGTATCAGCTTATATTATAAGTATATCTGTATTTATATAGTGGCAAATTTATCTGTAATAAAAAGACAAAATAATAATAAAATAAATTCTACTTTTTTTTTAGTTATATCTTAAATTATTTATATGCTATTTTTTTGTGCAGATATTAAATCTTTTATTGATCTCAATCGCAACATCAATTATTTACAAAGAGATAAAAGCTGGAATACAATCATTAATGACAAATTAACTTGTCATTAAATTTTCTGCGCTATGTTATGTTTTTTTTTTCTCGACAAAAACCGAATAACAAAGACTGTATCTCACTTAGCTCATAAAATATCTACTGGCGATAGTTCAGCTTAATAATTAATTCCATATCGATCATAACATTAATCTAAGAAGTAAAAGCATATGCTACTCAATACATATACGCGTAGCAGATGCTATTTTAATGACAAAGATAATCATTTTACTGCCTAAGTTTATAACTTAGCTGAACTTTACCGAGGAGTTGTGTGTGTTAGATTCAATTAAAGATAGTCTCTAAGTATTATGATTATCAATTGTCGTAATCGGCTTTCCTATGAAAATAATACCTAAAATAAAAACCTAAAAGTATCTGCATATAAGAGACGATGTAAGGATTAATGGTTGCAATTTAACCGGCGTGTCCAAAGATTACAAAGAGACAGACAAGACATTATTTTAAAAATCATATAAACCACAAACTATCAGCTTCACGCTATATCACGCATACAACATGGTAGGCAGAGGAAACCTAGTGTAAAGACACTCCGTTCCCCACTTTCCGCCGAATTTTTTTAGTGTGTTGAGTGGCCAAACTCAAAAAACTATGTATTTATAAATATTATGTTACAAAAATGTTAATAATATTTTTATTTTTATTAAGTTATTATATATTTTAAAAAAAGCTAGCTTCAATATAAAACTTTCTTTTATTTGCTTTTCTGTCTCTACCGCTTCCATTATTCATCTACTCTAGAGTGCATCGACGGAGGTCGCTTCGGTAATCGGTAGCCCTTTATTATTATGCTCATGCCTCTGAGATTAATGGAGTTAACGACAATTGTTCATGACATAAAAAATGGTGTCCGTCTCAGTATCCTCTTTAGAAAACAAAAAACATATGAAAGAAAATTTTACTTTGGTTTAATTATAGAATATTTTTTACACACAAATCATATTAAAATATACTTATATGTATGTTTGTTATAACTAAAATTATATATTTAGTTACGATTTTAATATATGCTTACTTACGATTTATGTGTTTATCGAAACTTAACTTTATTTCATAGCATTACAAAATGAATCTGAATTCATTTATATTCATTCGATTTATTCCGGAATAAAATTGTCATTTATATACAATAAATGACCGTTATTCAGTTAAATTTTAGTCATTTAAAGAACCGTTAATACGTTGCCCTATAAGCGAAAGTGAACATACGAGTGAATTATCTCGAATCTGGTCTCAGATTGGAATCAATTAAACGGCGAGACGCTCCCGGCCTGGCCTTCGCACCACCTGCCTGTTCGGCGACCCGTTCAATCGCAGACGCGTCAATGGACGAGTCTGCCTTCTTCTAAAATACGTAGGTGTACTTTATTTTGCTTTAATATTTTAAACTATAAAATCACAATTTCATTTTGCACTATGCATAAAATATAACACTTGATATATCCCAAGTTATGGAATTATTAGGCTCCTTACTATCTTGTTTGCTGAAATGATTTCTTAATTTAATTATAGGTACTTTATAAATATACTTAATGTTAAATTTTTCAAATATTTCTAAGAGTATTCAATCAAAGTGCAAAACAATAATTTAAAATATGAGCCATTCAATTGAAGCTTATTATTCTCAAGTTTCGTATCAGAAATAAAAATTAATAGTAAATTATTAATGAAACTAAAAAAATATTGTTGTTTGCCGTGAGGATTACTGAATGAAGGCTGCAGCCTCCGTGACATCTAGAGAATTTAGCCTCTAAAAACAATGGAGTCCATATATGGCACCGATCAATATGAACAGTTTAATACACCTTACCAATCAACTACCGATAAAGCGTATGAAATAGACTGAGAACATCATGGCTGCGACGAATTCCGAACAGCACTGCCTGAAGCGTGCTCTTGCTTTTTGCAATGGCAGGTGCGCGAGCATATGCTATTAAATTATCAAAGAGTACCCCGTACATACTTCGAGCCTCAGATACCTTCCAATCCAGTAATCAAAGATCGGAAGCCCAAACTGTACCCACTCTTACATACTTGCAAATAATATTGAAATAAGACATGAACACCGAGAAACCGCATAAATATACGTCTATATTAATCACTTAAATCCACATAATGCAAAATGAATACGTTAAATGTAGATATTAGCCATGAGGTGCAGTCATTACAGCCATATCGTAATTGAAGCTCACAGCATAGTGTATGGCCTCGATGGAAACATATGCGTATGGATATGGGTACCTACGCAGGAATTATCATAATTAGGTAAGAAAGCTTTAGTAGTAAGATATTATACTAATGAGCGGGCGGGTCCCGTCGGTGCACAATGCTGAATTGTGCGTGTTGCGCATGTGCGGTGTGCGCTTGCGCCGAGCTTTTACGGATTCGGCGCGCGACGCCCGCCATATGACTCCGGGGCGTGTATACTTGTATACATTACGTTAAAAATTATACTGAAATAATAAAATTTACTATATTGTGATATTTAAAATAATAATAAGTTCATAAAACTCTTTTGTCACCCACTAAACAACTAACTATGAAGTAAACACAAGCAACTACTAATTTGATGAAAGTAAATACTTGAATTGCGAATTTAAAAAAAGTGTTTGTTGAGATATAAACTAAGCCCAATGTATGGCTGTAAACGCAACAGGTTATGGATTCAATTCCCACTCCAAGACACAAAATATTGAATATTTCCATTTCCTTGCTCTGTAGGTACACACAACGTAAAGCTAAAAAATCATCATCATCAATATTTTTCTTTAAATTGCATCGTTGGAACTCCTATATTATTAATATTAATCTTTTCTGTTTGGTAATAAATTATACAAATTGCTATTGGTATAAGCTTTGCATATTGTGTAAATTCTGCAATAGGTACCTAAATAGCTTATAAAATATAAATAGTAAAAAGCTGGTCAAGTGCGAATCGAAATAAGAAGACACTATCGGTAAGTTCATTTGCTGGAGAAGTGAAGGTTTCGTGACTGATATAGTGAAAAACAACATCAAAATTTTTATTTCTTCATATTGTGTTATGATTTCCTAGTGATTTTCATACTAGATGCAGCGAAAACGATGCATTGCTGTGCTCTAAGTGATCATAGACTTTTGATATTAATTTGACAAATGATATTAATTTTACCTCGACAACTACATACGTGATCTCGAGATATTTTTTTTTTTCGTTTTGACTTACGGAACCCTAAAAAGTAATAAATAATTTCTTTGACATTTACGGCGGGCGTTATTATGAATCGTGTATCATCAAAATAGAAGTGAAAAACCGAACGGTTATGTTTTATCGCTTTATTTTCTTTTTAGTTAAACCAAGTTAGATTTTTGTCGCTCTTAGGTAAGTTATGTTTTCAACGAGCTAGGTATGTAAAATTGAAGAATTGGTGAAGATATCATGTGCTCTGTCATTATTTCCTAGAGCCTTAACATATATAGGTTAGGGGCTCTATGGTCCCTAGTGAAAATTAAATTTTAAAATTTTTGCCTAAATTTAATACTTTTACACTTCAAATTTGTTCTTCTTGAAAAAATAATATTACCTATATCTTTACTATAAAAATGACACTTCCGTGTTTATTAAGAAAATGAATTGAAATATTAAGAATAAAAATACTGATTAGGATATAAAGGAATGTCTTATGATAAAACCTAACCCTAAATTTTATTAAAAAATAAAAAAAAAAATTCCTTCACAAAGTTTAGTGCTAAGTATGTTAGACTACGTTACTTACTAACTTAAACCTCCACTCACTTCACCTATAAATCAAAAGTTTTATACAACAGTGCTTTTTCGTTAGGTAAATCGAGATCAGTTAATCTTTGAATTATATACTTTAGAAATAAAGGAGACAAACATTGAAGTCGTTTTTCATCTATAAGAGTATTGTTTTAATTTTTTAGCTGTGGCAACGATGTAAAGCTCGGTGTCTAGTTCCACCACTCAACCTCCACCTAACAACCTCCAGAATTCGGTGGAAAGTGGGGAACGAAAATGGGAATGGAGCGTCTAGGTTCCCAGGTTCTACTTATCCTGCTATGTGCTGAATTCAGAGGGAACCTAAGAAAACTCGATTTATGTAGGTAGTAGGTATTATAAACAAAATTTCTGGAATATGGTAGATATGTTCTTGTTAAAATAGATAATATACAAGTTTAAAGAACATACTCGTACGAGTACAGTAACAATCGGTGTGAGGTAATAAGGAGTGTGACGACGGCACGCGGCGGCGTTTGAATAAATCCGTTAAGCGATGCGCACATGCCGCGGGATCTTGTCGACCGAGACTGGGGGTGTCGTAGTGAAGACTCTATTATCGATATTTACTTATTTATATTTTATATAAAAGAAAATGTAGATACATAAAAGATTTTTTTTTAATATTTTAAAAGAGATAACTGCATTCAGATATTTTAATTAGAGCTTCACGCTATATCCCGCACACAGCAGTGTATGCAGAGGGAACCGAATATTAAGACGATGTCTACGTGCAATTAATAAATTAGCAAATAAAATGTACTTACACATGTAAAAATAATTAAGTTTCTATAACGTTTTTTTTCATATTCTAGCAATTAAAGTGTTTAAGTGAAATTGTCGGTAAGAACCCATCGCCGAAAAACCATCTTGACATCTCTAGAACTCGCCACCTGCCGCCCGCACCCCCACGCTATATTTTATTCCACTTAATCGTCCTTTCCGTTATAATGCCTGCTTTTTTATCCTATACTTATAGCAAATATTCTTGTTTCTATAATATACAATGTCCAACCGCCCTATTGACTATAATAGACACTTTTTAATTGAGAATCTATAAAAGGTTTCGCGAATCGTTGTCCTTATATGGCGAAGGCATTCATCATGGTCGCCGTGGTTCTCATCTGCCCAATTAATAAAAGTTGACTGTAAGGTATGGACGACGACGGCGACAGCCGCCTGCGCTGCCAGAGTACCGGTTCTGCACGCAGCTGAAAGGCATTCGTAGCTATCCAACACAAGTGTTTTATTTTGATTTAACTGTGTACAATTGTCCGAACAAATAATATTTATTTAGCTATAAAAATACTATATTCCATTTATATTTTAATTCTAATATTAGAATACATTTTTTTCATATAATAACATACCAAAAAAGCTATTTGGGGGTGGCTTGAAAAAAGTATCCTTTTTACTGTCGAATCAATACAAAAAAGTCATTCATCTCGATAGCACGAAATCAATTTTTTATCTGTAGAGCAATCGGAAGGAGGTTCGAAATTTGAACAAAGGTAGAAAACAAAAACAAAGAGAGAAAAAGAATTGTAAAAAGCGGCGCGGGCGCGTGCCGATGCGACATGTGCGCGTGCGGGGTAACGGGCCGCCACGCGCCGTTAGCGCACCACCCGCACCCCCGCACCCCTCACTCAATGTACCCGCGCGCGCTATTATAAATAATATCACTTACCACGATTACACACATATCTGCCATTGTATATAAATAGTATATTTGGGTGTATATACTTATTTCCCTAATCAGAACTCCCAACCCCCCAAACACACCCCTAACGAGAACTGAAGCACTTCCCCTGAAACCATACATATCCCGCCGGTAACAGAACACTTCGTATCAAAGCAGATTAGCCGCCTAATTAAATTTCCCGTGATTGCTACAAGGGGTTAATAGAGTGTAAAATGTCATTAAATTGTTGTATAATATTATCACACTAACGGTAGTATTTTAGCAAGGCCTTGCAATTTACGTACAACTGAGCCTTCTTTAATATGGGACAAAAAATCTTTAATGAATAAATTTGACGTTGTAATATATGTAACTTAACATAATTAGCGTAGGTATCAATAGAATAAAATCCTAGATAAAATGCCTAAGAAACGCCTATTACGCCAAAATATTAATATAAAATTGTATTTAGCTATATAATATTATATCAAAAAAATCTAACATATAGCATTCAACAGAATCTTACACAAATTTTTCTTTACTCTTCAGCTTCTCGCTATATTACCGTAGAACATAGTGTTCGTATTGAACGTGAACGTATTAAGAACGTAGTGTTAAAACACTTCGTTCCCCACTTTTTGCTGCATTTTTGAGGCATTGCGTGTTGATTGGCGGAACTTCGCGAAAAAAATTATAAATAATAACTCATTTCTCCGAGTAGGAATCGAACCCACATTCGTCGCGTTTACAGTCACACACTTATACCATTGCACTACGACGTCCTCTAGATTAATTTCTCTGTTACAACATTATAATTTAAATATACAAATTTCGAATGTTCTGAGATTTTGGGAAAACAGTTCTAATTCAGCATCTAATCTAAACCCCGCCCAGCTCCACATTGCAACCAATGCGGCGAGTGGGCGGGGCGCGCCGCTCACTGTAACAAATCTGAGCCGCATCACGTGCTACGGATTTCCCTAATTTCTAGTATCAAATAACTAATATTATGAATATAACAATAATTCTATTACAAAACTAGAAACACCTAAGTAAGAAAGTGTCGCCTTATGCACCTAAGTAAGTAAATGTAAGGCAACCTTAAAAAACAAAACACTTAAACCAAAATTTGCTATTACTAACGAAACTTTTTAAAAATCCATACGAAGAAAGAAGAAAAATTATTAGCATCAATTATTTCAAGCAATTTTTCAGTACATCTCGGGCGTAGTCAGCGAGACAGAGTACAGGCGGTAATTATTCGGTGCTTACAAGAATGTGCCTCGCGCCACCTGTCAACTGATCGTTTTATCAAATCATTTCTTTATCACGCAGCCTCCGCACGACCTGCACTTTTTTGTTAGTTTTGAAAAAAAAAGCGTTATTTGTGGATGAGTTGGGTAGGTCGGGGCGCGCGAGCCTTATTTCAGTCAGGTGCCAGGCGCCGAGCACGAAGCACCGTGTACGAGCACAGCTTTCTCGACACTCGGCCGCACGTTATCTTCTCGTTCCTAAATATATTTAAAAGATTTTTATAAAAATGCTTTAATATTTAACTTTCAGAATTTAGTTAACGATTTAAATTTCTGATTTTGTGTATGTAAGAAGTGTTTTGTGAAGGAACTTCAGTGCAGCACCGATTGGCGCTTCAGGTAAGCGATTTTAGATTTTGTATTTAAATTTCATTTATAATTATTATTTCATAATGTAATTTTTAAATTAATGTGATAGTTTATTAAATTAAATAATAATATATTTTCCGTATAAAAACATTTTATTATTTATCATTTGAATGTAGGTATTTATATATTTTTTAAAAAGATAACGCTGAAAAGCTCTTTGCAGTAAGTGTACTATTTATTTTTTTAAAAAGTAACATTAATGAGTGCATTAATGTTACTTTTTTAAAAAATAAATAGTAAAAATTTATGAATAAATACTTTAAATAAAATAACATTTTTACAAGAGGATATTAAGAGTAGTTACTTATTTATAGAGCTTATCAACAGGACATATCCACTAGAAATACCTATATAATACTTTAAAAATCATACTAAAAAAATATAATTTGTAGGTAACTTATAGCTTTACAGGTATAGCATATCATATATTTATTACTTACCTATTTAATCTATATATTACGAGGCCAAACGTTGCCCAGGAGCACAAACGTATGACTATAAAAACGACATGTAGTGGGTTCGATTGTCACTCGAGGAAATGAAATAATAGGTCGGGGCAAAAGCATTTTCGTATTTTGAATGTATTATTGGAAATCAAATCTTTAGCTGTATTGAGCGTAACTGGCTGGTGATAATACCATTAAATAAAAGAAACAAGAGTAGCACAAAAAGAGTAGCACAAATGTGGTTCAAGCGTTTCAAGTCTGGAAATAAAATCAGTGCCTCAATCATTTTCTCCCTCTGGTACCGTAGAAAACGCGCAACGCCGCAATGGAAACACGCAATGTGTCCAGAATTCGGCAGAAAATAGACGACAGAGTGTCACTTCTTAGTTAACACTACTTAGTTTTCCTCTGCTTACCCTGCTACCTGTGGTATACAGCATGAAGCTGAGAAAAACGAAAAAATCTAGGTATTTCTTTATATTTAGATTTTTCTTTTAATAGTTAAAACTACTTGCAAAATTGGAGTTGTGGGAGTGGGATTCACTTAGTAACATCTGTGTTACTTTAGCTTCATCTTCTTAATAACCCCGCTGTTATACCAACATATTTATCTTAAAAAAACCTAAGTATAATTTTGGTATCAGATTTGTATTGCAATAACTAATAATAGCCGGTAGCTTAGGACATTATATACCTAAATGAAAAGTAAAATTGAACTTTGATTGATTTTCTTATGTTAACACTTGCCGCGTTTCCCACTAACTGCATTTAAAATGAAAAGTAGCGACTACAATTGCGCGACTAGTAATTGCAACTTACGGTCTAATGAAGTCTTAGTTTATTGAAATAAGAAATAGCGATACACAACCCTTACAAAGAAGAGGAATATTTAACCAATTACATATAAAGTCTAGAATCAATTGCATTCACCTGTTTGTATTACAATTAAACAAATCGCAATTAACCTAATACATCGCGGGTAAACGTTGCGGGAATAAATCGGGAGCTACGATACTATCTTTATGGCGATCGCTTTAATACAGGTGCTAGATCGGTATCCCCCCTCCACCACCCCCCCCACAACCACTTCCCCCACAAAATTGAGCAATTCATTTGTTACATCGCGACCGACTCATAATATTTGATTTGGTCGAATTAAGTAATGAAGAAATGTGAAAGCTTTCCATGGACGTACTCGCTCTATAAAAACAAATGTGTTTTAGTCTAATGAAGATTGTTTTAGTCCAATATGTTGTGAATTATTAATGCGCGTACGCAGCGGGTGACGTCCACGTCCATTATTCTGATTCTTCATTTGCTTGATTGAGCTTTTAATACGATTCACCGACAACAAACACCGGCAGGATTAATCAGGGCGAGAGCTGTCAACAAATAGTCGCTAATGGCGGCGGTCACGTAATTACTATGATGACAATGTTATTTTTTAGAACTGATCGCTGTGTGTGCGAGCGTTTTAGACCTGTACTGACCTTTGTTGTTTCTTAAATTCATTAATTATTTAAACATATAAAAAACTTCATGTTTAAAACAATTTGTTACATGAAGTTTTTAAATTAACATGTTATGGGTATCTTGGCACAGTTTAACAACACCTGACTTTAAATGCGATGATTGCGGGCTTAGTCCTTATACTCGAGGGAATAATATTTTAATTGCCTTATAATTTATTGTTTAATTAACATAAGATTATGTATCATTTAGGATGTCTCGTCACGTGCTCTTGTCACGTCTTGCTGAGCATTTTCAAGCAGCATCGCCGCCGGGACAACGGTTCCCATCTCCTGAGAGAAGTGTCTCTCCGCGTTCACCGACCTCCGCCAGCTCGCCCCCGCACTCTCCCGACTCTGTCACGCAACAGCGCCTCGATATGTTACAACTTGGAGATATTGAGATCGCCGGAAGAGCACTTAAGCAGTACGCCAGAGCTACTGGTAAGATAATAAATTGCAATAGTTCATATGTTTGTCTAGATCCGTGTAAAATAAATTCCTTATAAAAGTCTTTATTTAATATTTAATTTACATTTTAATAAAACCATTTTGCTTACATTTGCTAATATATTTTTCATTAGCTTTCATTTAGTTTTCCTAACTACTTTAAATAGAACAATAACCACAATTATTTATATTTGTATCTTAGAATTGGGAGCATTGATGTACTGCAGTGGTCTAGGCGCGCTCTATAGCGGCGGCGTGTGGCCTCTGCTGCTTCCACATACACCTCCTTTCGCCTCTAGTATGGATCATGCCAGGCATACGCCACCAAGAGATGGTAAGACAATATTTATTTGCAAAACCATGTGTTTTTTTGCCATTTTGCAATTTCAACAAAAGTAATATGTAGAATTGAAAAATCCTTTTCAAAAAACAAAATCCAAATGTGTATAAAATGTACTAACAAATACGTATAAAATATTTGTATAAAGAAATAAAAAACAATTAAGTGATTTCAAAACGTAAATTAAACACGATTTGTATTTTGGGTCGACTGATAAAACCTGTGTTCGCCTCGGCCTCCTTACATTACTTCTCCAGTGTGTTCCTCATTAGAATAGCTATCAATGTAAGTTGTCGAATAAACCTGCAAACTGCTGATATGCCGTCGTTTACATGTCGTTTACCTCCATAGCCGAGTCTTTTAATGTTTCTACTTGCCAAGGAAAAGTTACTTACTACTACTTACCTATACACACTCCCTACACACTGTCTTACGTATACGCAAAGACGTTATCGCGTTGAAATTCTTTTAGTATTCAAATAAGTGCTTATTCGTATTAGTATCAGCTGCGCCCATGAATCATGGAATCTATGGCATCATCACTTAAACGTATTTCTGGGAAAAATCCCAAATGTTTAAACATAAGATTTAATAAATTTTTTTTTCACCGTACATGACTACATTACGTACACGATATCTAAATATTACTTAAGATTTACAATAAATATTGTTACTATGGAATGCGCAATGCTTCTGGGCTTAAATAATCTACAATATTTAAAATATTGTTAAAATGGGAAGAATTGAGTATCCTAATACTTTAGTAAAATTGCTTAATCTAGACTATTATTTAGTACCAAGACATTATAGACATTCGGAGTCTGCACTGAACAGAAATGTACCTTATTATTTTGTATGAAACAGGAAAACTGTTGATTCAGGTGTCGTATGAATCAAAACAAAGCAACATTATCATAATATAGATTTGCTCGGTTCGTCAAGTATGTAAAAGTTTATTTAAAAACCTGAATATTTATAGCACTAGACAATGACGTCAGCTTGTGTAACCAAATTGCACCTGTAAGATACGTATTTATATTATCTGATTTTCATACAAATTACCTAAGTCGATATTTTATTTTGTTCGTAGATGACGAAGAAGAGTTACCCTTAAATTTATCAACAAAAAATCGTCAGATCTGGTCACCGGGCAGTGCTTGTGAACGTGAACAAGTCGAGATGGAGTCAGACCCACAGTCTCAATGGATTCAAGAAGATACTGACAGTCCTTTAGAGTTAGTCAAGAAATGTCGAAGCACACCAGACGAGGAGCGCCCGTCGAGTGCGGAAACTAGACACTGTCCGTCTGCCCCCGCCTACCACGCCTACCAGCAACCACCACCACCAACTGATATAAACTTTTCCTTGCTCGTGAAAAATGAAAACAAAAACGAGAAATCTTTTCAGGTAATTGGCAAAATTTAATTTTTATTTTCTTGATATACCTACATAATTCTTATAAAACTCATTTATCATATCTTAATTGTACTTAAGTTAAACGTTTTTGTTTACAAAATATAACACTAATATAATACGCCTAGTTAATAATTAGTTACCTATCGATTTAACTACCAGATTTCAGAATTAGTAAATACCAAGCACGCATTGGAATAACTGTACAGTTTCCGCTCGGACTAGGTTTAAAATAGCAAACCGGTATCTGTTTAGTCTTTTTGTAAATCAAATAATAAAAACTGCCCTTGTCTTAATAAGCACTCTTGCGTCGAAACGAGTCGCGCGTCTCTCGCATGCAGTTTGCAGTTCTCAAGCACTGAGTGCTTCTCACCATTCTCGTATTTTTCATTTTGCTTCGTCGTCGTTATAAATATCCGTGTCTGCTTTAATCAAAATACCGCCAACAAGATCACGGCAAGTAATTGAACGATTTATCTTAGACTGATATTTAAAAGTTATTTTTTATATACGAACTTTGTTTATTATGTTGTTTTTTTTTAAATTAGGTATATATCATCCAAAAAATAACACCTAATACAATAACAATATTTTTTTCAAATATTATTTTGCAACAATATGCCACAATTGTATTTGTTTGTTTTTTAGCATTCCTAATATTATAATAAAAATAATTGTGATAAGTTAATATTTTGAATATACGTTTACTGTTTACGTATGGAATTGAGAAGGGAAGAAGGCGCGTGGCCGGCGCACGCTTCCAATGCTCTACTAATTGCCCACTCCTAACGCATTAATGTTTTTATTAAAATTTAATCGAATAATTATACGTTTTTATTACGAATGTAATATAATTATGAGTTTATTTTTTAAATGTTAGATACCTACTTAGAAAAAAATATTTTATTTTTTATTTGCATTACTTTTCATCTAATTTAGATAGATAAGGTCTTCGATAATTTTAAGTACAGGACAGTATTATATTAGACTGCATATGTATTTTTAATTTGCTATATATGAACAAAAAGTTACAAGCGGATAAGTAAAATAAATATAAAAGAGTTACTTAAAACCTGATTTTAATCACATTTAACAACTAATTATATGAATAACTTTCTATTTAATTACGAATGTGACATGTTTTTGGCCTTATCATATTCGATTTTTTCACGTTTAAGTAGGTATTCTTCTTTGTATGAGTATCATTGTAAATTTTAATTACTTGTTTATCATAAAATATTGTAGAGTTTAATGGCTATAGAATGCATAAACCAGTCGAACCGTCCGTCTTTAGCTTTGTGAGAAATTATATGTAGATGTAACTTTTACAAACATTAGGATTAGATAATGTCTAAATAAATCTTTATTTCGATATAGGTAACCGCTCAATTACTTGTAATCTCGAGTAAAATATATAAATAACTGGTGTTTAATATTGTACTGAGATATATATATACATAATAGTAACAGTTAATTCATAGAAACAATGCAATTTAACGTTTTCAATTCTTTTGACCGTCGCGTCGTCGTAAAAAATCTCCTCCTTACCAGTTACAATCCGATAACCATATGTGGATAGTCATAGCATAGCACCTGTGTTGTTTATAAGAGAGTGAATCAGTAAAAAAAAAGGTTTAAAAAACCTAGCAGTTTTTGTAGGCGCGAGGCAGGGCGGCGGCGGCGGACAGCTGCTTCACCAACTGTCTCAGGCTTCCACGCGGATTTCAGTGATTGTCATCGTACGCATACTTAACAGTTAACCATTCGATTAATAGTCGCCATTTTGTCTTTATTTTTTTTTATTTTTACCAACACAGTTAAATACTGTATAATTATATCTATGTGTTAAAATTACAGTTATATTTTTTTGTAAAGTTTTAGTTACTGATAGTAAATACACTTAGAATTATCAGCATTATTACTGTAAAATAAAATCAACGTATAAGTGTTCTAAATTCAAACTAGAAAAACTTAAAAATAATTTTCAAATAGTTGTTCGAAACGATTTTAAACCTCGTCTAAGCTATTATAATTTATGCTTAATAATGAGATACGGTACTCCATACATTCTTCAAACAACTGATCAAATAAATCTAATGAGGGAACCTTTTGTCTATTAACTGTGAACAGAATATGAAACGACGACAAGAATTTGTTTACCGACTATGTAAATGAAAGATTTGTGTGCGAGAGAGAATCATGGATCTCATTCTAAATGCCCTACTACAGTGTGCATTCCTAGCAACAATCGATCCTAGTTTCTTTACGCCCTTGCCAGTAATAAATTAATAATTAAGGGAATCCAACCATAGAGTTGGAAAAAATCAAAGAAATGTGTAGAAAAGGGTTAAAAAAGTTCTCTATTATTAGTTTATTACGGGTTGTCAGCGGCAATGATGGACACTTAATTTCATCGTACGTTTAATTGTATACGTGGTACTTTGTAGTATATTAATTAATTGTATGTCTCTTTCATAAATGATATTATAAATTATTGGGAAGTGTGTACATGAATCTTATTTTTTAGCAAGAAGTTTTAATAATAGGCTAAACATTGGTATATCTTTATGAACGTGTAAAGAATAGCAAAAAATATTAATAATTGATTATTTTGAACATTGTGCAGTGCAAGCAGTGCGGTAAATGCTTCAAACGGTCCAGCACGTTATCCACACACCTGCTAATCCACTCCGATACGAGGCCCTACCCGTGTCAGTACTGCGGCAAACGCTTCCATCAGAAATCTGATATGAAGAAACATACCTATATTCATACTGGTAAGTCAAAAAACATTTATTACCTATCCTTATATTTTATGAAACAATTATTAATATTCGACAATGAAATAATATCATCGAAAAATATCAGTAGATATATTATCGAAAATAAACTTTGTCCAATCACCATTTTGGAGCATACGAATGGAAAGCCCTCTGCTATTATAATAATTGTTTAAAACTTATAGGAAATAATAGCCTAAATTTACACTTGTTTAACTTTGTTACTCAAGTTTCACACATTAAAAGCGTTATTATCTAACTAAAGATTCATTTGGGTCAGTGAGGAACTTTCTTACAACTATTAGGTACCAGCACTTTCATGAAGAAAACAAACGACTTCTTAAAAATATATAACTTTGTATTCCTTTGAATAATTCATAAAAATAATCAGTTCTCAGTATGAAATACTTTTCAATTTTTAATGTTAAAGTCTAGCAAGTTCCCAGCAGCCGATAAATTTCCAATGAGCAAAAATACAAGGCATCCATCGCTGTCATTTAAGCTCGAGCTACCGTATAATTTCTATATCATTATCATTTCTTCAGCATCGTCAAGCTATAATGTTAACGAGATTCTTGTTAAGCAATAGATATTTTTTTGCATGGAAAATAAAATGAGCAAAAAATATTTCCTTAAAAACCAAAGAAATATGTGTTTAGATAGTTAAATGTATTTTTAGATAGTTTAATGTATTAAAAAAATACATATACCTACATTATTATTTTAGATTACAAGTTCAAATTCAAATTTCATTCATGAACAATTTTAAAAAGTTTAACAAACAACCACTACCCATTGAAACTCGAATGCAGCGTCCATTTAATTAAGAACAATAATGCAAAAAGATTATCTTATTATAGATGCAAAACAACAATACATAAAATAGGACATGTTTTTATTAAATTACTCCAAGAAACTTCGAAAGAATGGATCGCCTAAAAACGGCAACGTACTTATTTGTCCCAACCGAGACAACTCGTCACGTACTCGCAGCTCTGAATGATTTACAGTAGCCGTAAATGGTGTCCGTCCTCCCGATAAATGCCTCATCATCAATATTCCAAAATGCCGTTCGCCCTGTAATTAGCAGCGCAGCCTTCGAAGACCTTCACGTCACGACGAACAAAAAGTCGTTGTAAATCCTGTTCCATTTATATATTATTTTCTAGTTTTTACTTAACATTTCGCTATGTAGGTTGCTGGAACAAATAAGCCTGTCTTGTTGACGATACTTACTATATGTATAGATATTAATATATTAACATAATATTACTGTTTAATTTAGTAAATACAATAATAATCATAATAATTTTATTATTTATTTTAGATTATTTGGTTAACGGTAAAACACCGTCTTTCAATTTTCATTTATAACATTAATAAGAAAAAAAATCAACAACTTTTAATTTCCAATTATATAATTCATTATACATTTAATATAGTTCCTGTGATGTGATGTGACAAGTGGTTACTCGGTTATACAACCTTTAATTACAACGTTCCAACACAACCCCTTGTGACTTGTGAGACACGAACCTAACATACTCGTAATAATGTGAATATAAACGTGCTCCATACTTCACCTATTCATATTTTATTTGATTTAATAATGGGAGACAAAATGAATGTTATATTGTGCTAAAATGTATTTTTTTCTTCTTTCTCTTAAAAGATAGAAGCAATATAAATTGATTTATGTTATGTTATTTGTTAAAAAAAACTTTCTTTGTTGCAGGTGAGAAGCCTCACAAATGCGTGGTGTGCTCCAAAGCTTTCAGCCAAAGCTCAAATCTCATTACACACATGCGCAAGCACACTGGCTACAAACCTTTTTCCTGCGGTCTTTGCGAAAAAGCTTTCCAACGCAAGGTTGACCTTCGCCGCCATAGAGAGTCACAACACGCTGAAATCGAACCGCCCAACGTCAATCCCCAAGGGTACAGATACTATGGTGACGACCAAACATCACTTACACCGCTGATTTCTAAATAAAACATAATTTTGCTATATAAATATTATTCAAAGTATATAAAATGAAAGAAAAATTATGAGACGACTATAGCATGAAGAATGCAATGTCACATTCAAAAGATCTTTGTGTATGAAGTTAGACACAAATATATTTTTGAGTACTTCAGTAAAAGTTATTGATAACAACAAGTTAGTGGGAAAAAGTCCAATGTTATAGTAATACGTTAATAGCCAAAGATATCGAGGAAATACCATTTTCTTCGGGCTGAATTTTTGCTAATTACAAGAATCACCTTAACACTTGAATGGTAACGTAGCACCACTATATATGATAAGCAGTGTTACCTAGAGTGCCTTAAAGTTTAAACCATTTATAAGATATACGTAGTTGATAAACAAACAACATGATATTACGAAATCCGTCCATTTTGTGATAGTTTACTGATTACACTTGTATATTGCGTTCCAATATTTGAACAGGTGAAATTTATATAGATACATATTGTAGCAAATCATTGTTTGTATTTATTTTTCTTTATTACCTTTAATACGCACGAAAAAGAAGTACTTACTTAAATCATTTCAATTTGGATTCTTATAACGTGTATTTATTATGGCGCACCTGTGCACAGATAGGCCTTAATAAATGTACCTACCTATGCCATAATGGATGAATAGTTCCGATTATTTAATGTAAAAATGTAAATTGACCGTAAAATTTGCGTTGAATAATTTCTTAGGTCGTCTTTAGTTTTTTATGAGGCTTGTTGCTACGTTAGCAATATTTTTATGTCACATTTCTATGATGGACTTATTAAAAATCGCTAGTAACAAATTCTTGTGCTGCATAGGTTTAATTAAGCTCTTAATAATTTTAAAGTTAAGTATATTAATGTATAAAGTGAGTCTAATACAAACCAAAGTAAAATGTCTTTTAGTCGTAAAACGCTATATTAATAAGTAAGGCATTGTATTATAAGCATTGTATCTAGTAGGTACTTTATTTATTATAGCATAAAAAAATAAGCCGATTAGTCAAAATTTATACAAAAAATCCTTAATATTTGGAATCTATACATAAGACTTAACCGATGAAAACTGTCATGAAAGCTACCATTTGTTACCATTTCGTCAATTTGTTACCATTTACGTAATTTTCGAATATTAATGGAACTCTTAAAAACTATTTTTTTTTACTTAAATAATTTTTGTCTGTTTTGATGCATTTTTAGTCCTAAGGTTTTTAATTTTATGTTTTTTTCAAAGACTGTCCGCTTTCTTATGTCATATTATTACCTATGCTTTGTTAAATGATATAAAATGAGTGAGACTTAAGTAATGTGAAACCGGCATACTTATAAATTTACATATATGATCGGATTTTGATATCAATTACCTATATATCTATATAATTTGTATTTTATCTTTTTTAACATAGCATCGAAATACATGAAAAATTATCCGAATCCGAATTCATATTATAAAGTAGGTATAGTACAATCACGTGTTCAAATGTGGAAAAACAATGGTGAAATCTCACGTGCAATGGATGACGGCTAGACCACCAAAGAGTACAGCTATGATTGTTTACCTATACCGTAACCTTAGCAAGATCGAAAATTTGTGGACCATTTTCAAAGATATATATTAGTATATTAGTAATAATTAAGCATACTCTCAACGTAGATATATGCTATAATCACATTTTGCACGGAACCAACGGTTAAACCGTTCACCATCTTATTTTATTATTTCCTCTGTGACAAACATTAAGTACCCTCGCAGTTAATTTGACGCTACAAAGTTTCGTCAAGTCATTTCTTGTATCATATAAGGAATTATTTATTAAGGCCAGTTCAATATAGTTAAATATTCTATGGAACTAGTGTTTTATTTATTCTCCTACCACTGACGAAATACAAATAAATAATAATACTTAAATAAAATATATTTTGTTAGTATTGACTATCTACACTGCGTGGAGCCATGTACCTATTTGTCTAAAAGTCAATAATTTATACGTAAATTTAATTCTAGCAAATGAATCAAATTTACTGCATTTAGACGTTATTCCACTAAACTATCGAAGAACTGATAATAAGACATTAAAATAAGATTACAAATATACCACTAGTTAGAATCAGATATTACGAAAACGATAAACACTGAAAAATATAAATACAATAAACCTAAGTACAAATACAAAGTAAGAAATCCTGCCTTGTTATTAAAGTTCTTAGCTTTCACAGTCATTAGTAGGTTTAAATGCTTACTATTATTAAAAAAGGGTCCGTGTTTGCTAGCTATTGGCTGTTTGTTTCTACTGAGGAAAAAATATACACGAGCGTATGCGTTAATTACAAAGAAAAATGTTTTTTTTTGCATTCAACATTCATATATCTGTATCAATTTGTTTATATAAATTAAAAGATATTTAATCAATTTATAGATTATCATTTTGCTATAAAATTATTACTATGTAGGTAGATACTTGTTTTAATGATTAGTTTAAAAAGTAGTTAGGGTGGGCCAAACATTTTTTTTTTAAATTACAATGATAATATTGTTCTGGACACGGAGAAAATACGTTTGTTAAAAGGGTAGCTCTAAATTATTAAATTAAGAGGTGTCTCATCGCGATTTTCAATTTCCCATATAACAAGAAGAGTTTTATATTTATCATTTGAAATTCTGCTGCGATTAACATATACATATTAATGTACATGTACTAATATAAATATATCGTAAAATTAAAAATACTTGTCTTATATATAAAAAATATATTTAAAATGCTATCCAAAAACTGATGGTGTTCCTGCTTATTTTAGAAGGCAATAACATTGATTAGCCTTACGCAAATTTGCTATTAACTTTATTTTTGCTTTTCATTTCATTCTTTTCTGCATACGGAAGAGTAGGTAGAGAGAACCTAGCATCAAGCCACTCCGCTCTCATAAAATTCAAGCAATTAATTTTAAATCAATATTTATGTACCTATATTAACATTCAATAATTAATGTTTTTAAAGTTTAATTTCAAAGTAGTAATCAAGTGACCTCTACTGATAACATTAATGATTTAGGTGCCTAATATGTTTGTGTTGATAGTTCTACCAATAGAGTTATCACTTTGAAGTTGCTGTTGAGTTAAAAGCGGTACATAATTATTTGTTTTTTTTATTTTATAGGCATAACTATCTAAAAATAAATAAAGTAGTATGAGACAAATTGTCCAAAATTTTCATTTATCTTTTATCAGTAAATTATTTTTAGGTGGTGATGGACAGATCTACTGATTAATTCAAATTCCAAACTTCGCGTGCCTCGTGACCATTTCTTTTTCTGACTGACATGTGATAACAATAAAGACAAGCAATAAAATATACGTAGGTACATTCGCAGATACGTTTTGTGTTTTTTTTTAAATCAATCATAAGAAGCCATGTACCTTCTGATGTTATAACTTAATCGCCTATATATAAGATAATTCCTACTTAACCCCTTAACCCTTACGTAGAAGGTTTATTAGAAAGCCTGTAAAACTGCAAATACAGCCACACGAAGGCTTCTATTGCTAATAAATTTATTTATTCTTATCAAGAAGCGCTTACTCTGAAGGAAAAGATAAATGCAATACAATTCATATCGTATTTAGATTTTAAAGGTTGGTTTAAAGGTTATTTACTATTTGCTCATATCAAAAAGAGAAGTAAGTCTTAAAATTCGGGTTTGTGGGAGCCAAGTTGGAACCCACAAACCTTATTTAAGTTTCTATTTAAAATTACCGAGCTTATTTAAGTTTCTGTTTAAAATTACCGAGTTGCATTACGCTTCGTATAACTTATGTCTGAAATTGGAGGAAAAACAATGGAATATCTTGGTGTTAGGTTCTTTCTGTATAATAAATTTAAAAAAAATATAGTACTTAGCTAAGTACCTCCTGTTTGTACATAGTTGTAGCGTAGTTATCCAATAGTGACTTTCGCAGGATGATGTCGATGTGTACATATGTGCTCACATAAGCAGTTCAGTTTTTCATCTCACACAAATCGGCAGTGTAATTGGTGGACAAATTCCATTGTCAGTTTCTTATTTACAAAATTATCTATTTATAGCTCGACAACAATATCCTCTCATCTAAATTTCACCATTTAGGAAAGTTCCTACATATAATACAAAATTATTTTTTTATTTTAATAATTAAGTATTTTTTAATCTGTAGAATTTATACAAATATAATTTCTTACATAAGCTGTATGTAAAAAAGGATTAGTTACTTATGTATATAATGGAAGGTATAAATATGTAGCTCCACCCCTTTACACTTTTACGCTCACGACGATTTTGTAATACAATAAGTGGGCTAGAACGAGTGAACCCTTACAATCGCCTGCGAGTGCCTGCAGTAGGAAATAGCTAATGAGATTTATTAAGTATAATGATGTAGATAGTATTCCTATTTATCTTACTATTTCCCACATTTACGTCGCTAATTACGTTCAAATTTCTTTTAGCTTCGCGCTGTATCCCGCACATAGCAGGATAGACAGGAACCTCGGAACCTAATGTCAAGACTCTCCGTTCCGATGAGGACACTCCCGTTCCCCATATTCCGCCGTATTAAACATTTCATTTCCTCGAGTGGGAACCAAACCCGCAACCTGTATACAGTTTAATTACACTTGTGCCCCTGCATTCTTGCGGAATTAACGTGCGAAAATTTGGGTCGGTCCTGCGCGCGTGGGTCGGTACCTACTTATCGCCTACCTAAATAGATGTGAAATAACAACACTTTTTAAAAAATTGACTTAGTGCACATAGACTACGATACTAAAATAATAAATAAGTTTTAATTAAATAAACTTAAATAAATATTCATATAGTTCAAGTGGGTGAAGCCGCGCGGGCCGCTAGTAATAAAATATTTTTTTATTTTTCCTCCATATTTGATTATAGGCTCAGATTGATCAAAAAATTTTATTGTATGAGTTTGAAACAAATTACCATTCCACATACATTTAAACTACAAAGCTATACGATACAGTGACTGTTCAAATCATTATCTATTATTTTATATATTATTAATTGGATTTATTTTTAGGGTTCTGTACCTCGAAAGTTAAAAACGTAACTCTTATACGAACATAGTGAATGTTGTCCGTATATCCTTTGAAGCACAGAAAAGTTAAGCTTCTAAGTTAACGAAATCAAAAGTTACAAGCAAATTATGCATCGATTTTGCAGCATTTTGTATGAAATTCGCCACGTAATCAAAACCTATAGGGTACTTCCCGTGGACCTACAGTTATGAAATTTAGCAAAAAGTGAGAACTTACTATATAAACACAGGAAAAAATCCCAAAAGTGAAAATTTATTGGTATTTCATAGAAACAATTATAATACGCTTATATTTGTAGTCCATTTCATACAAAAGGGGTGCACACGGCCGCAAACTTAAGTTTGTTAACTTTTATAAATTCTACTTCCCATTTACCTACAATCCTGAGATTAGTTTTTTGTTTTAAGTATTGTTATTGTTTATATAATAAAATTATGATTTGACAAAGTGAAGTTCTACTTTCACTAGATAACATTTTGTATTTTTTTAAGAAACCCCTTATTTACATGATTTAGGATCTTGTTAAACAAGTGTCCATTTTGCTGCAATATTTTAATATGTAAAAACAGAATATGTTGTTTGATTGCCTATAAATTAAAAAATATGTGAAGTTAAAAATATTATGAACCAAACTGTAATTATTTAGAGAATAGTACAAATATATAAATTAATTTACTTCCAATTTTAAAAAAGCTAATAAATTAGGCTAAAAACTGAATTTTTAAAAAGCCTTATTTTACTACAAGAAAAATCATGGTCAAATTCAAGTAATCATTAATTTTAAGGTATTTTGAAGTCATAAAAACAAGATATTCTAAAAAAAACATATATTAAGTTTAAGTGTATGTGACACTATTATCACAGAATTAAAAAACATTCTTAAAATATATAACATCTAATCATCCCAGTTGACCTTATGGCAGTCATGCCATATAAATGTGCCTTTAAGTGATTGAGGGGCCTCTAGTGCTAAATAAAGAGGAGCCTTAGCCCCACGTTCTGGAGTAAAGTCACCCATTCCTTTAGACATATCTGATTTAACAAAGCCTGGATGAACACAGTTTATTGATATATCTTTACCTTGTTCAATAAATTGCTTCTGTTGAACAAAAGTGAGAGCAGACATGGCTACTTTTGATACTTTATAATCACCATAATGTCCCGCAAATGACATATAAGACTGTTTACCATTCTTAGCGGCTTGTAAAAAATCATCAACAAATTGCAATATCTCATCTGTTGTTAAATCATCTTTTACTAGTACATCTAGCCAGTGTTGTTTTCTTATGTTGGAAAGCAACCCCCAATCACTGGTCATGTTAATAATTCGTGCATTGTTTGATAAGAGAGGATAGAGTATTTTAGAAATTGTAAGAAGACTATAAAAATTTGTATCCATAAGCTTCTTAGCATCTTCATAGGAGGTAACACACTTATCAAAATCTAAAACACCGGCATTGTTTACAAGAATATCAATTCCGGAATGACGAGACGAAATAAAATTTGCGAATTCTTGTATGCTTGTTTCGCTTGTTACGTCTAACGTATGAAATAAAGGTTTTAGGCCTAACTTTTCTAGATTTTCCACAGCTTGCCGCCCTCTTTCTTCATTTCTAGCAGTAAGATACACAGTACCAATTAGCTTTTTACATAATCCTTTAACGATTTCAAATCCTATTCCCTTATTACTACCTGTAATTACAGCTACTTTGGTTTCCATTTTGTACAAAAAAAATTAAAAACAGTTTAGAATTTTCAATAAAAATAATAAGGTATAAATATATTTTATTTATCAGAGTTGGATGACATTTCTCATGTCAAATAATGATGTAAATTTCAAACAACTGACGGTATGAATTTGACAACTACTTTTACACAGACTAAACAAAATATCTATATATATGGGTTTTAAAAGTAATTGAATAGTTTCTTTATTGATAAAAAGACGTTTTTAATTAGGAAAAAAAACATTGTATTTTACTTTATAAAAAAATATAACCAAGAAAATCTTGTGGCAATAAAAGTTGTGTAGTTGTAAAGGAACAATAAGAAAAATGTCGAAAACAAAACAACTTTATATATTCACATTTTGCTAATTATTATTATTAAAGCTTTATTTATAGACGTAACATAGAATTCCGTGTTACATATTCTTCAGTTGACAAGCAGTATTTTTTTATATTGAAATTAATTACGACTGCATTTCAAAATATAAAGATATTTTAAACAAAAAAGCCCTTCACAACTTGTTATTTATACATTAACAGATTGTCAATTTCCCTATGATAATCATATTATTATTACTCATAATGAAACTTATGATAGCAACATTTATATTTTTGTTATTAAGTAGGGTGCATAAAATAGCAGTGGAGTAATTAGGCCTACAAAATAAAACTTTAATAAAAGTCAAACTTCCAGATCACCACACTTTGTAAAAAAGTGCATACATGTAATATGATATCTTCAGAGCATGAATGTTTAATTTACTATCAAGGAATTATATCCTATTTACATAAAAATCTCGTTAACTGACTCTTATCTTCACAAACTTGTAAATGACTAAAATTTATATCTATTCTATATTTAGTCTATTTTCACAGCAGAGTAAATTTTTCTAATAAATGTATATGCTGCAAAGAATCCAATTGTTCCAGTCAAAATCCAAAATGTTAAGACCATAAGACCTAAAAGAAAATAAAAATGTTAATAGCATTTTCTTTAAATAATTGATAAATAGTATAAAAAGGTTAAAAAATATTTTTTTTATATAGAATTTTATGAATTGTTTAAGTTTTTCTCAAATTTTGTATTTTTTTTATTTACCTGTGTAACCAATATATAATAATGTGGGTATGAATTCCGTAATTTCTAATTTAGTGAAAAAGTAATATATGGAGTAAATTAATATATACACTGCAGATCCACCAGAAATAATAAAGCTCTTCCACCACCAATGGTAGTCCTGAAAAATAAAATTAAAATAATACAATATATAATAAAATTGACAAATTTTAATTTAAAGTCATTTGAGAGATTTGAGGCACATTGTGGCGCATTAGAACAGTAGTTGTCTGTAAACGAGATTGTTGTGGGTTCAAACCTCTACAGGGGAATTAATTATGTGTTCTGCCACTCAATGAAAGGAGAAACAAAATGTCTTGAAAAAAGGGTATGTATTTTTGCATTATGATGCAGTCTAAAACTGAAACAAAAAATCAAACAAAATACTTACCTCTCCACACAATTGGAAGTATACCATCACAATAGATATCTGCGATACAGATATAACTAGTATGCAGAATACCAAAAATAAAAATCCAAAAAGATAATAAAATTGATTTTCCCATAGTGCATTAAAAATAAAAAATAGCTCTATAAAGACAGCTCCAAATGGTAGAAGTCCAGCCATTAAGATGCTGAAAAAGAAGAAAGAAAATTTAAGTTAAATAATATGATAATAAGATTCACATTTCTCTCATATAGCAGAGTAGAATAATTTTAAGTGTTATAAGTTAAGTGGTGGATCTCAACGTAACGCAACGTAACTCAACGTACATACGTGCTTTCGGCCTTGTTATCAGAGCGGGGAAATGAAAATGTTAAATTATTTATTTCCCCCCAGTGGAAATTGACCCGGCACCTTTTGGATTTACAGTAAAATTGCTTGCACAAGCGCTGGCCTCAACAAATCAATTGTATCAATTGTACAAATTATTAATACATATGTATTTAAAAATGGAAAACTTGAAACTTACCATACAAAAGTGTTCATATACCAAACTTGCTCTGGCACTTTTCTTGGTATAAAATTTGTCCGGACTGGATGCTGGAAAGGTTGTTTACGACATCCAAAGTAGTAGCCCAGATAAACTAATGGTAAAGATATACAGAACCAAAGGCACAGCAAGGACATCATTGTAGAAAATGGGACTGCTCCACTGGAATGTTTGCCCATGATAAAGAAGTTCAAGAAGAAACATGTTCCAAATACAATAGCTGGGTAAAAGGTAGCAGTTAAAAATGCAGCTTGCTTCCATTGCTTTCCTTTCATAGTATTGTATAAGCGAGCTGAATAATAACCGGCTATGAGACCCATAAACACATATAGGAATATAGCAGCTGTCATTAAAGCCCCACGACTAGCTGGTGATAGCATTCCCAACATTGCTATAACTGAAATAACAAGCATATAATTGTAGAAAATAAAATGTAAAGCAGTATATACAAAAATAGTAGAGGCAAAATCGAACTAGCTTTACTTGTGTGTTGAATTTCAAAATATTTAACATTTTAAAAAATTTATACATACTAAGGATATTTTATATGCAGGCAGAATTTTTTTACATAGTAGGATACAAGTCTGTTAATTATATGGTTTCTAAAATATTTTTCTGGACTAAGAGTGGAACAACACTTTAGAAACTTTAAAGGTATTTAATGAATACCATCCTCTCTTGCCAAATGGCAAACTTAAAATAATTACTTTACAAATTTGTAAAAATCTCCCTACAAAAATACTAACAACATAAATTAGTTATTACAAGTGTATAAGACTCTGATGTAGTTTTTACAATGTACTGCTGCTTACAATTAGTGGTCTGAGAGCAAATATCAAGAGGACCGAAATCAAGTTTTGTTATATTCAAGTTTAATATGATTTAAAAAAACTATAAGCAGTCCCACCAAAATGATATGTGAGCTCACAACATTAGTTAGTATGGGCAAGTTTAATTATTATAGTCATTGCCAAACTGTAGGCCACTTTAAAATGTAAACAACACAAACTAACAATAATATGGGACTTGAATAAGCTATACAAAAAAGAAAACTTACAGATGGTAATGAGCGCCATTAAGAACACTTGAATACCACTCCCAATGACTGCAGCAAAGAGCATTCTTTTAGGTGGTGGTCTGAAAACATCACCATGTACTAATTTCCAGCCTGTTTCTTCAATCATATCTTCAATACATTCATCAGAATTATATCTAGCAATGTCTCTTCTTAAAGTGCGTATCATAATCATTGTTAAAATGCCTAAAAATAAATAATGCAATTTAAACAGTCGATTACAGCAACATATAATAAATGCAAAAAAATTATAACTTGATGCTGCATCCCATATATAGCAGAGTAGGCAGAGGGAACCTGGGCACCTAGTGTTACTTCCAGTCCCAACTTAATGACGAATTTTCGAGACATTACGTGTGGAGTGATGGAAATCATCGCCGCGCATTGACTCATTACCAGAGCGCAGAAATGAAAATATTAAATATTTCATTCCTCCAAGTGCGAATCGAACCCAAAACAGTCACATTAAGTGGTACTTTTGTACCCGTGCGCCCCGACGGCTGTTGCGAAAAAGAAATAAATTATTTTTTTTATTTTATACCTGACAGGAAAAAAAGGACAACTATAGAATTCACTATTGAAAACCAATGTATTTGTACATCTTTCATATTTAAATATATATCCCATCTTGAAGCCCACTCAATATCTGACTCGCCCCATTCAACTGAATATGTGAAGAATAACTTTGTGCCTGTGTCCTCGTTTACTAGCTGGGGCTTAGTCTCAGAAGGGAAATGACAAGATCCATCCACAAATGCCAATTCATCTTTGTCCACTGAATATGTTTCTACTTCAAAACCCACTACTCTATAAGAATCCCTGTAAAAGTGCAATAGTGTTTTAATGTAATTGTTTTAATTGAAACAAAATATAGTTTATATTAAAAACATAATATTTTTTAGTTTCACAATTCATTCTGCATGTAGCAAGATGTGCAGTATAAACCTAGTGTTAAGACACTCCATTCTCTGCAGTTCCACCTTTATTAAGTGGCAGAACTCAACTTTACACTATGTCTACCTGAAGATGAAGAAATTAATTTATTCCTTTCTAGTGGGGATTGAACACACTACTGTATTTACAGTAAACAATTAGGGCAATTCCCTGTGTCTGTGTCACAATCTTTATTTCTTGTAATAATAATAAAATGTACTGATTTTAACTTACTGGCTATGCTTGTGGTACTTAAGAAGTAATTTTAAATGGTTATTAATATATGCTTTTCCTTTAGACATGAATCCCAACCGATATCCTTGCTCAACAGTCCTCTCAGAGGTGTCAGCATTTGTTATTCTTGTAGCTACTGGTAAATTGTCAACTAATCTAAAATATCATCAACATAATATTTAAATTAGTCTACACTGTATAATTTTACACATAGCAATGTAGTTAGAGGGAACCTAGTAGTAAGACACATTGGTTCCCACTGCCCAACTTTCCAGATATTGTGTGTTGAGTGCTAATACTCAACTTATTGACACACTTGTCTTGTTACTTGACTGTGGGAATTCAAGTAATTCATTACCCTGAGTAGTAATGTAACCAACACCCATCATGTTTACAGTAATGACTGCCTAAATATGATATTCAAATTTATTAACAATAATGATAACAGATCATATAATAACAATATAAAGAGTTGAATTTCTTTAATATAAATGATAACAAAATGTTTGAAAAGTATACTATGATCAAAAACTTACAAATGAACAAAGTATTCATGTTCAATGCGACTAGCAACCTTTTCTGATTCTTCAACACTCCAGTTCATAGGATTGTTCTGTCTATGGCATAACAGTTTGCATTTTATATTCTCTGCCATATGTACCTCATAAGGAGTATTGACAATACGGTTACCTCGTAAGACTTCACCTAAATTTTCAGATTTGTCTAAAAAGGTTCCATTTTTTGGTATACATAGTGGCAATGAGTAATATTCATATGGTAGTTGAGTGTGTATACTGGTCATCTTAACTGCCTTGACTTCAATTCTTTGACCTTTCTTAAATTCAACTGGTGCAACGCCTGGTACATAGAATCCATAACTATAAATTATCAGATTCACTAATACTGTTAAAATCTGAAATATAAACTGAAAATAACAATATTAATAAATGTAAATATTGCATTTAAAATGAAAATAAATAGGTGATTAAAGTGATTTACTTACTGAAAACATATTGGCTAAGCAAACTTTCTTTACTATCAAAATAAGAATAGCATATCCCTATTAATCATTTTGTAAAAATATTGTTGAGATCAATTATTGCAAAGTAGGTACTTAAACATATACATAACATGTATCAATAAAAACTAAAAGACAAAAATTGACAATTTCTATGAAAACTGAAATATTGTGTGTTGCCACTTGCCGTATATACAATATTAAAATAATTAATAATAGAATTGAACTCTATTATAGGGTTTTTCATAATCCGGCATCTTCAGTTAATATTAAATAATAAGTTTAATGCAAGTTATTCGCAATGTTAATTAAAACATTATCTACGCAAACATATATTAGAGGATATTGTGATACGCGTAGGTAACTATATTATAGGTACTGTAATACAGTCATATATTTAGTCCGTTGTGTTGTGCTCATGATGGCAATTGAATTTTTAGTAACTGAATCCGAACCTTCCGTTTTGGTCTCAGTTTCGACGAAAACCGAAACCCATTTTTTTTTAAATATCATATTTGAGCAAGAAAATAGTATAGAATGAAGAAACCGAATCTTCGGTTGGTCACTAGTATTTAGTAAAATTTAATAAGACACATATTTACCAGACTGAATTTATAATTTTAAAACAGTAACAATATATATTTTTATGATGAAAAGACGGACATATTAGCGGTACCGTAGTGGCAAACGGAGTATCTTAAGGTCTTTACAAGTTAATAGTAGGTTCTCTCTGCCTACCATGCTGTGTGCGGGATACAGCGTAAAGCTGAATTATTTCATTTTTACCTTCAGCACGTAATTACAGTATCGTCCAGTAATAATAGAGTGAAGTAAAAAAAGTGTGAAAAATATTTCACACAGATCTTGAGTGAGTGACATACGTTATTAAAATTATATGTATTTATACTCTATATTATTTTTTTTATCTCTGTCCCTTCTTTTCGTGTTCGTAAAAACATATCTCACTCACGTTCACTTTGAAATTGAATGATTAATTCCTATTTCCATTCCATCACTCGTTTGGCATGGAAGTATGCGTTGAACGAGAACGCTTCGATTTTTGATTTTTGTTTTATTTAGTAAAGATAATGTGACAAAGTTCATTTTGTGTTACTTAATAATATTTCACAGTTCCTTGCATAGGAAAACTATTGTGATTAAATATAAAAAAGTGCATTGAAGAGAAGCAACATGGTTCAGGTACCTTTAGCAATGTTTTTTATTGTCACGTTTTTTTATTTTCAATTAATGGTTGACGAATTATTGTTCCATGCGACAATTCAGCATAGTTGTTATTTACCACAAAAGTACAATTTTGGTTTCAGGCTTCAGACGAAATGGAACAACCTGACCTGCCACAAGCATTAAAATTATTTAAAGAAATGAACATGAATGTGCAGCAGGTACTACAATTAGTTGATAACATGTTATTACGTGTAAAAAGCGGTGAAATTACTACGGATAAAGGTCTCAGTTTTTTGGAAATGAAATATCAAATGCTGCTTAGTTATCTAATTAATTTAACATATATTGTATTAAGAAAATGTTCAGGCGAAAAAATCGAATCAGACCCTTCCATTGACAGACTTGTTGAAATACGAACTGTACTAGAAAAAATACGTCCAATAGATTCTAAATTGAAATATCAAATTGATAAACTTGTAAAGACAGCAGTTGTTGGCACTTCAGAAGATGATCCTCAATCATATCATGCAAACCCGGACAACTTAGTAAGTAAGATAGAGGGCAGTGATGAAGATTCTAGCAATGAATCAGAAGATGGGCACACAAAAGAAAAAAATGAAAAATCTAATATCTATGTACCTCCAAAATTGGCAGCTGTTCATTTTGATGACAGTATTACTAGAAGTGAAAGTGAAAAGAAAAATAAAGAGAGAGCAAAAAAGCAATTTCTTAATTCTAGTGTAATGAGGGAATTACGTGAAGAATACTCAGAGGCACCTCTAGAAATGAGTACAGGAAACCATGTAAAACATTCAATATCTAAATATGAGCAGGAAAAAACTGAATATGAAGAAAACTATTTAACACGTCTACCAGTTACAAAAGCTGAGAAAAATCGTCGGAAAAAATTAACAACTGTTGGTATGCTGGCAGATGAAATAACAGGCCGAAGTACAACACGCAAACATAAAATGAAATCAAAAAAGGGTAAAGGTTTTAAAAGGCGGCGTACTCAATAACTTATTATATTGCATTTTTATTTTTGTGATGAATTAACATTTTATACTCTTATGATAACTCACATGAAAATACATATTTTTTTTTATTTTCCATCAGTTACGTGTGGGGCTTAGGTAGGAATTAACATATAATAAATATAGATTTCAATTATCTTTGAATTTTAACTAGACTTGGATTAATAAAAAAGGAACATCTCACAAAACAAAATTTTACTAATATTTTTTCTTGAATAAATCATTAAAAATGTGAGTTTAAGTATTGTTACTATTGACTTTATTTTTATTTGGATTTATAAAGTTTATTTTTAAAGTTGGGCACTAATAAAAGATACTTTTCAGTTATTATTGCCCATTTAATTATGTTATGTTATTGGAGTGGAAACTTTTTGATTGTTTTTTTTTTCATTTTGAAAATGTTATGTGTAATTTTTGTTTCATTATAGCATGTTTGATTTAATGTTAATGTATTAAGTTCTTTTTCTATTTAACTTTAAACTGATTTCAATTATTTGAAATTATTAAATATTAGATCTTGCTAATTCATTTTAAGGTAAAATAAATGTAATAGTATGTATCATATAAAAAAATAGTCTTAGTGTATGAACAAGATGTTATATATTTTTTTACCATATCATGAAAATAGAATGTGAATAAATAACCCTCATGTGTTGTATGTATTTGCATGTGACTTAACTTTTTTCTTGTCTGGTTAATAGCTTTTACAAAGCTTAGAAAAGGTATTAAGAGATTATTTTGAAATAAATTACAATTATATCATTGTAATTTGACAAACTATGAAAAATACATATAATTTAAGCTAAAAGCAAGTAATATAAAATAAAGAAAAGGTGAAATAGGAGAAATTAACATTACACCTCCCTTAAAACGACGCACTTTTTACAACTGTTATCAAATGAAAGGTTAGAAGAGATTTTAGTATACAGGGTATTCAAGTTGACTAAGCACATGCACAGTATATTTTAGCTCTTATAATCCTATTAAAATATAAATATTATAGGTAAGATCTCATTTGTTACAATGTTAAATATTTATCATCATCATTATCATACTGACTATAGAAAATTGATTAATTTATATGTACATAGCCTTACTGCAAAAATATGTAAGACACCTTTTGGAACTTGTTTGCTGCTTGACTAGTAAAATCGTCCAGGGAGGTGCTACATTTCTTAATTAATGTTGTACCAAGTATTTTAATTTAATATTTTGTAATATATAAACAGTGAATGTTATAGGGAGTCACACAGGTAAAGTACAATATCAAGTCAGCAAGCATTTATTTATATCAGCTTGTGATAGATTAATTTATAAAGCCTTCAGTGCAAATATCTATTTTAAATTTGCCTTACTATGTGTATTGTACTAAATGTTTAAGAAATATAATATCAAAACTAAAAAATAAATTAAGTATTTAACTGTTAAGAAGTTTACACCCCCGTGTTGGGTAAACAATAGAAAATTTAATGTCAGTGGAGCTGGAGATTGTTTTTATGCCCATTAATTTAATAATAAAGTTGTCATATTGTAATATCTAAGTTCATACATGAGAACTAATTATATTTTTTAAGCTCACAAACTCAAGGTTTTTGATATTTTGTTTGTGTCATAAGGGAAGATATTTAAAATTTATTTCATTAGTTGCATTATAAATTTGTGTAAGATTTTTTTAATAATTTTGTTTGTCAATTTGTATTATTTTTTGAATTTAAGAATTGTTTGCGGTGACTTGCAAGTTGTATGTTTGGGTTAATTTCTTAAATAATGTAAAGTATTACATAAAATATACTGGCTCATTGCATGTAACATTTTAGCTTTTTACATCTTACTAAAATTTTACCCAAATATTTTCAATTACATTTTCGCAAGTTATTTTATAATGTTATTGTGTTTGTTTCTTATCTTTTGTTAATTATTTTCATTTGACTTTATTAATTTTCAAAATTAGATAATAAATGAAATCTAAGGACATCATGTTTTATTTATTATCATGTAAATCAACAGCAGGAAAATCCTGTAGACAGGAAGCAGGGTTAAAAGATTGGTAGCGAAAAAGCCTCATGTCTCTAATGTGACCGATAGGCGTGTGTGTGTCCAAGCACTGATAGTCGCCTTTGGGCGGTGCCGTCCCATGGTTATGAGTTAAATCGGAACGAATCACTCTATTAAGTAACCACGGTGGTGACGCCATAGTTAACTGAAAAATAAATGGGTAATATTAAAATTAGGTCAAATAATATTTTTATCTTCATATTATATTCATATGGTTAAATTTACCGGTTTAGCTACAGTAGCAAATGGATTCCTGTAATCATCTTGTTGCGTGGTTAAATAGTCCATTACACCAAAGTCTGGAGGAAGCTGTGCCAAGTTTGCATTTTTCATTAACTTGTTACGCCCAGGGGTGCTAACGAGCAAAGGAAAATTACTTACACACTAATTAAAGTATATTTCAAGGCAAAATTAACATGATACATTTCTAGTTATATAGATAACTGCTTGGTAGATTCTACTATAGATCAGGGATAACTTACTCCGTACATGGATAAGAAGTAAAGTTTACTAGTGGCTTAAATTCGTATGTAGGATTAGTTTTTGTGAAAATTTGTTGAAGCATAGCACTAGTTTCGGTTTGTCCTACGTTTTGATCCTGGTCACCCCAACGTAAGTAGGTACTTAAGTGGTTGCTTAGTTGATCGCGATAAACGTAATTGTCTCTCTTCTCGATATGATTCTGAAAGTCCCAGTTCTCAACCTTCACTTTTGGACCATAAGAATTTCTCGAGAATAAGATTTGTCGTGGTTTTTTCGCCATGGGGTTTTTCGTCCTCATCTTCAAAATGTATATATATATGAGAATTTCTAAAAAAAATATTAATAAGCCTTGACACCTTTCTTTTAAATAAGGTGTCAATTTTGTTAGCACACTGGCTTTGTAATTTCATGTCACTTGTGGATTGTATCTTACTTTTATAGTACCTATATATTTTAAATAAATTTTATCAAAAATAAACCGACTTCAAACAATAAAGTAAAAAATAAATTTACTTACTTTACATAAAGTAAAACGTACCTACTTTGATTTTGTTAAACAAAAATAATTAAAGAAAGATTATATATTACCTATATTATATATTACCTATATTATATATTACCTATATAGGTACTACAATATCAAATCACTAAGTTTGTTTTACTAAAAAAGACGGGGGGGTGGGGGTGGGGGGGTGTAATACTGAGAATGATAAGGGAAAGTAATAAAAAAAATTAAGAAATACCTTTTTAGCTTCACGTGGTATTCCCCACATAGCAGGGTAGGCAGTGGGAACCTCGGAATTTAGTGTTATGACACCCCCTTCCCCACTTCCCGCTGAATTTGCGAGACATAGCGTGTAGAGTGACAGAACCCAACGTCTTGTTTTGTCTCGTTACCATCACCGCAAGGAAATTAAAATATTAAATATGTGATTCCCCGAAGTTACGTCCCACAAACATTACGTTTACAGTTTCACGCTTGTGCCTCTACTCCATGACGTCCTCGAAAGATACATTTATTAATTAAAAATAGTTAAGTTTAACTCTTAGGTTACATATCAATTATTTGGCGTAGATACTAACAAATCACTACCTACTACTTACAAATCAAATACCTAAGTAATGTTTATAATTTTAATATGAAGATTTCTTGCTAAAACTGCATTTCTTAATGTGTTAAGTAGATAGGAGCTGGAATATGGAATATTTAAAATTTCTTACTTTTGTAAGCTCGCCAATAAATCCTCCTCACACTAAGCAGCGTTTGTTAAGTACTTAATATGGACTATAAATTTCATTCAAATGAATTTAGGGGATAGCAACGAGTTCAAAATAAATCACCATTTGTATTATTTAGAATTATTGTTTATTATATTTTCGTGCAGATTGAGTTTCTACAATATTTGGCAAAAGAGTTTTTTCTTCTATACGCATATTATCGTCCGCAATACGTATACTTTCTTCCACACATGTAATAAATATTTGATAAAATTCAAAAAACGTGATTTCTATATTTAAATCCATGATGTATTCACTTTCGTATATTTGAGGGAAGATGATTGAAAATATCTTCAGAATTGTCTGAGTAGGTAAATTGCTTATGTTAAAAAGTTTGAAATTAGGTCTTAATTCAGATACCATATTTTCCATTGGGCAGTCTGTAATATGTTAACGGTAGTAGAAATTACCAAAAAAACAAAATATTGGCAAGTAGGTACCTATGACAGTTAACAAGTCCACTACTGTGCAGTGTAGACGTGAGATTTAAAGAGATTGCTTCTTAATAATTTCCATGCCATTTGATACAATATATTTTCAAAATTTAAATTTAAAAAGGAATTCTTATATAACATATAAATATCAAACTAGATAAAAATGAGAAGTTAGTAATTACGTAGATACGAGTATAGGTATTTATGCAGAAAATATGTAACATTAGAAAAAGAAATACCAGAAGTAAAAGTCAATTCATCTCCCAATATGTAGGCATTTTTCCCCAAAATAGGGTTTCCTTCCACAAGCAAAGGTTGTGGCTGAGAAGAGTGTGGTGGAGGTCGTACTGAACACAAAAAATTACGTGCAGTACATGGCCCTTCGAGACTAGTATATAACTTATATAAACTTCTCAATGGTACGAAAATACCATAATTATCAACAAGCTTTCCTAAAAAATATGAATAATTACTACGCAGATATTTCTTTATACATATACATAATATATACTAAGACTAGGAGGCTTCGCTCACTAATCCCAACTTGCTTTGCTCGCTGCAATAATAAAACGAAAAAAGAATTAAACTCTTGAAAAGACGATGTATTTATCAAAAATCGATTTCGAGTATGAAAGTGTCTTCAATTTAACTTTTTTTTGGATAATTTGTTCAGCTACTCATTATAAAATTAAAATCAGCTTCACTCTACATCCCACACATAGAAGGGTAGCCAGACGGAACCTAGTGTTAAGACAATCCCTTCCTTACTTTCCGCAGAATTCTGGAGGCATTGTATGTTGAGTGGCGGAACTCAACGCCGTGCTTTGCCTCGACACAGAGCGAAGAAATGAAAACGTAAATTTAAATAAACATTTATTTTTTTATAAGCTGACTGGTGAACTCCACTGATCTGAAATCTATGTTCCGTCGAATACCGGCACAAATCCAAAATCCCGAGGGCTATTAACTCCAACTCCAATAATAAGATAATGGATATCGGCTGCACGGTAGAAGCTAGAAAGAGATCTTTTTTACCTTTTTTACGACCTATTCCAGGTAAAATATCTTTTTCCATAAATACTCTAAACGCATTCGCTAACATAGTATCTGGTTTCTCATCTGGTAACTGTCTCTTTGCATATAATTTACTAGCAACTGTAATTAAGCTATGTTGAAATTGCCAAAAGTAGATTTTATCAAATGGATTATGAGGATTTTTCGATAACCATTCCGGGTTTTCATGAAATAGATTGTCAATTTCAACAAGAGTTAACCCTTTATCATGTAAATTGCAGTCATAATATAATTGCCACAAGTATAAACGAATAAGAATAGGATTGAAATGGATTTCTTGCTTGTTACATATCGTAGCATATTGATAGTAAATTTGTTTTAATCTCGATTCGTAGCACCTTAAAGATTTACTCAATGAACTAATCTCAAAGTTAATTAAATCTTCGAAATTTATCTGCATAGTGTATTCCTCAATTTTATTTTGAGGAATATTTAAGTGTTTATTGTTTTCTATAAAATCACTGACAATTTTAGCTCTTATTTCAGATTGCTTATCGATATTTTTTATCACTTTCTCAACGTGGTAGAGAAGGCCAACAGAGTTGTCACAAATATCGAATGTGAAAGGCTCAGCTAATTTATTACCATCATTATCTCCTCTGTCCAATGACGTCATGTTATCATTTACAAACAAGTACTTGTGTTGTAAGATGCGACCATTGTTAGTTACAAATTTTCCCATACCGTGTTTTTTATTCTTTAGAAATTCTCCTTTGTAAAAAGAACCAAGACCAAAACCTAGATTTAGGACTCCAAATCCGTTACGTTTGCCCCTATGCCAAAAACCACGATACGCGCAAATAGAAGGGCACGACATTGAAGTATTATAGCACATGTTCCAAATATAAATACCATAACCTGACATTACGCCATTTTTCCATTCACCTCTGTAAAACTTTGCGTAAAAAGTTATTATAGTTACATTACATTTCATGATATACTTATATTCAAATAGTTTATACTTTTTTAAGTAAGTAACTTACATCATGATTTTGCCATATCATCAAACCTTTTCCTTCCCTAACATAATTATCCCATTCGCCTTTATACCCGCTTGACTTGCAATATTCGCGAGAACCGAATCCATGACGTACGTTCTTTAAACAATAATTCGATTATTTTATTAATTACATTATTTACATGTTTTCCACAAGATCTGTCTGTCTGAATATAAGTAGGTACATTCTTACATGATTCCATTCTCCTTCATAACAGTTTTTAAACGTCCCGTCATAATAAATAACGCCTTCATCATGTTTAGTACCGTAATACCAACCTCCGTAGTACGATCGCTGTTTTCGTGAATCGACATATAATCCATTGCCATGCCGAAGATTTCCCACAAAATCCCCTTCGTACCATGTGTCATTTTTCCATTGAATGATTCCTTTGCCATTTATTTCGTTTTCTTTAAAATATCCCTATAGGTGAGTAAAATAAAATAAAATATTAATAAACACAACAAAATTATCACCAGATTAAATATCTTATGTAATGTGTTAAGTAAGTAACTAAGGCAAATAAAAGAGATTACTAAGTAAATTGTTCCGTCTGACCACTGATATCGACCTTCCCCATGCATACATTTCATAGAAATGTTTCCTTCATACAAATTTCCATTGCGGAAACGAATTGTAGCTTTTTCGTCTGGAGCCGCCCACCAACATATTTGGAGTAAATCATTCTACAATATGCAAATATTGGGTTACTTAAGTAGTTAAGTGTTGAATTCGCTACAAGTAGAGTTGACGACTATAAATTAAATTCAAAATATTGAATATTAAGTAACTAAATGAATTCTTCATCATATTAGAGACTAGCAAAAAAGATTTTTCATAAGTTATTTTAAAAAAATCCTGTGAAGATGTCCCTACTTTTGACATTCTTAATAGTTTTAAACTTTTTCAAGTGTTATTCTACATTCAGGAAAAAAATTATCTTTAGAAAACCTAGTGAGAAATACGAAGAAAACGACGTAATATACAAATAAAACGACTGTGGGTATATATAAATTGGCATATAACAATTTACGTAGCTAGACACAATCGTATGGCTTAGTGGTCTGAACAACTGGACGATTTCCAAGAGGCGTAGTTCCAAATCCCGCTAAATTAAATGTTTTATACGTTTATTAAAAAATTATTTTCATAGTGCTAAAACAACGGGAAAAGTTTACAAAGTGGGTTTATTTCTCATTACCTGTGCATTATCACTTGATTCCATTTTTGACTGACTCTTTTTCGATTTAGATGGCTTGTTACCTGTAATTATCCAATTTGGTGATGTTTGATGTACGGTTTAAATCTTATTTTTAAAATAAATCAAAAATATTTTCTATAATTAGACCTATAGCTTTCTTTTTCTTATTAATACCGATCAGCTCACTAGTCGTTTTGGATTCCTCTAAGGTAGTTATTTCAGTTTGACGTCTTTGAATCACTTCCCAGGACTCTACAATGTTGTCAAGCATTGATTCGAATAATGAAATAATAATTTCCTTTCTCACAGAACCTTTTGAGCGGTAGCCGATAGAAACATCGGATTCACTTATGATATGAGTCGCCGACGGTTCACGTACTGTGTGCGCTGATTCAAACTCGCTTCTTACGGTAACGCCACTCAAAATCAAAGAACTATCGCGACGCGATGTAGTTTTCTGTGAATCAACATAATACATATTTATTAAGTAATCGTATAAAGTTTATTTAATTAGCTAGCTTGATTAATTATCTTGCTTATGGCTTTTAAGCGCACATAGCATTTATGACTAAACCAAAGATTTAATAATGAATGAATTTGTCAATAGGTTTTAAAATAAAAAAGAAAAATCAATACCTAGATAATTATAAAAAAAAGTTCGAATATGTAGGCATACAATAATGCATGGATTATGGAAGAACAATATGGATATACCTAAATACTACCTAAATACTCAAATAAAACTAATATTTAACAAATAAATCATTTATTCGTATATTTCTAGACCTAAATAACAACTAACAATTAATGTAGTTCTAATGTAATAAATTAAGTTTATAAAATATGTCACTTATTAAATAAGTAGTTATCATATAATGTGGTAAAGATACTCTAAGCATGTAACTAACTAATCAAAATGCGCAATTATTTGGTTAAGTTGAATTACTATAAAGATCGCAACAAAGACTTGGTATTGGACTATTTCTCTTTATAACAATAAAGAAAATTGTTACAGGTTAGCTAAGTATATGTATAAGCATGTTAAAAAGAAATTTAATTATAAACGATTATTAAATTAGAAGGTACTTAGAGTAAATAACGATAAATTTGGTTATTTTAGAACCTAATATTTTTATAGTTCAGAAACCATTATAGTCGACGAAACGTGTTGTGATGTTTCGGATGCGTATATTAGGTGCCTTAGGGTCGCTACAAAATTGGGAGAGGGCACCGCCAAACACTAAGGGCACCACTTCAGAAATACACAAAGTGGCGCTTTCGTCCGCATGTTAAATATTATGCACGCAACTGTTTGATTTGTGCTCGTTTCTCAAACATCACAACTCGTTGCGCCGATTACATCAATAATATAAATGCATAATCTGCAGGCATTGTTTTTTTGCACGACATAAATAATCCTAAAAAAAGTGGCATAATATATTTCGTTGTCTATTTGGGGTTAAAATTATTAATTAATAAAAAATACACTTTTTAAAAGTTATATTTTGAAGAAAAGAAGGACATATTTTATGGTGAATATTTATTATACCAAATTGTAATTGCTTTCTTAATAAGAAACAGATATGTATCAACTATTTGTTTTACAGTTTTTATATATTAAAATTAAAAAAGACATTTAAATCACTGTATGGATTTAAAGGTTTACTTTACACCTTTGATCAACTATATACTAGATTGAGGATTAAAAACAGCCCGAGAAATAAGAGCACAAAAAAATGTGCGGACGTGCCAAAATGCCACAGTGTCCTAAAGCAAACACTGTGGCATTATAAAATCAGTATTATTTCCTGGTGTCTATGGGAAAACGGCAATTGCAGAGCGTTAAAAACAGTTGAAAGAAAAATTCATAGATAGATAGATTAGGAGTAAAATGTTTTCTATTAGTTACGCGCTATACTAAATTAAGCCTTAACACACTGTATAACAGTGTGTTAAGGCTAAGGCTAAGGGTTGGATTTTATTGAAATGAAATATTGAATTTTGAATTTCTGTTTATATTGACTGGTGCCATATTTGTATGCAATCTGTTATCTAGTATATAGGTGATCGAAGGTTACATTTCGTTTAAGCGTTGCTATACAGGTTAAGTTTCGTCTTACATAGTATATTAACAACATCTACCAACTAATCTACTGTACAATTATAACCTTTGCTTACTACCAAGTAAATTGGTCGATTAATAATCTCACATTTTAAGCGTAATAAGTTTAAGCTGGAACGACCAGAGTATATTTGCTTCTTTGCATCAACAACATGGTATTTGGACAACGGCTTTATCGGAGTCAACTGTATATATGGAAATTTACTATAAAAAAATAGTAGTAACAACATTACAACCAGTGTTAAAAAATATTCTAGGGCTCAAGTTAATTGTATCTAAATCTCATCTAACCTTGAAAATTTAAGGTTGATACCATCATTAACGTATGTTATTTATAAATATATAGTATGATTGTTTTCGTTTGTACAATTCTTGGCAAACCAAACCGATAAACATGATAGTAAGTCAATATTAAATGTTTACATTAGGCTACATATCTTATGCTTTTATAAATATGAGGTTGTTTGCAAAGAAGCTAATCATTCACGTAATATTATTCTATACACTAAGTCCTACCATATCTTTGGCATAGTTAATGAGCAATCGGATTGCCATATATCACTCAGTTTACATAATAAGTTTAAAAATATAATATATTACAAAAAATAATAAAAAATGATTTTTAATCATTTACTTAGTCTAAATTACTATAGCTATGAAAGGACTAAATATTCCCTATCAATTACAATGCTAATTAATTCACTAATAAAAAGACTAGAATAAACTACCATTGAATAAATAAACTAATATTTCAGAGCTAGAGAGTGGATCTTGAATGTTGTCAAACCATCTATCAATATCAAAATATACTTAGTTACTTGTTCCCAGATCCCATTGACTTTAACTTAGCAGTATATGCTGGCTTTTACTTATATCCTTCACGCTATATCTCTCATGTAGCATAAGGAACCTAGTATTAAGACACTCTGTCCCACTGATCTTCGAGACTGGCGTGTTGAGTGGCAGAATTCAACGCCGCGTTAGCAGAGTGGGAAAAATATTATAATACATTCTTCTGAGTGAGAATTAAGCTCACAACCGTCGAATTTGTAGTCAGATACTGCACCACGATAGACCGAATCATTGATATGAGTATTATTTTAAAATTTCATCAATAATAAATGATGATTTCGAGAACTTATATAAATTTATTAAAATATACATTAAATAATTGTAGAAAAAATATATAGTATTTATTTGTATTCTTGACTTTTTTTAATATTTTAATTTTTTATTTCATTTTAAAATATTTAAATAAGATTTTTTTATGTTAATATTATATGTGACCAATTTAAAATAAACTCTTTTAAACTTTTTGATCTACATCTCACTGATGACGGATTTTTTTGCAAGAAATACAAATTCTCGTTTGTATGTCATACACAGTCTTCAAGATCTTTGCAGTTGCTCTAGAGCTTCTACATATTACATTGAAAGCTCGAATACCAGCTTTTATATTAAAAGTTTTCGAACTTTCATTACCTTACATACCATATGAATCACATATACAGAACAAAACGGGAGGGAATTCACTAAGTTTTCACTAAGATGAATGATCAACACCACTAATACATTAATTAGATAATATCAAGTTATTAAAAACTCATGTGCCATTTTCACTTAATTACAAGTGAAGATTATAATTTATTTAACGTGCTACGATTAAGTTGCTTTTGCTTATTATAGCTATTGTTACTATATTAGTGCATTCTAATTTTTAACGGAACGACGGTGAAAAACGAATAAATGGCAATTTTTATTAGCCTCACACTGTAACCTGCAATAGATAGAGGGAACTTAGTGTGAAGCCACTTCTTTCCCTACTAACTTCCAATTTTCAAGACATCACGCTTTCAATAGCAGAACTCAACGCCATTACATCGTTATTCTATTAAAAAAAAATAGTGGTTGACAACCCTGATATTGACAATTCACTAGACGTTTGCCATCTCTAGCACTACATCCAAGCACTGGCCCGCAGGTTGTCCACGATGCTGGCGCGGCGGCGGCACGCGCGCGCGCAATGCTCGAGGGCGAGGCGGCGCCAGGGTCACGAGTCATGCAGCAGGCGCTGGTAGTGCGGGAACACCTCGTACGGCGGCACGTGCAGTCCGAACTCGAGCGCAACTAGCACGGCAAACTCGAATTTGATCAAATCCTTCTTGTTCACTCTAAATGTTGTTTCTATGCGCTGGAATAAACGTTCAATATTACATTTGTATTATAATATTATACACATTGTATTATAATAATACGTATGTAATATACACATTGTATTATAATAATACAGACAGAACCACACATTGCGAGTATATTAACAAATAGTGGCGGAATCAAATTGTTATACAACGCTCGGTTTCACAGCCGAAAAAAATATTTTATGTTATAATGTGTCCATCTGGTAGCCGGCTGAACACCACAAAATGTTGACAAGTATAGAGATCGGGTGAATGGTGCTTGTGGGAAAGGAATTTCTTCTTTTCCACACTTATTATCCTAACATGGAATAATTAAGTCATAGGTTAACTTAGATTTAATTAGGTTGAAATTCGTTATTGTTTTTTCTAATATTGAGGACAATAGTATATATAATTAGATTAATTAGTATCTTTAAATTAATTAATTTAGTTTATACAAAATCGTATTCTTTAACCCTCCTACTGCAGCCTCCTAACTACGAGAATTAAATAAAAAACAATAATTGTGTAATAGACAATATGTTATTGTTGATAATCTTTTAAGTATACAAATAAATGTTTACCTCTATAAGTGCTTTCAGCATTTCACCTTTAACATCATTTAGCTTTGCCGACAGCAACAAGCAAGCTCCAGCACAAAGCTTTCTGTTATCTTTATTGATGAGATTTGCGAGTATTAATTTTTCAAAGTAAACATATGCCTGGGCTACTGACAGCAAATCTATGCCGCCACTATCATGCTTGGCTATTTTTCTCATTTCTTTCTTAATACTGAAAATAAGTATATTAACTTATTTTAATATTTAAATATATTTTATGTTTATCAATTACTGGAAGAAAATATATGCTCTATAAGTTTGGCGACAGCAACATTTATAAATTTCTACATCCAAAGTGAGTGGAAACAAAAGGGTATAATAATTCATACCAAAAACATTTATCTTAAAAAAATATTTAAAGAAAACATAAATATATCTTAAGTACATGTTTTATAGTTGAATGGAATCTAAGAGGCGCGGGTTAGAGTCCTACTATGTTTAAATTTTTATGTTATTTCATATCCTTCATATATTCAATTCTTTCATATCCTTAGTGCAGAATTACACTTGAAAAATGTTAAAAATATTCATATTCATTGTACCTCCTAAGTTTACTTAATGTCAACTTTATATGTGGAAATTTCTCTCTGAACTTGTCATTAAGCTCTTTTTTCAAATCTTGTGGTCTCACATAATCAATAATGGACGTCATGTATGAAGTGAATGTGAGAAGTGTTCTGTGCTTCCCAGCAATTAGTTCAGGATCATCAAGGACATTTGGGCAATAATGAACCTGTAATATAATAAATATAAAATGTAAGTAACTATTATAGTCTATTAAAAAGGACTTTAAACAACAACGACAATTATATGACTAAGATAGTGATAACATTAATGTAAATATATATAACTTTACTGATGTCATATAATCATGTATTCAATACAATCTGTTTGTACTAATAAAATCCTTTGATTATTAGCATAATTTACATAATAGGTGTCACTGTAATTACGACGTCATTTGATACTGGTTCCATTACCGATTGTATTAAGTGGCGATAGTGTGCTGCGTCTGTTCCAGTGGGTTTCCAATAAAAGCAAAAACGACACGGCACACGGTTCTAAGATTTTGTCAAGACAACTTGTTATTAGAAATTGCATTTAAATATTGTAACTACGAGTGTATATAGAATTGAATTGTGTAGAACAAGTGTAAATAAAGTCATTGTAAAAGCTGGATTTTATGTCTGATTCGTTGGTTCGTCCAACATGATTTAATTTTATATGTAACAAAATTCTTATAATCAACACTAACTATAACAAGAAATATATATATCATAAATGTATAGTTTTTAAATATAACTCACATATTTTTGAGATATTATTGCTCCTTCATCCCAATCAAAAGTTTTATTTTCAATAGATGAATGTGGAGGAGATGATGCAATTGTAGACCGTTGTGATGATTCATAGGAAAAGCACCTAGACCATGTTATCATTAAATTAAGATCACAAATATACAACTATGATTCTCATGCAATTAACATCTTACTGAAGCTGTATTGATTGAATAACATGCATTAAGTTCAATACATTACTTCTCACGTGAACATCTTCATGCTTTTAATTTTTGTGACATCCTAACCAATATTAATATTAAAAATGCTAAATTAACGGCATGGGTTAGTGTTAGCTGGCTATACAAGCGTCTCAATTTTATTACACATTGTAACTAAAAATATTCTTATTTTCAGATACAACCAAACTTATAGTAGATAGTTATGACTATTTGCGTTACTGAAAAGGTCATGTTCATTTCAATGTCATCTTGAATATATCTTGTAATAGCTACCAATTAATTAGTATAGGATTTCAAAACTTTGTAACAAATGGAAATTAATCAAATTAATAAAAAAGTTAAAATTATATTAATTTAAGATTTTTTTTAAAAAACTTTATAATAAAATAACCAGTATTCTACATACACTTTGTGGATAATCTAAAATAAACTATGGCTATATTGGTGAGTCTGATTAGCATTAGTATTACTAATTAGCTTAGCATTACAAAATATTTTTTTTATTTTTACCATTTTTTATCCTTGCGTCTCGTCAATAACTTAGTCCTGAAATTTAAATGTTAGTGATGGCATGAGAGATGACATGTAGTAATCAATTATGGTAAAGCTGTATGTGATATTCAATGATCTTAACCATTTTAAATTTTAATTTATTTTATTGTTGCCTATAGATATTATAAATATATGGTAACATGAGTACTTTGCATACTGTATATGTCAACTTGAAACAAACAACCAAACACAAAAAAATATGAATGTGAAAGATATAACACATGCACAATTGTTATGGTTTGTAATGAAACATCAAATTGTAATGTAATGAAATTTACAGGATACCTTGCAATTACATGGGGATGGCGATTTAGAATTTTCCATGTAGCTTTATCAGCAAAATCTCCTTCATACATTTTTTTATATTGTTCCCTGGTACAAATTCTTGATGGTACAAGAAGTTTAGAATATGAAATGTCTTGTCCATTCTCCTCTCTCTCCAAGCCTAAAAGGTCAAATGGATCTACACCATTGTCTGTGATAGATGACAATGGCCTAGGACCAGATGTATTGCGTCTGCGCACACCTTCTTTCCTTAAATCAGCCCTATCAACAAATTTACAAATTTTAATAGTCAATTGAGGCAAATGATGATGCAGTGCGTGATTGTGCAACTGTAAATGTGCAGTGGAAACAGAAGTGTCCTAGTGGGAGAGGTTCCCTATGTCTACCCCTGCTATATGTGGAATACAGTGTGAAGCTCAAAAAAAATTCTAATATAGTATACCTATTAAACTTATATAGTTAAATAAATTCAACTTACCGAACACCTTTTATCGTTTTTGAATATGGTATAGTACTGAATAAAACACATGGAACACCTAGTGCTGGAGCAAATACTAGTCTTTCATCTTTAAATGATACACCTTTTGCTGATTTTATTAATCTTAATTCTTTGTTATAAGCATGATTTTCCAGAATGCATGTACTGCTTGTTCTAAAGCGGCCTATAATAATTAAGAAATAGGTATGTCAGGTAACTATAAAGTAGACAGTATATAAATTAAAGATTTGATCATTACCAAAGTTTAAACTTTCTGAACTGCTTTTATCATCTTGTGTAATGCCACTTATTTTCTTAGGTCTTATTGATGAATGTCTTTCTTTAAATATATCTGTATTACCAGAGGAGCATCTGTAATATAATAAAAGTATTTTTATATTTTCTTCATATAGTTATATTTTTTTATTACTATTATTGTTTTATATTAATATTTACCTCTCTCGAATGTTACTGTTAGAAGTTCCTTTAACAGGAGTTATTGCAACTGGTTCAGAATCAGAACTTAAGGACAGATTGTCTCCACCGCTTTTTTGGATTGGGCTAGTAGTTTGGGGTAATTTAGAGCGATTACGAATACTGTTACGTAAAATATCTTTGTGATTATTATTCTGAATATCTTTAGCTTTTGTTTCACAGTCACATTTTTCTGATTTTGTCGATTTTTTATCGATTATCTGGCACAACTCAGTATCCTTGAATGATCCGTCTAGAGAAATGTTAGACAAGAAAGTTACGGCTGCAAGTCGCCTACGAGCTTTCTCGTATTTATTACGATTAAATGACATTATTACCATGTAAATAAACTGATTGTTACAAATTACAAAACAAATTTGTTATTACACAATCAGCTGCAGTCTCCACTAATGAATGCAGTGATAAACTGACAAGTGACAAGCACTGACAAGTATATGCAAGTATATTAGATTAGAAATTAGAATGTTTTCTGTGGAGTGTGGAACATATTGACACTTTGAGAGACGTATAAAATATGAATATGACATTTTCAAATTCATATATACACATCTGTGGTACGGTCCAATAGTGATATAGGGATATATCTTGAAAATACAAATAAACTACCGTACCGTGGAGATTTCTTGTATCGTTACTTACTTAACGATTAAAATGATTCGTTATATAATGGCTATATCTAAAATAAAACTTTGCGATATCTAAGTCAGCAAAATATTTTTTATTATTTTTTAAATTATTATCTTTATAAAATAAAAACAAAATGTAAATAAAACTTACAAACGTCAACGTCAAAGTCAAGAAATGACAATTGAAGCAACTCCTGTAGTCTCATGTACCTACCTACTTGCTGTTAGTGTTGTTGAAACATAAATATTGTTTAAATGCAAAGCGTTTTTAACGCTTTTGTATTTTAAATAGTTATTACCGAGGCATGTATGGAGTCTAATACACCTAATTCATCCAACTCTTCTAGAGCGACGAGATTCATGATGGAAGGAGTTGGAGCTAGAGTTATAAGAGGCCCTGATTGGAAATGGGGTAAACAGGTACATTTTATTAAAAATATTATACTTAATTTATGTTATATGCAATAATTTTCTCTGCCGTGTACTGTTACATAGGATCGGCTTTTCATATCATGCTGCTCCATGTGGTTTGTTGGCATCTATTTTATGGCCAAGTTTATTTATGTCTTTTTAACCAATTGTCAACCAGGTAAATTGAGGTATACCTACTTTCTACCCCTCTGTTTCGTAGCCATGTGAGATATACTCAGATATGTTCAAAAGGCCTATGGAAAGGAGCATTATGAGTATCAGAAAAAGAAAAGAATCAAACAAACTCAAGTCACAGATATCCTTATAAAAATAGACTTACTAAAGTGGAGATGGTCAGTGCATCTAATAAAAAGTAAACATTGAGCAAAATTATAACAGATTGCTATCCAAGAGATGGTAAGAGGAGTAGGGGAAGGCAGCACAGAAGACAAGAAGATGAGATAAAATGGATAGAAAACATTGGAAAATGTTAGAGGAGGCCTTTGCCAGCAGGCACACTGAACTCAGAGATATACTATGACTATATTACTAACAAATTTAATATAATGCTCAGGATAACAGGCTTAATGTAATGTAATGTATAATATAATTTTTAAATATTTCAGGATGGTGGAGAGGGTCATGTCGGAACAGTGAGAAATTTTGAATCTCCGGAGGAAGTTGTTGTTGTTTGGGATAATGGAACTGCTGCAAATTACAGATGCTCAGGAGCATATGATTTACGAATTTTAGATAGTGCACCAACTGGAGTCAAACATGAGGGTACTATGTGTGACACTTGTCGTCAACAGCCAATATTTGGTAAGTTTTTTGACAGTAGTAGTTATTTATTTTTGTTGGAATAATCTAATAAGTATTATTTTACTATTACACAACTTATAAATATACTTTATGTAGGTATTCGTTGGAAGTGTGCTGAGTGCAGCAATTACGATTTGTGCTCTGTTTGCTATCATGGGGACAAACATCACTTGCGTCATAGATTTTACCGTATAAGTGCACCAGGTGCTCAACGTTGTCTTGTTGAACCACGTAGGAAAAGCAAGAAGCAGGCTGTCAGAGGAATATTTCCAGGAGCAAGAGTAGTGAGAGGAGTATGTATAAAAACATTTGCTATGAATTTGTAACCATTAATATTATGTGACAAGTGTAAATTAGAAAAAAACATAAATATTTTATATTAATTTAATATATATATTGGTTTTTGTAAATATTCTGCAAGTTTTATATTCTAATATTGGCCTTTTAGGAAGCTTGTTATTATATCAAGTACCATTAAATGGAAAGTACACTATTTAATTTTAAAATAATGTGTTATTCTAGGTTGATTGGCAATGGGAAGATCAAGATGGTGGAAATGGAAGAAGAGGCAAAGTTAATGAAATTCAAGATTGGTCAGCAGCAAGCCCACGATCTGCGGCTTATGTTGTATGGGATAATGGTGCTAAAAATCTTTATAGAGTTGGATTTGAAGGCATGGCTGACTTAAAGGTAAACAATATATAAAACTTGTAAATATGTAAAAGGAACAATCTAAGCAAATATCCTATCCTATTAATATAATATATATAATCCTACTAATAAATATACAGGGTGGAATTGTCAGCGACACTTTAAATGAAACCACAGTTTTAACTACTCTATAAAAGCCTAATATAATTCGGAAAAAAAATAATTCTCAAAAATGTAAAAGTTTTTTTTTCAAACAAAATAAATAATAAAATTATCGTTTTAAAATAAAACGCCATTTGTAAAGTATAACATAGGCACGCACACACTTACCTGTCAAAGCGGCAACGTCGCATACGTATGTGTGAGTGACACGAAATACAGGTATGGATAAAAATCGTGAAATGTAAAAAAAATCCTACGTCCAAACCGTTGAGGTACCTTGATTATTTTTTTTAATTCTGGGTTTGAAATATTTTACCTTATATGCAGTTTCAGTAAAAGAAGCGCTGCCTCTTCCACCCTGTATAATATGAATGTGTAAGTTCATGTTGATGTAAGTTTGTTCCACTTTCATGTAAAAACTACTAAAGGGTTCTTGATGAAACTTTACAGTAATAGCTTATTTATATATTAGAATAACTGTAATATAGGCTACAATTTATGTAAAGGTTTTGTGGCCATAAATGGCTATGCTGCGCCACAACGGCTCCAATTTAATGATAATAAAGTTATAGTAAATAATAAAATTATTATAAATCAACTTTATGCCGTATCTCGCACCATAGGCAGATCAAACCTTAGTCTTTCTGCCAAATATTTCGAGGCATTGCATGTTCAGTAGCGGAACTCAATTGCCCGGAAGCCAGAACGAAGAATTGTCCATCCTTATTAGATCTCATAATATGGCCAGTCCATTTCCATTTCAGTTCTTATCTAATAGGTCACCGGAAGAAATGATTAATAAATAATAATTGCCCCTGCGCTATGACGGCTCCAAATAAATATTATTATAATAACTTTAAAATAAATGATGAACTTGTTATAATTAATATATAAAAAAAATTATGAGGTCATTGTGGCAAATTGGGGCAATGTCTGATCATAAATGCAATTGAATATAAATAATTATAATAATAATATCACCCTTTGGCCTAATATTATTTTCTAATTATTGCAGGTGGTAAATGATGTTAAGGGGCAAAATGTATACAAGGAGCATCTACCACTTTTAGGAGAGTTGGGACCAGGTCGTACTGGACCCCATGGCTTACAAGTTGGGGATCATGTAAGATTTTTATTTAATTTTAATGAAGCATTGCTTTATCCCATATACATGGATTCATTATAATTATGTGAATAATGAATCCATGCATTAAATAGGTGGTAAATAGAAAGTAAAGTGTCTTAACATAAAATTACACGTAATTGAATTCTTTTAATCGATAAATATGACAGTAATTAATGAGGCCATGGTGGTACAATGGGGCAGTGTAAACATGGTTGTGGATCTGTGGTCCTTGTTTATTCAGGGAATTTCTTGTAATTTTCTTGGTCTGGCTTCTTTATTCTTAAAGCGCAGCGTTAAGTTCCGTCACTAACACGCGTCTCCAATTCGTGCGGAACGTTGAGAGCAGAATATCTTAACAATGAGTTCCCTTACATGTGTGAAGTTTTTTTAATAATCATAACATATATTTTAGGTAAATGTCGACTTGGACTTGGAAATAGTGCAATCGTTGCAACACGGCCACGGCGGGTGGACGGACGGCATGTTCGAGTGTCTCAGTACAACAGGCGCTGTCGTTGGCATCGATGAGGATCACGACATAGTGGTCACTTATCCTAGCGGCAATCGGTGGACCTTCAACCCTGCTGTGTTAACTAAGGCATTATACCATTTATTTTTTATCCATACAACATACCGATTAAAGGTATAATAGGACATGTCAAATGATAACGTTTACGGGAGAATGGAATAATGGGTTATCTTGCTCTTAAAGGAAGCAAAATAATTTATAAATATAAGTATAAAGTATATATTTACAATTATACTTTACAGTTTTACAGTATTTACAGCACATATCTTAAAACTTTCACGCCCTGCTATGCAGTTAAAAGCGTAAAAATGAAAAAAATATTATTATATACTTTAATATCTCCCATGTTTTGCGAATAGACAAAGAAAACCTACACTTGGTTAGTAAGACACACTTTCCACTTATCCTTGTGAGAAAATTTACCACGTTAACACACTAGTCTTAGGATTCCCTTAGCCTAAAAGAAGTAAATGAAACAAATATCGTACCTAGGCGTGCAACAGTACGGTAGTCGCGTCCACCTCGACTCCGAATCACGGCGGCGCGTTCGCGGTGGGCGACCTCGTGCAGGTGTGCTCGGACCAGGAGCGGGTGAAGACATTGCAGCGCGGCCACGGCGAGTGGGCGGAGGCGATGGCTCCGGTAACATATCATTATATAATTTTATAGTACAGTCGACGAGTCGTCGCCTTCCTGGAGTTAGTCTTTCACTTGGGAACAAAGTAATCGAAAGTAAGAAATATAAAATCAAATCAGTTTCACACTGTATTCCGCACACAGCAGAGTAGGCAGAGGGAACCTCTTGTTAAGACAATTCATCAACTGACATTTGGTTACTGCCACTAAGTTATTCTTTAACTTACATTAAATCTCATAAATATTATAGTTACAATAAAATTACCATTTCACTGTGTGAAACTGTTTCTTTCTTTTTATTTTCAATATTTTCAAATACTGAAAAAAGTTTCTAAATAATTTTCGTATTAATTTTAGAATAATTAATTTCAAAATAATTTTAAAAACTATTACTTTATTCACGTGAATCACGTCAGGTCATTACCTCAGTATGAACTATTATCTTTTTATGTTATAGTATAAATTTCATTTAACGAGCTCTAACTACCATCGTAAAGGTCAATTATGAAAACGAGCGTTTGACATCAGGAAATGCAGATAATACGACTATATTTTGTTTATATTTCTTAATCTCAGCAAACAAACACGTGCACTTAAATGAGTTTCATTAAAACTTTATATGAAATATATTGTGATAGTAAATTATAAAATTTTATTTTACCGGCAAATGGTAAACTAATTATATTTGTTACAGACGCTCGGCAAAATCGGTCGCGTGCAACAAATCTATCACGATAACGATCTGAAAGTGGAAGTCTGCAACACTTCATGGACTTACAATCCGAATGCGGTCACTAAAGTGGCGTCGTTTGATGGCAGTATTCCAGGAAATTCATCAGGTATATTGGAATTTTGCCTTGACATTATATCGATAGGTAGTTATTTATTTATGACGTATATTTGCTGATGAAAATTTTTGAAAGTGGTAGACATTTTAAATTTATTTCACTCCAATATAAAATTAAAAACTGCTATGGATGAGTTTCAAACAATTACTAGAAAACAAAGTTGTAGGAAAAAAATTATACACTGGTTGTTTAGTGAGAGAGATTGTCTATTCTATTTTTAATAATTATACATTACATTACATTACAAAAAAAATATTAAAACGGTTATTCATAAGCTTTCAAAGTGCGCAGTATCAAATATTGTTGTTTGTTTATTTAAACAGAATGTTATTTTTTTAGAAGTTAAATATCTAAATAGTATATATAATTGCAGGGGACCGACTGTCCGTGCTGCTGAGGAAGCTGTTCGAATCGCACGTGACGGGCGACGCCAATGAGGAGCTGGTGAAGGCGGCGGCTAACGGCGACGCCGCGCGCTGCAGCGACATACTGTCACGTGACGGCGCGCCCGCCGACGTAAACGGCGTATACGGCGGACACACCGCGCTGCAGGTCACAACTTCTTTTGTATATCATTATTATTTATTAGTTTTAACTTTTATCCCGCAAATATTAAAGTAGGCAGAGGTAAAGTTAAGACACTTCCGTTACTCCTTTTCCAACTACTTCTTAAGGCATTGCGGGTTGAGTGGCGGAACCCAACGCCGCGCTTTGCTTCATGTTTAGAGTGAGGAAATGAAAACATTAAATATTATATGTCATTTCCTTGAGTGGGAAACATCTTTATAGTCATACTCTTGTGCCGCACGATAATCTTTTGAGGAAAGTGATGAACGGATGTGTCTTAATAGGAACGAAGTGTATTAATACTACTCCCAGGTTACGTCTGCTTACTTTGCTAAGTGCGGGATAAATATAACTGAAAAAACCTTGTTATTATCTGAATAATATCAGAAAGTATTTAGTTTATTCTATTTATTGTAATACGTCAGTCTATAAGTGGATACTGACATAGTCTGTACGTGTCCCAGGCGGCGGCGCAGAACGGGCACGTGGAGGTGATCGTGGCGCTGGTGGGCGCGGGAGCGGAGGCAGATGCGGAGGACCGCGACGGGGACCGCGCGGCGCACCACGCGGCTTTCGGCGACGAGTCTGCGGCGCTGCGCGCGCTAGCGGGCGCCGGCGCCGACCTCAACGCGCGCAACCGCCGCCGCCAGACGCCGCTGCACATCGCCGTCAACAAGGGCCACCTCGCCGTCGTGCGCACGCTACTGCAACTCGCCGTGCACCCCAGCCTGCAGGTCAGTGCCGGACCTTTTGTCTTATTATAGAGTTAAACAATTTTTGTCATATTATCTTCCCGCATTTTGAGAGGAAGGTCCGTTAAGTGAGCTGTTTAGTGGCAATGCATTAAGCAGCGTTGTCTCTAATTTTATCGAGCAAACACTAGTATTCAAATACAATTTATCCCTAATATGAGTAAAAAATTCACGATTCAGCCTTCCTTAACTAAATCAATTTAAATAACAAGTTATGTAAGCAATGTTATATAAAGTGATCAAATGTAACAATATCTTTACTCACACAAGTTTTAATTATAAATTATAGTTTTGAAAGAGCGCATATATTGTGTACAATCCGCGAGGCTTAAGCTGAACTTTGCATTAGTGTGAGTGATTAATACAAGTAGAGTCAAGAAAAAATACTTAAAAATATTTATTTTATTATTCAGCTTCACGCTGTATTCCGCATACAGCAGGGTAGGCAGAGGGACCCTAGTATTAAGACTCCGTTCCCCACTTTCTGCCGAATTTTGGAGGTATGGCGTGCAGAGTGGCGAAGCTTAACACCGCGCTTTGTTTCGACACCAGAGCGAAGAAATGGAAATGCATATATCTGATTTTATAAATATATATAAGTACACGTTTTTTAAACTGATTAAGAACTGACGCATACTAAATACACAGATTATATATGAATCTATTTTTTATAATATTTCAAATGACTACAATGTTTCTTTCATGTCTATAGATTTATATACAAAATGTTGTTCTACGAGCATGTTCCATTAGTGACACCTACACTGGGCTCGAAAACTAATAATATTTCAAACATGCTTGTATGTACATATAATATTTTTATCTTTATATATATGTATAATAAATGATATAAAACACAAAAATTAAAATAATATACAGTTAGTAAAATATAGACTTAAATTGTATGACTATAATTACTTAACAAGCAATCATATTACCGATGTTTTTCTTAAATACATAAAGAGGTAAGAAAATAAACATATTTTCATTTATTTGTCTGGAAAAAATGTTGTCATTTTCCTAAAATGAAACATTTTAAATTTTGAATATGGGCCTAACTAGAGACTTTAGCTTTAAAGCTACATTGTTTTATGTGTAAAAGTTTTTTTTTAATTTTCATCGTAAATTTCTTATTACTAGAAATTCTGAATTCACCAGATTATTCTAATGCCTTAAGTAAAATAAAATCCAATGAGCTTTTCTAAAATCTTATTTTTTTCTTATTCACTATGACTAAGAATTGATAAGTTTACTTTCACTAAAATATCTAAATATATCTTACAAGTTACTACCTAAGTACAAGCATCTCGACTTCTTTCTTATCACATGTACTTTCGTGGAAAAGTAACAAAACAAAAATGTTTCTAGACGATAGTGTAGAGACTCAATATAAATGCAAACAAGCTTTTAAACATGATTTCGAGCGATTAAGCGATTAATTTCTCATATTTATTGACAGTTATGAATAACAAGGCTCAAATTAATATAACAAGTCTATAAAATTTCGTTACTTTTTTTAATATGTTTTTGGCTTAATATTGAAAGCTTAGAAAGCTGTATCTAATTTAATATAACTCCGAACTAAATTCTTAGATATGAAATGCTTATTTTACAAGTCATCCAAGACAATTTTCGTGACGTAGCAATTTATCACTAGAAAGTTTGTATGCATGACGCTACGGAACTGAATTATATAATGTTCCAAAATGCAATTGTCCTCCCGAAAATTTAGTTTCACGGCTAAACTATTTTATGTATTGATAATCTCGTCGGACGGCATCCGAACGTGCGCAACAATACAAAGCTTAATTACATTAACAGATTCATAGTTAAGCACTTACAGATTTATAGATATTGTAAATACAATGCAATTTGTTATAATAACATTATTGTATGACTCTATTGAGGTCATCGGTCATCGAGGACACAGTGTAATAGTATCAGCGTAAACACGATGGTTGTGGGTTAGATCCCCACTTGATAAATGATTTCATTAGAATTATTTTAATTTTTTACCTAAACTACTATGATATGATGATAAAACGTAAAACTGTAGAAAATACTACACTAAAAATATTAAGTACAAAAAAACGGAAAGGAAAGTTTTTGATAAATTAATATAACAAAATAATTCTTGCGCAAGTATCTTTGTAAGTATTATAATATTTGATAATGCCATATTAAAATTCCTTGCTCACACATTCTTATATTATTATTAAATTTATGAATAATTCCATTTAATCTTCTAAGGGGTGATTCTCTTTTACGTTAACCACACACCACTTGCTATCATTGTTCTTGATTCTAATTAAGCGCTGAAATTAATTCACGTAGACACAAATGTATAATATATGTATGTATGTACACGTTCATTTAAAATGTTATATTACATGTTTCTTCATGACTTATTGAAGACTGACATGTCAAATATATAAATTAGCAAATAATAAATAAATTCTAGTTAAATATAAATAAATATTAAACAAAAGCTACGTATAATGCAAAAGCCTTATCTGTATTTCGGACTATAATATTGTATTGTATCTGCACAGGACAAGTTATGACCTACATTATTAAGAACGAAAAATGTATTCAATAAAAACATCCTATATCACTAATCATAAAGATTTATTATACTTTTAACTATGAGGAAGTCTCGATCGTTAAATTAACCAATTTATTGTTATGTTTGTTAAGGGGAAGAATTTCATTAATAATTTAAGAAATATATTTTGTATTTTATTACTCACGACCCATTTCAGGTCTAATGTCAGTTGTACTTTTAATATAGACGAGTAGAGTTTCAGTATGTAATGAGCGTAGACGGCGCTCTCAGACATGCGGTCGCCATAATTGCCAAACTTTACGTCGACCCAGGCCCCTCCTATCCAACTTATCGCTTACCACTGTTTTCAAAGCAACATATATGCGTTACTCTTGTCACATTTGTTTTATAAAGTGTTTAATTAAGCATAATTTCAAAAGTCTATGTGTATGCCAAATTTTCCCCTTCTTTACAGCCGATGGCCACGAAATTTCTGGAAGTTAAACGCTCAGTGATATTGAATTCTATGCAACGAACTTATCTCAGAAATCTGTGTTTAATGAAATAACTATCTGCGAGTTTATACCATATTGAAGTGCAATTGGGCGTGAAGCTATTTAAATTTGAATAGGGTATTGTGGAGGCGCGTCACTTTGATTCAGTGACAGTGCTGGCGTCTCGTCCTTAATGAAGTTAGAGTACCGCCGCTTGTGGACTCTACCGCCCACAGTCGCCTCGGGCAACTTAGGTATCAGTGTCTAGGATAGCCTAGACACAAATTTTAATTAGACATTAGACAAATTTTATCAAAATGTTAGATATTCATATTTTATCTATTCTTATAAGTTAAAACACACTTGTCATCATACTTCGGAAGCATGGGCACAATTTTATACATTATTAAAAAAGTTTTGGTAATGCGCATGAATTATTTATGGCATATTGAAGTAAAGAAATTATGTAGTATACTTTACCATTGTTATATTATAACAGAGCGATAGTCTGTCAGAAGTCAGCAAAGACGTTTGTTACGTAAATATCGGCTGGGCGTGTTGCGAATTGGGCAGAATACACGATGAGGGGAGGCGTGTGTCCCATTTCTGCTGCATAAGTAGAAGTATTCACTTTATGTTTAGTAGCTGTGTGACAGGGACACAAAGATATTTACTGAGGGTTCACTGTTTTTTTGCGTACAGGCTATGAATCTAAGATCTCCACCGCAGTATAATTTAACTTATTTGTACTTACACTGGTACTCTAAATTTTTGTTAAAATAAATAATTTTTATCTAGCCATTATTTAACATGAGGTGTTTTCCTTTAAAAATCAATCGAAATAAAAAACTAAAAGATAACACCACGAGCGTATATTCGCGGCGTTTCCATTTCTGGTTATGTGCCGATTTATATTCTGCGCCCACTCGCCGCCTGAGAAATCTCATGTTGGAGGTGCTCTTTCAATTTGAATCGGAACACTCGGATCGGAGAATAATGTATTTCGATATCGACCCTCCGCTCAGAACGAATCCTCCTGTTTATCGCCGTAGCCGTTCTCATTTATTCGGGCGACGTCGCGCCTTTATTTTTTGAACACAAACTCTGTATCGTCGTACTATTAGCAGGGCCTTTGTTTTGAGACAATCAGATTGCGACGCTCGTAGATAATTGAATTGTCACATCAACACACTATTGCATTTCCCGTCCCTTCAGTTTATTTTTAGATTTAGGAGGGATGTAATAAAATATATTTAATATTTTATTTATATTTTATATTTGAAATTGTAACATGAATTTTACTTATTTTACCTATTGATACTGTAATTATAATAACATATAAAATATGTACCTACGAGTATATCAGTGGCTTTTCTGAAAAGTCATATTTACTAAATGCTACGTATATTATGGTCATTTTAACAAAACTATGAGTTACACAGTGCTCGTTTTACATTTTTACATATTTGAAGTGTATAAAAATAATTATTGGTATCGTGAAAATCTATTTTCAATGATAGCTGAGTACAGACAGACATCTGTCGATATTTATAGTGAAACGTGTCTACGAAACTTTCGTACCTACAAAACCGGTATGTAGTCTAAGTTTCTCTAAGCGATCCTTTGAAAGCAACAAAAAGAACATTTCCTCGATAGCTACTTTTCCCCGACAATTTAAAATTGCTTTGAATTTTGTAGTGTACTATAAATATAAAGCTGTGGTACTATTACATTTTAACATAACTTTACAAGAGCTGTCTCAGTAAATATTAACAATAATCTCTTTAGCAATATGGTAATCAAATAATAGATTGCCCATGTTTTGAAAAAAATGAGTTTTGTTATGGTTTACCTAAAAAATAAGAGGCCTGTTCGGTTAACTAAGGCCCAGCTTGAGTGGCTCATCTGATATTCGAGTCGCGAGGCGCCCATTCTGTGGCCCTTAACCCGCGCCCAGTTTCTCCTATTTGAGGACTATTTACGTCATTTTGCTTGATAATCTGCTATTGTATCGCGGGGCTGCGCATCCCTGTGTGAATTATGCGAGTTAGCTATTGAGAACGTGCGTGGGGTACGGGAATGAAATGAATAAATAATTCGAGCTTGTTACATAATATAATCATTTCTTGTCCAATTTAAAAATAAACCTAATCCTATTTCTTTATGTTGTTTGTATAATACTAGTATTTTAATATTTCCTTATGTAATTGTTTGTTTTTTTGTGAAAAAACATCTATTTGTTGCTGTTAAAAAGACACCACTAATAATAGGCAATCATGCCTATTACTTTGTTTAAGGAATAATATTTTACGTAAACGATTTTAACGTATTATATTTCGTGCCAGAAAGGAAAAACAAATAAACCAACTAACATTGTTAAATTATTTAAAGAACAAAATTCCTTGTTTATAAATTCACAACAAAAAACAATAATAAATTAATAGTACTTTTAGCACACTAAGTAAAAGATTTATTTAATAAGAAAATAGTATTATAAGAATACAATTCTATACGAGATAATATAATGTTTCTTCATAAACATATAAATTGTCCGACAAAGCTTTAAGCGAGTGCGGACTGCTGACGTTGCATTACAAGACGAGCGTGACCGTCTCCGCATTGCCCGGTGCCATTTCAGATTTGTCCCCTTCCTCGACTGAAGCGTCTTATTGAAATCTAATTTTCGCTAATCCTGCAACCAAGCCCAAGTGGAAGTACGGAGTTGGGCTATCAATGTATCTATCGTTGTAATGTTGTTAAGGTTTTTTCGCAACTAAGTACTTACTCGTAAATCAGCTGTAAGCGAGGTAACGGTTATAATTTTTTTTTTTTAATTTAATTTTAATTAACAGTTTGAATTTTTTATCGTTGATTTTAGGGATTTCGTTGAATTTGAATATAATAAAGGAAGCAGTGGTTTGTTGGTTAATCGTCTGTTTATTGTGTTATGGTTATTTTTGGAAACATGGTATGATGGGTTTCAAAATCCAATGTCGCTATTTATCTATTAATATATTTTAAAAATACATTGCACATCTCTAAATACTCGCCATATACTTACTTGTCAACTTCGCCGCAACTGCGGTTATGTTATATAATAGTTTATAAGAAACATTTATATTAAGTTACAAAGTTGAAAGTGAACGTTTTTATAAGAGTCGGATGGTAATTATTTTATCACGTAATTACTTACACAAAGAGATTTTATTATACTAAATTTAACATATTACCAATTGGTAATTGCTATAATATCCTATTCAGGTACACTTGTGAATATTATCGCAATTTATTGACCAATCATTAACGACTTTATACGGTGACAGATATTAAAATATTCGTATTTCAAGACAATATCATGGTGCGGGGGCACAAGGGCGTGAATGTAAGGTGACGTCTGTAGGTTCGGTCCCCACTCGCGGAATGAATTATTATTATTATGGATTATTATTTTCATTTATTGGCTGTGGCACCAAGGTAAAAGCCCGGCGTTGAGTTCCTCCGCTCAACACGCAATGCCTCGAAAAATTTGGCGGAAAATGAAAAACGGATTGTCTTAACTCTAGGTTCCCTCTGCCTACCCTACTATATGCGTTAAGCTGATAAAAATTAATTTATTATTAAAAGTTTCATAAAATGTTATAGTTTGGTATTATATAATTTGCATTTGGCGTCCACGTGAACCATGAAAATATTTAAAGTAATAACTAGTATGACACATATTCCCTGGTCGACAAAGCGTAGTCCACAGGTGAAAAATTTGAGCTCCTCCGTTACACTGTGGTGTGAGCTGTTTTATCTCGGCTTAACGTTACGAGGATTTGTGGCTCGCTAAGTAAGGTTTTATGTCTCTGAAATGCCTGCAAGTTTGCTCCCTAGATAAAAATGTATCTCGGATCTTGCACTTAAAAGTTACGAGTATTATTTTGCTAAATAATGAAACATTAAAATGTAAATTTCTTATCTCACGTTTTAAGTTTATATTTTGTTTGTTAGTACAGTTACGTCAAGGGTAAGGTACATTTAAGGCAGCAAATGTACAAGAATAATTGTAACGGTGAATGTTGTGCCGGCGAACGTGCACCGGGTGCGACTGAACTAGATTTCCTGAAGTCTTAACGGCACCGGAATCGAAAGTCGTAAATAACGCTCGATGCATGCATGCTTCCTTTCTTCTGCATTGGAAAATAAACCTTCACTGTTTTGGTTGCATAATATGAAGTTTGTTAGAAAACAAAACTTTGGCATTCGCGTCTGTAATAGACAATATTTTCATTAATGCAAACTAAGAAAAAAAAACCGAAAATTTCTTTAATTCGAAATATCCTTAATGTACATTTCGATGCATGTAAATTTTACTAGTAATTTAAAAGTGCACCTAAAGACTCTAGGTATATAAGGACGCGAATGTAGATTTGAACATGTGACTGACTCCTAACTGCAGATCATATGCAATGACGAAATGGAAACAAGGCATACCGTAATAAAATGGAAGGTGTCGTGTCAAGGAATGGAATTTGGGAAGCGCGCCTCTCGGGGTTGTATGTCGACATCGGTTAGAGGGCTCGCAGGCGGCGAACCGCTTCCAGCTAGCGTACGCGCGGAATGTAGAGCTACAAGTACAGTCGCATCGTCTACATAATTCATGTGCAAACATTATTACTGTTCATACTCTATATTATAAATGTCACGAATAATTTAAATTAATATTTAATAATTAATAAAATAATATAATTAATAAAATAATATATTCATCAGCTAGCTGCCGCTACGGATTGTCTGCGTACGCAAAATGTCTGTCGACTGTTTACTTCGTTAGCGGAGTGTATCCAACGGCAACGCCTCGACAGCCATTGATTGTGAGACTATTGCTAAATATTAAAATAATAATTGCTTCTTAAATTAAACTTTATTCTAACTAATCTAATATCATAGTTTTTATACAAGATAATTAATTTGACAGGAGAAATAAAAAGAAAAAATATAGGAGCACCTGTAGTATTTTCAGGAGTTTTTATCCATAAACGGGTACATACAGTTTCCGTTAGTTACTGTACTTAAGGCCACCTGCGCCGTATACGGCCCGCCTAGTGTAAATTTATGTATGCTTTCAACGCTTTTACCGTGTGCCACCTGACCTAGGCGAGCATTTTGCCGGACAAATGTCTCCCTGTCCCTATTTATATTGGGTACTTATTCTAACTCCGAACTGACTTGTGTGTTGGAGCAATCGTTACGTTGCTCGGACGAGTTTATTTTCTTTGTTCAAAATTTATGTTCTCCAAAGGTCTGTTTGGATTCGCTTCATCAGTATATATTGTTTCTCGTAATGACACCTTCTGTTGGCTTGTTATTTCATCCTACTAATCCACCGTCCTACTAGTATTATAAATGTGAAATGTTTCTGTGGATGTGTGTTCGCTTTACGTGAAGTAAACATTTCTGAACGAATTTAGATGAAACTTTTACAGTAATACAGCTATAATAATAACACATAATTTGGTTATCTTAACAATTAGTTTAAGCGGACGAAGCCGCGTGTAGGTCGCTAGTCTATAATAAAAATGTATGTAACTAATATTTGATCAATCTCGATACATACGAGTATATTGTTTTTTATTAAAATATCTACATTTATAAAAACGCTAATATATTTCATATATTTTTACCTTTATAATGATAAAAGTATAAATAGATTTACAAAACTTGAAAATTATCAGCACTATTCAACAAAAAAAGAATAAACGCTTACAAAAGCTATGTAACTGAAGTAAGTAATGCGTAAACATTTTGTATACCGTCAAAGAGATGGTCGGGTTCAATTCCGCTACGTTCAAATTTTTATACGGTTCTAAAAAAAGTATTTTAGTTTAGTTTTTCTTTCCTAAGTGTGGAATAACACTTTAAAAATGTTATTTAGGAACCTTTTTCTACCTACGAAAATGAGCTTACGTATATTTTAGAGTTATGTCTTCCTTATTTTATATCCAAAATTCGAAATCCAAGAATAAATAATATGGCCTCGTTAATCTCAAATGTTACCACTTCATGGTATAGGGTTCGTGTTGACCTAAGCCTAACTGGGTTGAACGTTATTACGTGCTGCTCTAGATAGTAAAAATAAAATTTGGTCAAATTATTATGTTGCATTCGAAACATTATATAAAAATTGCAGTATATTTGTAAATATAATATTTATAGATTTTTTATAGTTTTATGAATTTGCGATTTGGCAATAAATTTAGATATTGAAAATATATTGAAACTGTAACTGTAGTTACGTGAAACGATTGACGCATTTTTCAATTTGATTGTGTTAATGTTTAATGTGTTTGTTGAGTTGAGTTTGGCAATATCTCTAAGATTCGGTAAGACAGGAGAAGAGAGTATTTTTCGGAACTCTATGTATCTTGTTAAAAGAGAGAAAGGAGTGAAGTAAAAAAAATATTATATTATGGTGCGCGTTGGAATAAAACGTGAAGCCATGTATATAAAACAGTGATTATGGACGCAAAGCGTGCACTATAAAATGAAATACCTGAAATGTGACCACAAAGCCGCTATCATTTATGTAATATGTCCTGTAATATTTACGTTTATTAAATATTTAAATATAATATCTACATGGTTCGACGTCTACTTTAACCGAGAACCGCAAATATTCAACTCATCGGTAAACATTTATTACCGCCATGAGCTCGAACGCGGAACTTGATAAATTCACAGAGCAAGAAGTTATAAGTATTCCCTGTAAGTATGGCCGGCGTGAATGGCGTCAGCCGGGCTCCACCGGGGCTCGGGAACATCGTCCGAGACGCCACAAAAACTTTACCCCCGCTTTATTATTACTACTATGCTAATTAAAATAGCTCAGAATAGATTACGGGCAGCTTCTGGCAGCGAGCGCTTAATGCTCTGGTTTTACGACGTCACGCTTTATGCCCTATCATTAGCGCTTCTACCGACTGAACGGTTTTTTATGATACACATTTTTCTTTTTCTTCTTCTTCTATTTAGTATGTAGAACATTTTTCTTAATTATTCTAGATATGATCAAGTAGAGGAATAATTTAATGTCGACATAAGTTTTAAGCCAATTTGAGACCAATCGTGGCGGAGGGGTGCCTTTACATGTGACAGGTTGTGGGTTCGGTCCCCACTCGAGGTAACGAAATATTAACTTAAATTTATAGGTTCTACTCTAGGTTCCCTAGGTTACTCTTGGTTCCCTTTGCCTACTCTGCTGTGTGTGGGAAACAGCGTGAAACTGACATAATTTTTGGAAAATAAATTAAAATTACCAAATCACAGCTTATATTTCTGTAACGTGTATCTTATCTTTTCTCTGAATAATGTCCAAAGGAACAATTACTTTTTTTATATTAGGAAATTGAATTTGAAATCGTTAAGAATTAGAATTCACTTCGAGTGTAACGACCGAGTCTTCCGAGTTCACAGGCGCCAAGCTTATATAACAGGTGCTACGCCCAAGCACTTCGTAGCTAGTTGATTACGCGACCGCTAATCAAAAAAATGTACTGGGTCAAATCGTTTTCTATAATTACCACTATGAACAATACTAACATTATTAAAATGGATATTTAAGTAGATAAATTACAATGCAAAAAATAGACATATGCATAAATAATGTCATTCTGAATATCATATTCCTAAGATTATTTACGTACATACGTAGGGCAATTAAGCAATTTATTAAATTAAATTGCAATTTATTAAAAAAGCTTATAGATAGGTATTGTATATAAATAAATGAAAATATATTTTTAAAAAACCATTAAGTAAAAAAACCATAATATTTCTTTTCATTTGTTAATAACAACAGACATACTCGTACATAAGTCATTATTTGCACACTACTAGCGGTACTATTCGGTTAAGCGACGCATTGCAGTGAAATAAAATTTCTTGACAAAAAGTTTATTTTAATGAATCGGTCCGTATAGATTTATTTTTATAATATTTAAATCAATTACTGGACATATAGTGTGTGTTAGTTATTACACAAATTGAAAGAATACAAACCTTTAATTTTAGAGATATAATATGTTTATCTATATTATAATATATACTAGTATAATTATTTCATCATCACCTTCAACAATCGTTCTGTTTTTTTGCGTTTACAATAAACGAGAAAATGAAAATGGTTGGCCATTTCACAAACCTGGCCTTCGGTTTGTTTATTTCACGATCGTTTTTCGTAAACCGTTATACTACATTTAAGTAAGACATTTCTATTTCGCTGCAAAAATCTTTATAAGTTTCCAATAATTTTTTTTCTAGTAGTTCTTTATTTCATATAAATTTAAGATGTTAGGATGTCAATAATTTGCAATGAATAACGTGTCTGGGCGAGACTAAAAGCACAAACTATAACAATGTTGGGTACCGAATGATCTGATAACGACCACCGAACTCGTATATCTCCGGGAGCTATTCTAGCTACTTAATTTACTGCCACAGTAACGCCACATGCACGCTCCATATCCACCGTGTTATTGCCAACTTGAAAACAAGAATGCCACACACATTTCCTTCATATCTCTCGAATTTAACATCTACCTTCCAATATTTTTAGTATTTTCTAACATTTTCACATGCTGAAAGATTTTTCTATTATTTTGAAAACAAGATTATAAATAATAATGTTATGTGTTATTGATACTTTTATTTAACAGTAAAGAAATGTTACAGAAATTTTTTTTATATGTTACACTAACAATTTACATCTTTGGCAGCAACTAAGTTGTAGTTCGTATGCATGGACTTTGTAGGTGTGGTAGGCAAGAAGAACCATATTTCAAGATATTCCGTTCTCCATTTTCTACCTATATTGACTAAAAGACTACGTGCTTCACGCCCCAAATTTTGTTTCCCCGGGCCGGCGAAGGAACATCTGATTGGAAATTGAACTCAGAACCATCGCAATTACGGTATACCGTTGTCCCACTGCGTAATGGTGGCGTTGCGTCACAGTTTTCAACTGATTTTTACTTGTTAACGGAAACTGCCCATCGTAGGTATCAAGTTTTGTTTAGCTTTGGTCCTTTTATTAGGGATAACAAAAATCAGTATTTCTTATAGTTTATCTGGGCTTGATTGACATTTTTTACGAAAATTAATTTTAACGAGATATAGTCAAAAGTTTTTGAGATATAGCACATTTAAAAATAGCATATATAACTTTGCCATTTATATATATTTTTTGTAAAATAAAGTTATTGTTGCCGGCGAAAAATTATAGTGAATTTTCTGCTAGATGTAAGCAAGTAATCGTAATCGGTTTCTTGCCGCTAAGGAACCCTTATGAGCTAGTCCTACTCGCATTTGGCGCCACTCTTTTACTCTTTTATTTTGTATCGAAGGCGGAGGGTTATATTAAAATTGTTTTCCTTTCACTGCTCTTGTAATAAAAAGCGCGACGTTGACTTCCGCTAGTCGGAATGCCTCGAGTTCGGATGGAGAGCACATCGCGAAGTCTTGACACTAAGTTCTCTCGACTTTCCATATTGTATGCCATAAAACCGTGACTGTCTTTTTAGGTACAATAAAAGCTACTATAGTTTTTTATAACGATTTCAAATTAAAAATTTAACTAAATCATTTTAGTAAATACGAGTATATTTATATTTTTTTATTGAATATGATTAGTTTCTAAGAATAATATATATTTTCATTTAGACCTGAAAATTTGTAAAAAAAACTTTTGTAAAATACGTGAATGTGGTTTTAACTTTCAGACTTAATTACTTCCAAGAGCGAATATAACTTGGTAATATAAGCAATTAGAAACTTATTTGACGCTGCCGGTCCGCCTGTTCCGCCTGAGGGGCAGAAATCGTGAGCGGGATGAGCCATTACTTGCTTTCGCAGAACTTTTCCTTTTAAAAGTCGTCCTTACTCTTTTGAAACTTATTATATTGGATAATTTGGGCAGAAATATGAATATGGTGGCCGCAACTTTAACAATTTTAGCTATTCAAGGAAAAGAAATGGTGATTCACAAAAAAATATTATACTTAACGGGATAGAACAAAGTCGGCCACTTAACATAAATCACATTTTATTGTAATTATTATTTTTAAAACTGGTGTTATTAAGATGCCATTAACTGCTAGTATAATGCTTTGTAGCTATCTTTTATATAATATAGCGTGGTTGGTATCCTTTTTCTACTTTCTTAAAATTATACACTTTAAATATTTTTTTCTTTATTATCTGCGACTTAAATAAGGCTAGTTCTAGACATAATACCTAGTTACCTATTTTAGTTATCGTGTTATTTGTTGTACAAATCATCTTTTTGACAGTAGTTTCATATTCGAGAGTACAATTATATATTTTTTTAATTATTAAAAACACATTTTATTACATAGATAAATATTTTTTATTTACTAAGATTTTTTAATAAATTTCTAACATATTTTTTATATTACGAGGGATGACGATAATACATATTTTTGGATAAACTTAATTACATGTCAATTAAATTAATAATTAATTTCAATCTAAACAAATTTTTAATTTTAAAATACTTAAGGTGCATTTTAAAATGTTAGTTAAAAGAAAAGGTTATAAAAGCAGGTATTTATTAAGGAAGCGATGACATTTCAATTTCATCTATAAATATTTTGTGCAATATAAGCAATTATTTTAAAATGTGTTATATTTATTACAAGTTGTGGTCCCCAAGTTCGAATATATGAGTTACAAAACGACATGTTATTTCCATTCTCGTAGAAATTTTAAGAAATCCTGTCTTAGTGTTCGGATGCATTCTTCAAAAAACTCAGTTGCCATTAGTTAATGCGTAATAATATCATTTCAAAGATATTAAATATAAAATATTCTACTTAACTAAACTAAACTTAGAAGAACAGCTTTGAAGCAGCTAGCAATGAATTCTCAAATATATAGTTCGAATTCGGGCGAAAATAGAGAGTGTAGTGTTTTGATAATAGATTTTCTTTATCTATATTGCAATATGAGAAATAAAATATAAAGCTGGAAAAACTATTGGAAAAAACGAGAAAAACTCAACAATATTTTCGAATATTCAACATATCACTAAAAAAACATTTTATTAAATATAAATTTCATACAGAAAATAAAATGATATCTTTGATGAAGATATAGGTACAAACAGCAACGTTGTCGTAATCTTGGAACGAAGAGATCTATTCAGTGCTTCGATGTAGATACTTGTATAACCAATTATGCAAAGCGTCTTTCGCGTTGCGGTGCGCTGTTCGCGGGCGATGTGCTCGTGGTGCGCAATAGGGCGGCCGCCGTCGCACTCTTTCCTCACTCGTAGCGAAATAACGACCTCAATTTGCATAACATTGCTCGTCACCCCTTATTCCCCACCAGCGGCTCTGGCTGGCTGTGTCCCACCGGACTCGACACCTTTTTTGTTCATAAAATCTGTCCAGTGCGAGTTGTCCATTTAATTTCACAAAATTTAACAGTAATATTAAAATAAAATGAATATAAATCTCCTAAGCCCATGTTGGTATCGTTTAAATCGTGGGTATTATGATTTCAAGGTTTATCCTTTGATTTAGTATCTCATTTCATGTTTTATAAAGTACATAGAAGTTAAATGTAGCGAACAGAACGGCCTGCATCATTCACAGCCTACAGAGTCGCCATGATAAGTTGTTTTGGCCGCATTTGTTACTTCGTCCAACTTTCAGTTTTAATTGAATCAAAGTTTTCGGCTTTTTGCGGTGAGTGTGCCAGCCACGCACGCTCTCCAACTCCAATAAACTTTCTTTATTAAATTATCAGAAGTACAGAAACGTTCTCCTTTTGAATGTGGTGCAAATTGAAAACGTTCAGACTTTATTCGATGTATGCCTAGTCATATCTATATTTCAACAAGGTTAATATTATAAGTTAATTTGTAAATAGTTTATTATTGTATTATATGTATTAATTGTGAATTTCAATAAATATATAACTTTAGTTTTCATTTAGGCATACATATAATATATTAAAATACGTACACAATTTTAAGTTAACCACAGAAGCCACAAAATTATGCACACACCAATCTGTTATTAAAAATAATGGAATAATCGATTAGATGAAATTTTGTATTTGTATTTTAATAAGTTCCTGGATGTTTTGAATATAGTTGGATCCGGTATATGGCGCCCCAGTAAACTAAGAGACCATCTAAACTATAGTTTAGACATTAAGACTTCAGGAAATATAATATCACATTTAATGTGACGCGTCATTTCCGCAGGACAATATGTGCCGGGCCCAGTAGTATAACAATATAATTCATACGTTACTGACATACATTTTTTACTACTTATTTTCCCGGCATAAATATATAGAAAGTTGTTTTCGTTTCTAGATGACAATCCGTATATATGCTTACGATAAAAATATTACTTTCTAAAGATACGAATATTTGAATGTACTAAACAGCGATGTGTGTTAACGGTCACGTACTGGACTTCTAATTTTGTATGTCCTGAATTCAATTTTTAAATAAATATAAGTTATATTAAGGTGTTGCCTGCAACTTACGTTACTTTACGTTACAACCACCTTACTTTTCATGATCATTTTTGCACTATTTTCATTTATCACCCGATTTTATTAAAAATTGCTACAAAATAACTGCAGTCATTTTACTAATGTGAATTATGCAAGTATAGAAACATGTATATTTAATTTATGTAAGTATCTGTATTTATAGAATAGAATAGAATATACTTTATTGCACACAAAAAAGAAATATATATAATATTTACGTAAATACTCACAAAAAAATGTATGTAAAGCTGCGCGATATCAAAATATTATAGGTCTTACAAAATCTCTCGTTGCGGATATTGGAGATTTAGCTAAATGTGACGAGGTCTATACAAGAGTTTCCTTGCTGAAGCTTTCTATTCTATCCAAGCGCCGTACAATGCTCCGGCTTAGTTATAGTTTCCGTTTTCCACACTCCCTTCCGTTAATATAATTTGTAGGGTTATATATTCTTGTTATTCAATTATTCCATTTCTGTACCTTTAAAATTATACATACTTATTATTAATAACATGTATAAACGATGTTTCTTATTAATGATATAGACACTTGCTTTAAAATCTGAACTTCGTTTCAGTGAAATGCTACCTCATTATTATTATTTGTTAGCACGTTATTTTTATAGTAAATCAAGGAAGCCTTAAATCTTCTAAATGATGACATAATTCTTTGCTCCGTCGTGTTTACTTTACCCGTGTCACCCGATTCACGAAAAATAAACGTTATCCTCAAAGGTACGCTAACATTGGTCTCATAAAAAGCGTAAAAAGCTACAGCGATAGACTTAACACAGGGGTAAATGGAGCCGGCAGGTACGCTGGCACGATGACAGTGCTACAGCTCCCCGCGGACCCCTTGCGCGATCCTCGTAAATTGCGAATATTAGATTATAAGTACGGACTGTGGCGAGCAGCACGGGGACTATCAGCCGTTCACCGAACTCGTTTCTTGCTTTATATACCTTCGCAAACTGAATCTGCTTTCTGCATATTCCCCATTGCGTCGTTTCCACTTTTCAATTATTCATTATTTACACAGATTTTCGATTTAGAAAATTATAAAATGTCAAAATAAACTTGACATCGGCCGATCTTATTAATTTAAATAAAACGTTTGTTTAATAAAATTACCAAAAAATAAAAGTTTAATTGAATTAGTTAAAACTTTAGTTTTCAATATCTAAGAGTCCTCAAAACGATAATTCTAAGAGAACACTTAAGTAGTTCAGATTAGTAAATAAATAATCGTGCGAATCAGCGGGCGAAGCTGGAGCGAGTCGCTAGTATATTTGGTTCCTTTTGCCTTAATTATTTTAAACAAGATGTGGTTCCCTGTCTTGGTTATGCTGATGATGATAATAACAACAGCTGCGACGGCGCGGCGATGCGGGCGCGGGTGCGACGGTGTCAGTTTGCCTACTCTGTTCTCTTACGGCTTCATTAGGCAAGCGAGGCATCGCGAACTCGACTCAAACCTCCTATATGAGACATATACTGAATACTGTACCTCAATTAAACAGTACCGTACCTCAATTAAACAGTATTCAGTATTATAATTCTATCCAAATATTACGGACCACTAAAAATGAATGATTTTAACGATTTAGTAATAAAATATGATGATTTCTATGTCGGTTGATACAATGGAATTCAAAATGGGGGCACAATAACTCCAGGGTTCAAGCGCCAAAAAAGTGGTCAGAAAATTATAAAACTGAGCTGAAAAAACGCAGTAAAATCAGCTAATTCCAAATATGTACATATATTTTTAAGCTCAGTTTTTCTCGCGAGCTCTTTAGGTTATATTGGTCAGAGTTCTTAATATGTTTATTTATTACAAAATATAAAATACTTGTTTAAAAATTAGATAAAAGAAAATGGAATAATATAAAAAATATTTTTAACAGCTTTATATTTTTAAAAAATTGTGTAATCAGCTCCTATTATTGGTCCTACTCATGTTAAATCAAATAAAATCTGAATAAACAGAGTCGCAGGTATTAGTTAGTTTATACGTAATTGTACTTTTGTTGCGAGGCGTCGACGGTGTCGGTAATGCATTACCGGTGGCTCTGCCGCCCCGACGCTGGTGCCGCCGACTCCGCGGCCTCGGCCTTTGTGAACCACCCCGTATAATTACTCTGGGACTATGGGAAATAGCTCACCGGGCGCTAGAACACTTTTACATTATTATACTAAATTAATGCAGGCGTAAATTTAGAAACGCTCAAGAAATGTACAATTCTTTAATGTATCAGCGTGTTATTATAATATTATATATTGTTATTTTTTTTAGATCAAATATATTTAAAATTCAATTAAGTGTGACGCGCACTGGTTGTGGATGCAATTCCCACCCTAGGAAAGGAAATATTTATTTTAATTTATAGTTCCATTTCTTTCCCTGGAGACGAGGCAAGATGCAATGCCTCCAGAATTCGGCAGAAAGTGGGGAATGGACTGTCTTAACACTAGGTTCCCTCTGCCTAAACTGCTGTATGCGGGATACAGCGTAAAGCTGATTTAATTGCGATAATATTGTACAAAATTAATATGAAAGTTATAACACACAGTTTTATTTGCACAAAGTATAAATCTGGATATAGACACTCATAGCAACTTTGAACCAACTTGAACTGAAATCTTATCAAGATGTGACAACTTTTGGCAAGACAAATTATAGGTAACAAATAACGCCAAACTTTATGATACGCGAGGTTATCGCAAGTATGATACGGAGTAGTTACTATATATATAAACATATTTGTATGATATAATATTCATTATATAAGCTTTTACTTCCACTTTGCTTTTTGTTATCGTATAATTTTGCAAATGTTTTAATTTATAATTAAAACTTGTATTTCAATTTACAATCTCTAATCTTAGTATATATATTATTTAGAACTTAGATTACATTACACTTTGCAAATTCCATAAAACTATATTGGCTGCGCTTGGAATTTATTTTAAAATTCTTTTTATATATGTCGACCTGGGAAAAGTTCCACTTAGTTTCGTCCGCCCGACGCTATATCATTCTGTATCTTAGTAGAAAGTACGCGAGTAGTTGCGAAATCCAGAGACGCTTTTAAGACGTTTTCATAATAAATGTCTTAGGGATGAGTTCGATATAACAAAACGTAACTTGTAACCGATACGATGCCGAAACCATACCATATCGATATCTGTTTCTAAAAAACCGTTATCATAGAAACTTATCAAAACTATCAGATGCGTATTAAAACTTAAAATCACACACAGCAACTATCGCAACGAAAACGTAAAAACGAAAACTTCGCATAACACGAACTAAGTAACTACCTCTCTTTCTAACTATATGTTTCTCACGAGTGTAAAAGAAATGAAGCGAATATCCGATAACTTGCATCTATAAGATATTATTACTTTACGTTACAAAAAAGAACTTCTATATAATGGGAATATGGTTGAAATTTGGTTAAAATATTCATATTATTTTCACACTTGAGTGGATTCGACTTTTAAATTCTAAACGTTTGTTTTTAAGTGACAAATGCTTATTTGAAATTTATTTTCAAATTTTTAATATTTTAGAAATAGTTTAGTATTGTATTTAGTCCTTTGCGATACGTATTGCGGACGAGGTTTCCTTAAAAATTGTGCATTTCAGTGTGTGTATATACTTTTTTTTAACAACAATTTCTATATAGTTTAAAGTTAATTAGTGTTAGTGTATAGCTTAAATATATTAGTGTATATAGACATAATTTTTTTCTTAAAAATGTCGCGTAAAGTCTCTCATCTCTCTGTATACTTGGTGATTTACTTTATATTCATAATACTTTTAAAAAACGCAACCAGCGTTTAATGTCAATTTGCCTTCATTTTATATCGTTAAAAATGATTTAACGTTTGTAAACTGTATTATCAATATCGATATCTGAAAACCGTTTTTGATATCGTTATGAAAACCATATATCGGTTACATAACCGTTATCGAAAAAAAACGATAACGCCCATGCCTAAAATGTCTATAAACTACAAGCTTGCGTTTATTTTAAGTAAATTAAAAGTAAGCTACATACTTTCTGCCTAAATAAATTTATAATAAATATTAATTAAATTCAATTCAATCAATTTATTTTTTGTAACTATAAAACATTATTTGTAGTAAATATTTTTTTAACTTCTTTAATAACATAACAGAGAAAATATAGTGGGGTACCTCTGTCTTCACCCTACCGATACGTATGGAACATGACGCCCTGAGCGTAGAGATAAAACGTGTGTTCATTTTATTTTAACATTTGTCAGCGTTCGTTTTGTGCCCACTAACATAAATTGAATGTGGAGGGAAGCCTCGCAGGTGAATGTAAAATAGCCGGCTTTTCAAAGATAATACCACCACAATTTTACGACACCATTATGGGATTTATTGGCCGTGTCACATTTAGCAAGAATATTTTCTTAAATATTTTCAGGAAACGTTTTTCCTGTCAGGTTACTTAATACTTTATACGATCTTCAATTATTTAAGATGATATAACTGCTAAATAAATTCTAGCGTGAAAAATTATTGTAATAAATATTTGTTAATGTCATGTAGGTACGTACTCTGGCATCGTGTCCATGCAAATTTAACACCTTAAATGGCCGGGAACCCTCTTAGGTACTATATTGGTAGTTTACGTACAAATGTACAACTGTACGACCGCCTAGTGCCAATAACTGTTGTCTCGTACACTAATGGCTGAAACAGGCGTTCAATTAAACGTGCCAATTCGGTCGGAGATAACACTGTTAAACGCTACGCATCGGATGCTGGCGGACGCCACGCCAGGCTCATTTCATTCTGACCAACTTGTTCAAATAGAAGTCCACATACATATGTATAAGCATTGTATATAGCATTCTTATTGACGTTTATCGTATTATTTTGTTCTATAATTAGTAGTCTACATAGTGAATTTACTGATGCGATGATAATTGAAAATAAAGCTTTTACGCTTGTCTCATACAAGCCGTAATAAATATTTCAATATGTCAAAGAATCCACTGGCTAAACCGAAGTATTAGCTTATATAGCAAAGATCGATTAAAATATATACTGAGAGCTATATCCAAAAAAAAATATTGTGATAACTAATAAATATTTAGATATATTAGTTTCATATACTTGAAAAAAATGTTTGAAGATTAGTTAAACTTTTAGTTTTGTAATATTTCAGTAAACGTATAAAGCTCTGTATATTTCTTATGTAGAAATCCAAACTGTTACTTACCTTTTTTACAATAGAAATCTATGCAAATGAAATCAAATAGGCATAAAATAAGTAGAAATATGGCTATAAGTAAAAAAATGGTTGAATTTAGCAAAAACTGACATGTACTTAAATATCAATGTATTATAATGGAAAAAAAAAATATTATATATTACACTTTACACTTATTTTGGTTCAGCTTGTAGATGGAGGCAAATATTGATATGAATGTACGCTACTTCGACCCCGGATTCGATTCGTGCCACATTACAGGCACCTGCGCGCCGCGTTTGGTGATTGTTAGAAAAAGTCCCTATATTCTCCTAACTGTAATCTCAGTGGCACGCTCGCATACTGGTAATATTCACCTAATAAATATTTCCCAGTCCCAAAATTTACTTTGTGACTGTTGAATAATCGAAAATTATATCCAATATCATATAATATATTTGAATAATACATACGAATGTTAATTTCATTTTTTATTTACGACTAACAATCGACTCGCGGCTTTGCACGCTGAAACTACAGAATTATTTATTTTCTCACATAAATTACTCTACGGCGTAGAGTCTACGTGATCTAGTAACATTATCGTTTTAAAGACATATATTGGAATCTCAAGTATCACTTAAAAAATACTTTATATTGATATAACTTTTTTATTTATGACCTGATTTTAATAAAAGAAACACTAATGTTAAAGGGATTTTGCGAAGTTATAAGAGTCAAAACTGCATTTAAATCGGTGAAGCCGGTATCATAGGTATATATAACATTGCATCCTTGGAATTAGTGTTGGAAAAAAAATACACGTACACTACTAGGTATAGACCTACGCTGGATAGAGAGCAGGCAGAAAGTAGTATCGAGTATCAAGATGCGTATTGAGTAGTTGAACTCAACGCTGTACTTTGCCAGAAGGGGGAAATAAATATTGAGTGCAAATTGAGTGCATAACAACAAAGCATTGGCCTGAAAAATAAGAAGATAAAATGTTCACACTGTTATTAAAATAATTAGTCTAATATAATTATTTAAATTAAATGTTAATAACATTATAGATACAAATTTTGAATACAATGTTTAACGTTTTACATTTATTGAGGTTGCATAATTCACCGTTATTTAGTATTTCGATATATGTTCGACTATTCATAATGATTGATATTTATTTACACGCTAATCATATTTGTCAGTAAATATAATTAAATTTCATATTTGGTATTATTTAAAAATTTTATCACATTTATAGCAATGATATAACACTGCTACAGTACAACTTACACCGAAGTTATATTTACACTTAAGTAATCTCGTTCTTTGAAAATGTTGATGATCTTTTATAATTATATACCTTTAAGAAGTAGATATTCTTAAAGAGAGGCTACCTACGAGAACTTATTAACGTAGTATCAGAAAGTATAAAAGCCAGTATAATATACTAATCAAAACAAAATAAGGGCCACTACGTATTTTTGCACTTTGGGTTAATTTATTCACAGGAATGCAATCTTGAGTGGTTGATACTTATGGTACGTTCATCTTAAGTGTTAACAAGTTCTATTTGAGTATACTGCCAGCAAAAAATTGAAAAAGTAGGTAGATTTAGAGATTTATTGAAACTACTTGATTTTACCATTATTTAAGTTGATAGTTAAATTCAGTCAAAGTTTGGAACTAGTCGTGTACAGTTCAAATAATGTTTAACTATCGTGTTAATTGATCTTTTGCGAATACTATGCCACGTATTCGACGAGATCTGGACTTGCCAACCATAATCAGAGCTGTAACTTTAATTCAAGAAGGACATTCACAGCGTTCTGTAGCTCTACAGCTCGGCTATTCACGAAGAGCGGTCCAAAATGGTTGGAATCGTTTTCAAGAGAGGGGAACGGCATCCAGTAGACGAGTATCAGGCAGAATTAGATCCACCACCGCGCAAGAAGACCGCTATGTTCTCTTGACTGCGCGAAGAGAGCGTTTTATCACCGCTCACTGCTTACAAAACTAACTTACTGCTTGTCTTCGCTTGCGACAAGTCACAGGTGCCCGTGTTAGTGATCAAACAATTAGGAAATGGTTGCACGAAGACCAGCAGTTCTCCAGAAGATGAATATTGCGAATTTCACTAACAAGTGCTCATCGTGCAAACCGATTAGCGTATGCAAGGCAATATCTTGCCTGGGACATAAGTGACTGGAGCACAGTGTTGTTTACTGATGAGAGTAATGTGATATTTTTTAATGATGATAGGCGCATTAGTGTTTGGAGACGTGAAGGTGAGCGATTTTCAGATGCTTGCATCCTAGAAAGTGACAGATTCGGGGGTCCCAATGTGATGGTGTGGGGAGGCGTCAGTCTATCGGGTACAATTGAACTAATAATCCTAAACGGAGGCACTGTAACAGCTCAGCGATACATTGAAGAGGTTATCAGACCTCATGTGGTGCCTTTTGCTCAGAGAATTGGTGCAAGATTCAAGCTGATGCACGACAATGCACGCGCACACACCGCTCGAGCCACCAAAACAGCTCTAGAGGAGGCTGATATTGAGGTGTTACCTTGGTCTGCCAACAGTCCAGACCTCAACTCGATAGAATACATGTGGGATCTACTCAAACGAAGCGATCGAAGTACTGACCGGCCCGTACATAACGAGCCACAGCTTATTGAAGTGCTGAAATCAAGCTCGGAGCAAATTCGTCAAGAAACTGTACGGAAACCTGATTGAAAGTGTTTCTTACAGGCCTCAGGATTGTGTACAAAAATGAGGAGGACACACACGATACTGAAGACAACAAAAAAAAAGCTTTAGAAATGCTAAAAGTTGTTGAAAGCTTTATGAGCGGGAGTGAATTTTTTGTCAAAATTGCATAGTTAATTGAAAAAATTCTAAGCTAATTTTATTGGATCGATTTTAATTAAATTTTAAGTTAATTACATTAGAAAATGGTAAAGCTAATGAACTTCATCATTTTCTAATACCTAAATCCCAGTAACACATAAATATACCTGAAAATTGCAGTGGCCCTTATTTTGTTTTGAGTAGTGTATAATTTCTTTTATGTTCTTTCAAATAAACAATATCCCATCAAAAACATAAACGTGAAAGAAGAGCCAAGTTAAATATAAAATATTGAAGCTCTAAATCTCACAAGTAAATTTTTTATGTACAGTTTCTATTGTGTAAGTGTACTTCTAGCTTGTAATGGACGATAAGGTTATAATTGTTTTAGAGTCTGGTGTTAGAAAATAGTCAAGTCAAATTTAGAGCTTGGAGCTTTAGAGATTCTCTTCTTTTCTTTTTCTCTATGAAATAGAATCGCGGATAGAAGTCCGTCCAGTCCGTAACTATAAGCAATACTTTCATTAGAAATAGTTTTATTTTACGAAAAACACTCTTACTTGTTTTCTTACTATCATAAATACGATTATATACTTTAAAATTAAAACTGAGATTTAAGTACTAAAAAAAATAAGTACTACAGAGTTGGGCGTTGTTCGGCGCTAAATCTTGCCGAGTACATTACCGTTTTCCAATATCTAAAGCAAAGCGCTCGCCGCGACCGCACTCCTGGAATAACAAAGAACTGCGTGGTTGAGATATTGGGCCACTAATGGACTGTAGTATTTATGAAACGACCTATTTTATCACACAGCGCTCTTCTTGTCCTTATTTGCTCGAAACAGCGAATAAATAATTTATATCTTATTTAATAAAGCCTCTTTGATTTAGTTAATCTAAGCCAAATATTAATCAAGGCTGAAAGAGAAAAATGTGTTTTTTTATAAAGATAGATATGTTTCTAATAAATATAAATACGAGTATATATAATTTGAAAGATAATTAATTGTAATTTAACAACAAAACAAACAAACGTAACAATTTGATAATAACAGCAATAGATGTTTATTCAATTTGTACGAGATAGGTTACGAGCGATGTAGTGTAGTGGAGATTTAATTCCATACAATCAATCAAGGCCCTGATGAGGGTGCAGCAACCAATATGGATCTCGCACTACTTAACTGGTTCAACCAATCCATAATTGCCACTGATATAGATTGGCAAATTAATTTACTCTACTAGCGATAAATACGAAGCAACATCCCTACATCGAATGATACTATTTTGTGAATGTGACATTCGGAATTTATACAAAACCTATTATTATTATTTTAAACTTAATGTTATAATTTCTTATGTCACATTTTCCATTTTATTGTATGTATAATTACGTAAATTAGTATTATTAGTTATTAGTCGTAAGGCTATCCATTCTACATTTTCCGACCAACTTAAACTTAACTTAAGTTAAGTTAAACTTAAATTAAACTTAACTTATTAGTATTATACATAATTAAATAATTTTATATTATTGACATCAATAAAAAGTGTTTAATTAATTACCTTAGTTAATAAGTCACTGGATTACAGAGACTGGATCTCAATGCCGCGGAAATATTTTATCTTGTACCGGATTTCCATAAATTTAAAATGACCCCACGTTCTTATTTGGCAGCTTTCCACTATGACTAAATGAATTTATTTTGTAGTTGAAGCGGAGTACGTGTTTTTATGCAGCTAAATTGATATAAATTATACACATCTATACATTTTATTATACTCTTTATACTTGTCTTGTTTTTTTGTTATGGTGGAGAACGGAGTGTCTTAACACTAGGCTCCCTCTGCCTACCCTGCTGTGTGCGGGATACATTCAATGTTAAAAATTTATATTTGATAGAATATATAGTAATTTTATTATTCAATTTTTCTATTTTAACTGCTCTTATAATTATTTTAACGAAAATTGTTAGTATGGAAATTTGAATGAATAGATAATATTAGAAAAAAATGTGAGGACAGCCACATTTTGATGTAGAAGCGGACGCATCTCATTGAGTCGAGGAGTTTTCTTTAGGCATTAAACGCGAATAGGACTGAATAATTGAATATTCTGTTTAAATTACACGGTAATGGTCTAAATTACTATATTAAATATTATAATTGAGAGACGAACTGATTATACATTTATATATGATTATTGTCGATGCACATTATACATTTATGTCGGAAAATTATTTAATTTATAAGAGCAGACATAAATCATAAATTTTAACTTTGAAGCTAGATAATATTATAAAAAACCAGTCAAGTACGAATTAGACTCGCCGACGAGGGTTTCGTGTTAATTTCAAGATTGTAAATCAACCGGAAGTATAAGTTATAAAAGTTAACAAACTTAAGTTTGCGGGCGTATGAACTCATTTTGTAAGAAATTATTAATTAATTAATTTATTATTTTTTTGTGCTTTATTTTACAGTCGGGCAACAAAGACGTTCTATAAGGCTTTGTTTTTTTTTGGGTTACAGAACCCTAATATAGATTTTTATTTTTATGTATTTGAATTACCAACAGCAACATTCAATATATTTTTTAACTTCACACTGTATCACGTACAGAACCAGAATATTAAATATTTCATTCCCTCGAGTGGGAATCGAACCCACGCGTATGCCTCAATTCTTCATGTTATTTCATTTTATTTACTTGTGATATTTTAGTTTTACTTTTAATACGAAAACAACAAGAATATTGTACATATTTTTTCCGGTCTGTTTCATTTCATATTGCCTGCAAGTTTTCCATTTGAAGAGCTAGTTGGTCTCAATTTCTTTAGTAAATTCAAGTCATGCATAATATAATAGGTATCTTACATCTAACTAGATGAAAACAGTTTTAAGAATGAATTTATCATCTTCTAAACTATTTGTGCCAGAATTTTTACTCACTTCCCGAGATTGAAGAAATTGTTAAGTATATGGCATACGACGAGAATTTATGAATTATCTTAATATTACTGTTTCTTATTTGTGATAATATTAATAATTATACAACAGGCATAACTTGACAAAGTTACATAATTTTTCGTCCCTAAATATATCAAGTACGGGCTATTAAAACATGATTTGAACCAGGCTAAGGTTGGAAGCTTCCTATGCAATATTCGTTATAAATCGGTAATTTCGACTTAGATGTAAATATATGTTATCAACGGGCGTCGCAGGGTGGGCTGTAGTAGCCTCCATCATAAGTCAGCGCATACTGCAATGGCGCGCCGCTCCCTGACCCCGCGCTCTATGGCCCGTGAATAATCCCCCCGTAATACTAGACGTAATGGTTCGGAATTAAGCAATTAGTTGTTTTCTTTCTGCCTCGTCTATAATTAACCTATGCGTTAAACTGATTAATATAGTTTATCTGTGGACTTAATGTCAAACTTTCAAACGCTGACGTCACATGATAAAATAAATGTTTTTCGATAAACATGAAATATGGTTAGTAAAAATAGTAAGTAATATTTGAATAAAGCGTATGGTCACAGCAATACGCGTGGTTATGTTGGTTATTGTCAGGCAAATATAAAAAAAGGAAAATGGCAGGGAAAATTAGAATATTTAAGGAAAGTTATTATTCAAAGTTTCAGTTTCGGTTAGATCGTCGGGTACCAAATAAAATTGATTATTATGTTCAAAATATAGTCGTGTTTTAAATTTTACATTTTATAACTCGTTAAACGATAATTGAGTGATGTTTAAATTTTAAATTTTTTTACAAGAGAAGGTGACAAATTTTAAAGATTTAATTTACAATTTCTAGACGCGTGTGTTATGGGTGCCACGGGTGTTGTAATATTCGTAAAGTACACGCTCTACACCAGTGTCTCGAAGAAGAGGGGCGCAGCTTATATGCACCTGCGGATATTGCCACGTAAATCAAATTTCTTCTCAGCGCTTCGCCTCTGATATTTATAGTGGACTATTGCGACATTTCATCTGTAAATTAATGTAAGAGAATTGTTTCACGTATGTATTATAAATTATCATTGATGGTTTTATGATAACACATCACAATTGTAGATTAGGAATATTATATTAGTTAGTAAATAATTAGCTTTAACAAGGCCGTGTTCAGTATACCGATGGCATGAATAACAGGCCGTAACGGCCATCTATATGCCAATAGGATTAATATTTAATGCTGCTATTCTGTGCGGAATTACTCTGACGCTGCGGTTGAGCTTCCCCTGAATTACTGCCTACTGACGTTAGCTGTTGTTGGCGTCACACGTTTTGTCATTTGTAAAAGTAGAAATATTATATGTAATAAAGTGTTATCTACCGCACCCAATTGCAATATGGCGTCTCTTTTATAGAATAAAATTTCTCGATCTAAAAAAGTCAACTGTACCTACATTAAATTTATCTAATGCAGTTTCCGTTTCCAGTAATGTAAAAATACAATTTAAATACTGATAACTACTTGTTAGAAGAGAATAAATTTTCCCATAGTAATAGCTATTTAGGGTTTACCCTAGAGCAATTTATAGGATACTTTTCATCCTGTTGTTCAAAGCAGTTTTTGTTGGAAAAATAAAAGATATAAACAGTCAAACTATGTCGGCTACTCGCAACTGTTCATTTATCTTTCTATTTAATTTAACCATTATTTAACTTTAAAAGAAAAAGGTTAATTCATAGTTTTTTCGTGTAATATAAATATTATATTATTATGTTAAACGACAACATGTACAACATTATATAACATGAAAATAGAGATCTGAAAATTAAAATCTAATACGTTAAATACAAAAGTATACATGAAATTAAAACATATTTATGAAATAATAATTTTCATTTACATTTTTCACACAAAATTCAATCGAACAATATATTACTTGTACAATTCAAGAGTAATAATAAATATTAGCGTTAATAAGATAAACGAAGAAACTAAAATTTTATAAAAATAATATATTAAGTATATGAAAAAAAAACAACCTTTTAAGTGCTACTCTAAAAGAAAAATCAGTCATCTTACAGTATCTTGCAAATTAATTGTGGAATGACAGAGCACAATGCTCGTCTCTTAATGCACGCTCACAAAGCGAAACGGCTCGGGCGGCACCGTAGTGGCACGTAGCGGTGGTGATTATGATAATGACGCGGTGGCCGCGCTTTTTGCGCCTTCCAGGAACACTACAAATCTCGACACAATTTGAGATTTTGCCTGGTTCTGTGCTACGAGTTGCATCGCATCGTAGCGGAGCGTAGCTCCTTACTCGCCTTATATTAACTACTGAGACGCTTATAAATTATGCAAGTCTCCATAATCTACGTCCTAAATGCCTTCTCTGGCGCCTTAAATATTCATTTGAGCGATCATTTTTTAGAAAACTGTACCGATATTCGAAATGCCGATGTTATAAAATTATGAGATTCTTTTCATGTAATTAACTATTTATTTTAGTTTTTATTTAAATTTTTACATTTATTATATATACACTTGCATACTTATTATTTATTAAAACTATCGAAACAATAGTGGTAGTGTATATAGAATAATATTTACGTAACTACTAATTAACTAAACTTTTGCTTGTCATATACAATCTTTACAAAAATCACAAGAAGCTATATTTCTTTTATTTTCAATGCTCATTTACCTTTTATATCTGATGGAGAGATGTGTGTATTCATCAAAGATCTTACTACATACATTTTCTGACAACTCTAGAGCTATATTATTATATTATGTTTATATCTTTTTAGGACTCTGAAGGTGACACTCCCTTGCACGATGCAATTTCTAAGAAGCGCGACGACATATTGACTTTGCTGTTGGACCACGGAGCTGACATGACGCTAACAAACAACAATGGATTCAACGCTCTTCACCAAGCTGCACTACGAGGCAATCCAAGGTATTCTTTGCAATTATTAGTTTTTAATTATTTTTTTTTAAACTTAGTTAAGTTAAATTGATAAATAAAAGCTTTTAAAATATATTACGACGATACTTACGAAAGGGAATTTAAAATGTTATATAGGGGCTCATATGTATATCCCGAAATTCTCGAAAGACCTTTATTTTGTAATTTGAAATAAACGTAACGTCGCTGGTCGTCCGTCATTATCCCTAGGAAAATGGGTAGTTATGAGACTGCCGCACAATAAACTGCTACGCGCCTAATACCGCGGCCGGCGAGCGTCTCGTGTGACGTCTTTATTACTCCCGACCACGTAAAATACGTTATGTAAAAGTACGTGTATGCCCTTGCCATTAGGACGACGCTACAGTTGATATTTAAAAAAAAACTATTATGATTTTATAAATAAAACAATAAGGTTGGAGATGGAGAACTCTTCAATCAGGCAAAACGTGTCTGGTTATTTGAACGAGAGAACATATTTGAATTAGATTGTAAGACTAGACGAATATAAACACATATTTACATACGTATTTTCATTTGAGGCACTCAATTACATGACTATACATTACCATGTAGATGAAATTAAGTTAAAAGGTATATAAAATACAATCTTCATTTTAATAATAGTTTTTAAAAAGAAATATTCAAGTTTTTCAAGTATTATATTTTTTGTTTAAGAAACTAAAAAGATACAATACTAACAAAAACTTTTTTTATTAAAATACATGCTGAACCGGCAAAAAAGTGAAAAGTAAAAAATGATAAACCTTTTAAATACTAATACCACGTTCTTAAACCAATATAACATATGTATATAACAAAGAAATCCTTAATTCACCGTGGCGATGCGTGAATTTCTATGAAGATTATTTTATTACTGGAGTTTATTTTATCACAATTTCTTAAAATTTAAGCTAAATTAATGAAAACAGTTATAATAAATAAATATCGCATCGATTAGAGAATCTCCTCCTTTATCGTCGACTAAAAAAGCAATAATTATTTCTTCAACAAAATGGTTTGATATTTTAAATGCACAATTAACACAATACTAAATACCATTGACAATGTTATTTATTAAATTATTGAAATGCATAAACAGAAACATATACATTTATTTGAAAGACTTCAATTAAACGTATTTTATGAATGAGTGAGCAAAAGTTACGTAGAATAATGAATCTCCGTTAGAGAGTCGTGCGTAAAGCGGTTTATTTGCAAAGGGTCCAGCAGGCTTAGATCAGCGATGGCCAGAGATATTATTCAAGTCACGTGACGAGTCCTAGGGAAATAATACGAAATGCGACTACGTGACCAGTTCATTATATGACGTAGCGGTTCGCGATCACTCTTAAAGCTCCTTCGATTTTGAGACCTTTTCTGATTTAAAATTTTATATTTTATTATCTAGTCACGATAACCGCGACAGGTTGTAGGTTCGATTCCTACTCGAGGAAATTAAATATTAAATATTTCATTTCGTCTCTCTGGTAACGAGGCAAAGCGCGGCGTCGAGTTAAAACGCTAAACGAAATGCGTCCGGAATTTGGCGGTGTTTTGTAAGTAGCATTTTATAGGCATATATTAACAAAATACGAAGTTACACCACCATAAATGTAGAACGAAGTGTTCTAGCACTATATCGTTTTTCCTACAACCTATCTTTTTGTTTGCGGGAGAGGCATGAAACTAGTAAAAATATGTAGTTGTTGCCTCTTTAAAAAATGAACAATTTTCATTTTATAGTCAATTTTCCCTGAAAATTTTCGTAGCCACCACATTTTTTTTATTTTTAAGAAATCACTTATAGTGATAAGGCCGCCTATGCACTGTATGTATATAATTACAAATTTAATTGTATTTTATTTGTGCAATAAAGTGTTTTGATTGATTGATTGATTGATTGATTTTATTTTTATAATTCGATCGATGTGTATTATTCTGTTCTGTTCAATTCTTATATATCGAAAACAGTCTAACAGATAAATCAGAAAGAAACCAAGAAAAATCTATGCAATCAGATCTTATTAACCAGATTAATATTTAGGATAAAAGGATGACACAAGAAATAATTTAAATATTTTAATTGATTTTATTTACATTATAAAATAAATACAAAATACTGAAAATTGCTTATATTTATATTCTAACTTATCGTTTTCTATATTCATTCTCTATCGACATGTTGATCTGCTATGAAGTAATAAATTAAGGAGATTAAGAAGCAAAGTTCGTACCTTAATCTGTTTCTGAACAAAAGCGGGCACTAAGACTTAGATCGCTAAAAAGTTTTTTTAAGATTGTTGTTTAATGGTAATCGAATAGAAGATTGTCGTAAAACGTTCCCGATTTTATCGCAAAATGAGAAGTCGCGAGCGACTTTTCCCATTCGACAAAAACGTTCGTTTCCCCTAGAGATGTAAAATCGTTTTATTTTATTACTTCCGCCAGTATATCGTTATATCAGAAGTATCCATCCTCTTCGGTTCGTGGAATTCTTAATAAAAATCAGAATGAAATTTAATTCAGCAACTTTGAATATTTATTACCGAAAAGGTTCAGTAGAATATTTTTTTAGTTTCTCCGTTTCCCTTTATTAGATGGTTGTTGAACTGAACTCAACAAAGGTATGTATATATATAAAGACATTGAAGCTCAAAATTAGGATGTTGAATTATAAACTTGTAATCAATTTAATTATGCGATCGCATGGAATGGAATCGAAATTCGTGTATTACACAGAGGCATGCGAAGCGAGGCGCTGCGTCATTACGTCTGATTAGAAACAGTTATCTCGTGCGGTTATCGTTACAGCCACCCTAACGAGCCCTTGTAAAACTTCTACTGTAATTTCGTCATATATAACGACGCTTGATAAGGTTCCGGTTGATCATTTGTGAGAATTATGTATTCATTCCTGACTGCAGTAAAATGATATTGTTAACTTGTTTGGGAGATATGTTTAACGGCGTCCATAAACTTATAAGATTCTTATCTATAATATATTTATTATGAAACTTTTGAATTGTACTATGTCTTTAAAAAATGTTTTAGTTTGTATTTGGCTTTAATTATTTCCTTTGTAAATCAAGTTAAATCTATAAACATTTAACACTAGAAGCGCCCCCGTCCCATTTTTGACCCAAACGCAAGTTTGATTGTATATAACTTTTTTATTTGTTAATTTATGTAGATGAAATTTTTTTACTATTACCAATTTTACACCTTTATTTAATTAAAGATATAAATAATTTTATAGCAGTCATACTTTTTGAAAAAAAAATAGATTTACCTAGAACTGCCGCTGGGTCATTTTTGTCCCGCCATTATTATTTTGTTATTTGAGGGTATAATTTGACATATTTTCATGCCTCGGGGACGAGGTGGAGGTGAAAAGGCGATGCGGGGGCGGAAAAAAATTGAATAGTAGGTTTAGCAGTCAATGCCTAAGTTTTTAGGGTTCTGTAGCTTTTAAGGAAAAAAAAACCCTTATAAGATCATTTTTTTGTCCATCCGCCTGTCTGTGCCTTTATTTCAGGAATGCTTGGAGAAATCGAGTTGATATTCATATGAGTATATGAATATCAACTATATGACGATCTACAGTCCCTTAATTTCCTGAAAAAGCGCCCTTAAAAAAAGATATGACCATTTACATAGTAAAAAACGTGTATTTCGACACTATAAAGAGAATCAAATTAATAAGGTACTTTCAGTGAACTTAGAATTATGAAATTTGGCAGCTAGCATCTACATGTAGTACAAGTACAGGAAAAAATCTGAAAACTATACATTTATGTATAAATCTTAAAAAATAATAGCCTGAAAAGTAGGGTAAAATTGGTGTCAATACTAAATTTTACCGCTAGTTCAAGTGAGGTATCAGATGAAAGGATGACTAAGCTAGGCTTGAATTTCAGAAAAAACACTCGATACCAAATGTGGACAATTGTAGGGTAGGTAGAGGGAACCTGGGAACCTAGTGCTATGCACTCCGCTGGCATTTTCCGCCAAATTCTGGAGGCATTACCACGCAATATTCATCATCATCATCATCATCTGTGATGTATCACTGATGAAGAATATATTAATGCATTACTTGGCCTAATAATAATATTAACTAATTTCAATAACTTATAATTTTGTAAGAGTTATTCAGTTAGTTGTCACGACCTTAGAACGTATTTGAAATATTTGATTCTTTCTTTGTGCTTTGTTTCTTGGTACTTTTATGTTTGTTAAATAATAAGAATTGATTATTAAAGATGGTCTACATACTTTACGATTTATTTTAATAATATTTTTTTTGTATTATACCAACAATCAACATAATAAGTAGAATGGGACAAATTTGTCACGACGGCGGTTCTAGGGGGGTCTCAATCTTCGGCACTTCTAGTGTTAACATGATTGTCTTATTCGGAAATATTTGGCGGATTGTGTTGATTAATTCGTCGCAGAACCCGCCGAGCTCGGATGGCGCGAGCAGCGTAGCAGCTGTGTCTAGTGCGGTTCGGTTCGATAAGACGCTATCCGCGCCCAGCATTAATCGTGAGCTTAAATATTTTAACGCGTCGCAACATTGATTTATTCGGAGCGTAATCTCAGCTCGCGGGTTGTTTGTTCTTCGGCTCCAAACGTATAGGTAAGATTAAGCGGCGCACTGTGCTCCAAATACCCACCCAAATAATTTACTTTGCCATTATCATCCTTCTATTTATAGGGTCTATTTTGTATATTTTTGGTTAGGTTTCATCTTATGATTCGTTCCATATAAATATCGACATATATATGTGTATATATATACAAACATACATACTGGCATTTTAGAATAAAATTTTGTCAGCAAATTTTCATGTTTCTGTATATGAATATAAAATAAGCTCAACGCTCCGATACGATTTATATGGTCATTGTTCCGCGTTAATTGCAGCGAATGGAACAAAGTGCGATGGCATCGTACTATCCGAACTCCAATTGTAATCCTCTCTGCTACAGTATAGCCAATATGATACTAGTTACATTATATTGCCACGATATATTCGTGTGATGTTTGAAAATTGGTACCCGTATATATTTATTTCTTAATGAATATTTAGAAAAAAGTATTTTCACAATATAAATAATCGTTTTGGAATAATAATTTTGGCGAAATGTGTTAAAAAAAATAGTGTTTTTTTATAAATAAATCTGATAAGTGACAAACAAGGTAGAAATGTCATTTGAATAAGTCATAATATGTTTAAAAAAATAACTCCAAATACGTTATAACTAAAGGAGCTGTGGCTAAAATAAGTATGGCAGATTTATTATATTCAACCCACCGGCATCTCTTGGAAAAGCGGAGCTGACTCAAACTAGAAAGGATGGCGCGGATGCGGTGGAACGATGGTGGACGGGGACGAGCCGGGGCTGGGGGTGGTCGCGGGCGGCTCTGTTATTGTGCGACGTTTGATTTACGCACGTACCGCTATCACCCTTTTGTTTGGTCAAATACAGAACACTGTACCAGTTCCACTCTTTAATGTTGAATGCCTTTTCACCCTTTACTTGTACAAAAATAAACATTAGTATTTTATTATTAAGATTTTTACCTAATATGTTTCAAGTAAAATTATTATTTTCATACATTGGTAGGCTTTTTTCAATGATAGTTTTGAATATGTAACATATTGCAGTAGTGTGCTCGGTGACTACTAAGCGCTTCGTTTCGTTACCCACAATTAGCAGTCCTGCACACGCGAGCAGTCCGCGTCCACACACTGCCTCTCCCGCCCGCCCGCGCTCACCCCAATGTACTGCGGAACCAGCGAATAAATTCATTTGTACGCAAATTGTATCGGCGCTTGCAATTAAAACTTTGTTAGCGCATGAGCTAAGATAAATAACACTAATACATTCTGCTTATTGTGGAAAGTTGTCGTGTACTCGTATAGAGAATATATTAATGTTGTTCCTAATTTGTTGGACAGTGGTGTTGGTTGGGCATTGTCGACCTCTCAACTTTCAACATTAACACCTTTAACCTACGTTAAATATTTTAGACCCTTCATTAGCAGAAACTTTATGCCCAAATCATTTAATTAAATTATTGTCATACTCATCCAAATAACTTACATGGTATAATTTTTTTTTCAAAAAATACCAATATTTGACAAAAAATATCAATTTTTTTTATCTTCATTTCAATATTTTAAAATGTGGCATTGACTGGTCAGTCACAACGACGCTTTGATAGAGAATCTCACCATTAATGCAATCTAATTCAGTTCGACTCTGCGGTTTCAGGCGAAGGCTAAGTTAGAAATTGATTCCAATAGTTTGTAGAAGCGAGCAAGTTCAGCAATTTTGTCGAGGTCATACGACGGTGCATTTGATAATTCTAAGAGTATCATATCTATTGCTTTCGAGTTAAACTTTAGATTTACAATATTTTCTACTCGAAAATATGTAACTTACCTACTGAGACTGTAACTATTTAAAAACATGTATTTAAATATAATGTAGTTAAGTAAAGTAGGTAATATTAATAGTTAAAAACCACACATATTTTTTTTTATAAAAACACAATTTGTAATGATCCCTCAAGAAATTCTCTCGTAGTCTGCAGATGTCCGTATTCTTAAAGTGGATTAAATGGGGTCGTAAGTTATCATCAACAGCCATAAAATACAGGCAGTGTTGAGTTAGACTACGATTTACGAATCGGGAATATCGTATTTTACTAACTTTGGAAACAGGATATAAATTAAAGCACTCCTCTAAGTGCACTTCTCTAATCAAAAGTTGCTATTTTCTAATTTTCATTGTTTGTTATTGGATATAAATTTTAAATTATAAATATTTTTTTTTAATATTTAGAAATATTACGTTGTAATTATTAGGAAGTTTAATTTAACAATATCTCTTTGTGTCTTTGAATTTCTTTACAGGTAACTGTATTTTCACTATATATTCTGTGTAAAAGTAGTTTATTTTAAACATTTTTTTTAATAATCGTTGCTAGTTCTCTCTTGTCCATCTATATCTACATTACGGCATCTTCTCATTTTACATATTAGCACGGTATATCAAACAATCGTCACGGCGCAGTGGCACAAGCGTGATTCCCATTCGAGGAAATGAAATGTTTCATATTTTAATTTCTTCGCTCTGGTAATAAGCAAAAAGCGCGGCGTTGAATTCCGCCACTCAACATGCAATGTCCCGAAAAATTGGCGAATAGTGAGAAATAAAGTGTCTTAACACTATGTTCCCTCTGCTTACCTTGACATAATTTAAAGAAACGGATTATTCTAAGTTTCACGCTTTGTAAGATTATTAAACTACGTTCAATTATATCGATCGATGTGTTCAAAGGGAATAGTGGAAAACTTTTATCTAATTCGTTTCGTTTTTCTGAACGGAGAAGATTTTCTTTAGTAGATACAGAGGTTCATTAGTGTAAGTTCGGTTCATTGTGCGCGGATGCGGGTGTCGCTGTGTACTCGCAGTTACGTGCACGCCTCGTTCCCGGTCTGTCTGGGCGTTCCGTTTCTTTGTGTGCTTTGCCATTGTTCTATTCGCTAATGTTGTTAGTGCACTTTTTCAGCGACTACCCTAATTTAATGCCTCTCCTCTCCTTCCTTTTGCGAAGAGGACTCGGTCTTCCGTTTTCCGCGAGTACCGCTCCCTTTACGTTTAAGACGTCCGCATCGGGCGACTGTATTTAAATTAGATACTTAATCACTCGAGTTGGTCTCGTGTTCTTTATAGCTGTTGTTGTCTTCATTCATTCAGTGCTTTAATATCCTTATACATAAATCTTGATGCTAATTGATTTAATTCATTCCATTGCTATTTTTATATTGTACAAAATTATAAGGAAGGCATCATGAAGCAGTCGAATACTGTCTTATTATACACGGGGTGGTTGTGGTGTGTGTGTGGTGGTCAGATTCGTGCGAAAAGCAGAGAACACAGTGCCGAGCCACTACATTTTCCCCAATTACCGCCGCCATGTGTATGATACAATGCCTAGCAAAAAAAATATGCCACAAAAATGTAATTCCTAAGGTATGGTAGGGTGTGTAAGTATTTTTCTTCTTCGGAAAGCGGCGATATCCTCAAAAGATACCATCGTTCTGATAAATACAAGAAAATAAAGAATATTTGCACGATAACATCAAAGAACACTGCGCTGAAGTATCTTAAAATAAGATATTTTTGATATATTGCAGACCACAAATGGAATATAGAAAAGTATGGACCTAAGGGAATATAGAGACGTCGGTCGCGCCTAGACCGCTAACACCCACTCAAATTGTGTAAATATGAGCAGGGTAATAAACTCCCGACGAGTGCTATGCTCGGATTTGCCTGTTAGAATGTTGTACGTGCATCTCCCCATTTGCCCACACCGCTCTCCTTATCCTTGCGCACATACCAAACTTCGTCGTAGTCTGCTCTAGGCACCTTTCAAGACGTTACTTATTTCTTTGAAGTATTTGAATAATTTCAATATGCAGATTTTTACGTTTTAATTTAACGTTCTTTAGTAATAACGGGAGAGTATATTAAATAGTGTAGTGTCATAACTTACTTTATAATATAAATATTATATGGGCCATTGCACGCGTAACGGGCAAGTTAAAGAATTTGAGGGTTACTTTTTAATAGCTTAATTTTATATATTTATATGACTTAGGACTAATTAAAGGCTTACTAATAATATTAATATACTTATGATTTTAATAATGTTAATAATTCCGTAATACTTATTATATTGTTTACTTTGTAATAGGTTTTATTTTCTCCATATACAATGAAACTAAGCATTCGCTGAATACCATCAGTTAATTCCATGAGCAAGCCATTAACAAGTTTGTTTATTATGATTTGACTTAGAAAGAATTGTTAACCTTTGATTATCACAACGTTTCTTTGAAATTGTATGTACTTATGTTTAAGATAATATATAAAAGAAACGAAGGAACGAAGTGTCTTAACACTAGGTTCCCTCTGCCTACCCTGCTGTGTGCGGAATACAGAGTGAAGTCGTTTATTGTTATTTTAATTATAATTCAATACTATACAATTTTCTTCAATCTATTTATAATTATTGAAATATACATAAATGCCTATAGAAATTGCTTGCTTATTAAGTAAATAAATTTCATCCGCAGCGTTTGTCGCATAGTCGCAGGTTGTATGCGTTCACCTATTAATTTCTATGCTAAGCTTAGTGGATCAGTGTCGACGCGGCCGCCCCGTATGTACCCTATGACGCATAGCGCGGCTCCGCAAAAGCTCGCTTAATGAAATATTCGAGTCGCGAGTGAAACGGACGTCGCCATTCATCACAGGTGACGCTCTCGCTGTACCACTTCCTCGTTGTTTATCGTTTTACCAAAAAAAAAAAAACTTTTTTTAATTAGCTCGGATATTTTAAGAAATATGGCTGAAATAAAGATAAAATATTATAAAAATAAAAAAATTTAAAAGTAGATTATTTATAAGTCACTCGAGAAAATTAAATATTTATCTAAATTTATATAATCATTTCTTCGCTCTAGTATAGAGGCAAAGCGCGGCTTTGAATTCCGCCACTCAACACGCAATGCCTTCAGAGTTCGGTGGAAAGTGGGGAACGGAGTGTCTTAACACTAGGTTCAGTCTGCCCGCCTGCTGTGTGCGAGATAAAGCGTGACCCTGCTTTAATTTTATCTATGAGTCTGATGTAATAATGAAAAGTCAAACACGTGATATGTAAAGAAAGCATAAATATTTCGATACTTTTCGGTGAGAAGAAAGAAAAACGTCTCTCAACAATGTTTTACGCGATATTGCCAATCACTCACAGCTCGCGTCAGTTGGACGTAGACATATGTACAAGTGTATGTTTCTTTCATGCACGCCATTTATCTTGATTGGCGCGAAGATTACTTCTCTAACAATCTTTATTAACGCCTTTATCTAAGCTTTCCTTTTTTTTCTTTTATGTTATTATTGCAAATTCTATGAATCTAATGATATAAGATTAAAACTGGCTATTTCAGAATTTTTAATTCAAATGTGTTAAGACCGTAGCGCAAGACACAAGGGTGTGATTGTAACGCGACGGTTACGGGTTCAATCCCCACTTGGGGTAATGAATTTCTTCACTTCTTGGTGCCAACCAAGCAAAAAGCAAAAGCTAGACGTTGAGTTCCGCCACTTAACACCAAATGTCTTAACACTAGGTTCCCTTTGCTTACCCTGCTTTGTGCATCATAATGTGTTAAATCATATATATTTCAATAAATTTCTGTACGCACAAAATTATTGAAATTTAGTATATTAAATAAGAAACGACAGAATGTAACGGGTCACGTAAATAACATAACTTTGTTGCTAACGTCATTACGTCTGACGTGAAAATAGTAACTGAGCAACGTGACCGCAATATCAACAATCAATTGTTTTATATTTTATCGCTAGCGATCCTGACGTGTCTCGCAGAAACTGATTCGCCTCAAATACCACACGTACGCATCTCGCGATATATAGTAATTCAATACTGAAATGAAACTATAAGAATTTCATATAATCTTATTAGGAACACAATTACATACCGAATTTTTCTAACTAGAAAAAATCCAGAAACGGGTTCTCAAGTTGACTCCTTTTGTATATTTGTTTTATACGTAAACTCTAATTTCTTATCACTGAGTATTTCTATGTCAATTTTTTTTGTATAAGGTATACCCTAGAATTAGTTACATACGTTCTCATCAAGCTATGTCGAAATTCTTATAGACTTGTTACAACTTATTTATGGTGTTAGCATCTCTGTAGTTTTAGCATGATTATATCCCCAAAAAATTTAAAAATAACATTTTTGAATATTATCTTAATAACAAAGTACAATTTAGTAATTTTAAGTCATTGGCATCAAACAATTATTCATCAAAAATCTTTAAATTACATTAAACTGAAAGAAGTGAAATTCAAATTAAATTAACAGTGCCGCGTGAAATCTCAAGTGATAAATTAAAAGTTTAAAAAATGCACATAATGTCGCGGACGACGGTCACTAATTTTTTTAATGTATGCCTTACATTTTTTTAATATATTTTTTATTATTTATAATGCATAAAAGCCAGCAATTCCTTATCTTATATGTATAAAAACAATAGTCACATGCATGTAGTATTTTTTATTAATATTTACGTTTTGATAACATATTCTTCGATAGGCGTACTTACTCTTCAATGGGGTTTTACGTTACCTGTACAGTACAAGAGAGGTTACAAAGAAAACCACAATAGCTTTTGGCATGCAAAAAAGAGCATGACTTAGAGATTATTTTATTATCAGTCAAGATGACAGCAGTATTTTTCGCGGCTACCGGCCGACGCTGCGGCGCCAGCTCCCTGTCGTTTATCATTCACTTTGCCATGCTGTCGTAGCCCCTATTTATTTATGAATACATTCTTAAAAAAGTGTCAAGTCATTCATTTGTTTATAATCCAGCGTATCTGGTAAAGGAGAATATAGCCAATTAAAAAACCGCTTACCTGATTAACTTATGATAAAGTAACTTAATTCTTGACTCTGTGTAGTGATATAAATGAATTTTAAATAAAAACAAACGTGTGATCGGTCAAGAGTTGTATTCTGCTGCCAAACACGCATTTGTGTTTCCTAAAATAAGTAAAACTACATTTTTAAGAAAGTTAATTTTCAAATTTTCAAAAAAAGTTTCAAATTTAAAATATATAAGTACATCATACCTATGTAATTGTTAAATAGATATAGAACTGGAATGGCAAATAAATTATTTCTTGGCAACAGAAATCTTTCACTACTTTATATCCTCACTTATAAAACTGTCACATATGATAATAAATATTTATTACATTGTTCTACAATATATAAAACTTTTCCACTCCTAAGTGATTGACAGACAAAGCACAGAAATAAGTGATGGACTTAAAAAATGGAAACTTGTCATGTAGGTTGAAGGTTTCGTGGAGAGGAGAAAAATGAGAGGATTTCCCGAAATTCCCATGGGAATGGGGATAAAATGATATATTCAATTATATGTCTTAAACGCAAAGAAAGTTGCGGGCAACCACTATTATATCATAATTTTGAAATATTTATTATATTGTTGATCTCTGCAGTACATAGCTCAGCGTCGGCGCTACAGGAAACTCGCGTCAGCAGCACGTGAACCTTCACGTCGTTCTCCTTTTACTTCCACGTTTATTATCAAGTGATTGCCTGGCTGCGTGATCCGACTTACCAACTATCTTTTTGAAGCGAAAAGACCGTTCCTTTTCAAGATTAGTAGACTTTATATCTTTTTTATAGTATGTTCTATGATTACAAGACAGACCTTGTGTACGGGATACCTCATCTACTACGTCTTTATGCCTCAATACTGACCAAACATTCATATACGACTAAGACTTACAGATAATAGACAACAAAAACTAGAGTTCACTTATTCTTTGGAATCTTTGCAATAAATATTTCATTTATTTATTTATTTCATTTAATTATTTTTGGTAAAACTATTATATCATAAAAAATCACATTAGAATCGCAACAGATTCATACTTCAATGTGTCATTATTATCATTTGTGGAATATAACATGTATGCTATGTCGGTACTTTGACAGTTAGTAAAGAAGCGTCTGATGTCGGCGAGCGCGGCTTAATCGCTCAGCGTTGCGATATTGGCGCCACAGCACATTGTCAGCTACGAGGAAAATTGCTACTTCTCTCGTCTCGTTTTCGCGGTCCCCCCTCTGTTGTAATTCATTGTAATTGTATTCCTCTTTCTTTTGAATAACAACAATGGTTTGATATTTATTTAGTTTTATAGCCTTTTCATTTAAAAGTGAAATATATAACTTTTAATAAATGTGTAAGTATGTCGAGGCCAGTCCTGGCGCAGTGGCAAAGCGTGTGACTAAACGCGATAGGTTGTAGGTTCGATTCTTACTCGAGGAAATAAAATATATAATATTGTCGCTCTGGTGTCAAGGAAGGATAAGTGCGACTATAAATACCACCACTCAACACGCAATGCTTCCATAATTCGGTAGAAAGTAGGGAGCGGAGTGTCATAACACTACGCCCTCTCTGCCTACCCGTCTACATGCGGATACGACGTGAAGCTGGTAAAAGAATGTAAGAGAATTTTATGTACGAGTACAATTATTGGTTACGATGAACATAGGTGATACATACTTATAAGTAATTTTAATTATAACTTTAATTTGAGATTAATACACATAAAATATATATAGTAAAGTTAGAAAAACATGTTTCCCATGTTATTTTTATACCTACCATATTTCTTAAATAATAAAACAAAATATTATTAAACTATAGTGTTACCTTAGCGGAGCCTGAACTTGTCATATCCGTCGGATTACATCTTACTCGTACATTTTTATATTTGGCATCCAGTAGAGCGTTTATACCATAATCCGATATTGACAATCGTTTTTATTTTAAGTATAAAACTAAATTTATTAAAAATCCTAGTTAGACACAAGTAGTAGATTTCCCAATTATTAAAATGGTTGGATTAATAAACGGTTAATTATGATTTTTTTCACTACTATATTATTGTGTTAATAATATATTGTTGACTTAAATTACGTATAAATTCGTATTTACGGAATTGTATACATATATTTGTGAAAGTACAAAGTATTAACAAAGAGTGCGCCAAATCTTGCTAGCTTCTGGCCGAGTCTCCCGGCCCAATTACACAGTTCGTTACCCGCTTTGGAAAGAAAATGAAAGATAATAATGATGGCTTGCCGCAAAACACACAAAACTTTACATCTCTAGAGAGACTTAATTATTTATTATATCATTTAGTTTAGAAGGCGGTAAGAAAATGTGCCACGATTTTTTAAAAATATATTCATAAATTTAAGTTTAAGTTTTTTTTAGTTTGAGCTAACTTTTAGTCTTATATACTTTTGCTAGCCAAAATATTTTAAGATTATTCGTGGGACGTTGAAAAATTACCTGAATTGCATAAGTTCACTAAACCAACATTTCACTTCGGTTCCATTCAGTGCCTACACAGACTTTAATACTAACATTTTGTGAAATAAATTGTGAACGTAGTTTTCTAGCATATTATAGATTCATATCCAGTACAATATAATATTGAAAAGACATTTAAATAGAGAGATACTTGTCTATACATTTCGATGAGATTTTTGATTCACGACACCCAAGCGACGATTAATGTCTCCCTGTGCCGGTGTATTCAGAAACAGGCACACCTGCTGAATTTACGACGCTCGTAAATTCATTGTTATTCACTCCAATAGTTCTGATGCAGAATTCTCTTTATTGTTACCTTCTCTTATCAAACGTAGGGTTTTGTTCTTATAAGAGGATCTGTTCTTTAACTACTAACAGATTTCGTGTATATTTTTAAATGTATAATATAAACTTTTGGTTTATTATTAATAAATAATAGTTAAATTAATTTGAGAGATTTCACTATAGACAGAGCTTAAAGGTAAAAAATAATAAAATTATCATTTATTTCTTTAGATATAATAAATGTAAATATATATTTTTTTCATTAAAATCTATAGATCGAATAGCTTCACGCATCGGTACTCAAAGTAAACTATACACATGATGGTTTCAATATTGCAAATTCCATAATCTATATTGTCTCGCACGTGTGAAGAGAATACATTTAATATTAGATCCAAACTCGAACATAGGAACAATCGATTATTGAATGCAAGAATCACGAGTAGAATACCACCTCTATGTGCCCATGTGCCCATGTGCAGAGGAGTGCACTTTGGTGGGTAATTGTAGTAGTAGATTGTCGTGGTCGAGTGTTCGGTGGTGGTTCATGGTCCACGTGGCACAAGATTGCGGAGGCGCTGTTTGCTCTTTGGCGGAGCCCACAACGGGCTTACGGTTCAGCGAGCCGTGCGGCGGCCGCGCGGCCTCTCGGGTCACGTCGCCGGCCAAATTGAAATATCCCCGCTGCCTTCCACTCCTTGCGCACGGCACCACATCGCCACCGCCTCCCCACTTCATATACTCCTAGATACAACACTGTGCCAAGTGTCATATGTAATTACATATATTACAAATATAAAGTGCAAGTTTCCTTATTATTTAATTTCAGATCTATTGTTTAATAAGAATATTAAATCAATTTCAAAGGTATTACAGTAATTTGGAAATAATAATTTGATAAGTTTTATATCAAAATATTAATATTAAATATAATGTATCGAGACGGTTTCGAACAATTCAATTTCCGTGCGCAGACAGCGGCTAAATTTACGTGCGCAGATTTACATGCCAACGAAATAATTTGCAAATGGTGCTCGAACGTTTCGTCTACATATATTTCATGATTTATTTCAAGAATTTTACAGCTTCACATCTAGTAGTATTACCTCTGCCTGCGTTCCTGGTGGTCTGGTTTCTTTCATTACACTTTTTTAGCGAAAAAGATAATTTATAAGATAACGCAAATTGATTTTATGGTCCATTATTTAATATGTATATTGGTAACCCCATATTCTACAATTGATATATTGTCACGATTGTCACAGATAGCATATTTGGCTTGGCCTTTTTTTAAAGGGAAATCGCTTTCATAAAGCAGACTCGAGTTATAGTGGAAGTTGTCGTTGACCGTGTAATTTAGTTTGCATGCGCAAAGCAACTACAGAACGAGTTAAAATAAGTTTGCAAAGAAATTTTCGTTAAAGAACTAAAGAATATAAAATAGAGAATGCATTTTTATAAAGTTAATAGGATATATATTTAAATTAGGCTCTTCCAATGATAAATAATATTTTTATAATAAATTATTATGTCGTGTGTTGAGTGCTGAATGATTGAAATTGACATTATTTTATTCATTTAATTAGTACAAAACAAGATATAGATTAAAAAACAATAATTATGTGCATATTTATATTACAAGAAATATTTAGAATTTAGAATATGTATGTAAGTATATATAACATATTAATTTTCTTATTATTAAGATTTACTCTAAAAATATTATAAACATAAAAATAAACATAAACACCACATACATATACCACAGTATATTTATACATATGCATAGACGTTAACTAATAAAAATAATAAGAAATAGATCAAGGCACATTGTTTAAATCGATAACCTTTGTAGAGGTGGTTGGCTTGCGAAGCCCCTTTGCAGGTAATCCTGCCCACTTGGAGTTATTGCCGCCGAGGGAAGGAAAGATTACCTCGACGGGAGATAAGGAGGTCGACGGGGCTTGGAGTGCGATTGTCCCCGAGTCAGGCGTCGAATTGTGTCAAGTGAACCGGCAAATTGAACGGCCGAACCTTCTGGATTCTCTGTTCACTAATCGTCACTAAAACAGCTATGCCTATCTCTCCCCTCTTCTGTCTTTTAATTACTCATTAGGAAAAAACCTCCTTGTTAATAAAATAAAAATATTATCATTTAAAAAAAAATTTTAATTCTACGCCAAGTTTAAGTTTAACGAAAAAATAACATATAAAACATAAGCCCGTAGTAATCAGCAAACCATATAAAAAAGCTTAAGTTGAATCAGTCGACACATAATATATGAAAAAATGGTAATTTAATATTGAAAACTGTAATTCCATTGGATAAGGTGTGATTCATTAACACTAGCAAAATTCTGAGTGACGCTAATGATAGGGCGCTTAGCAATCGTAGCCACGTAGCGCCTTTCCAATTACGAGTGCTACGAGGGCAGACGGCAGGCGACGGGCGGCGGGCGGCTACGGCCTGAGCCGCGCCGCGTTCCATTCGTTACGGGACGTGCCACTAACATCTGCAGCCTCTATAACCTCGATAATTTGCTTTCCATTTTTCTTATTGACTCATCTTTTTCTGGAATACAAGTGAATCATAAATATTATTATACGAGAAGAATGAAGTATATGAAGAAGTAATCATTATGTGTTAATATGTTCATATTTTATTATTGTAGGTATATATGTTTATATGAAATGTTTTATGACATATTGCTTCTTTTTTTGTAATCTGTTGTTGATATATTCATCTTGTTTTTTAGCTTCCGCATATAGCAGACAGAACTAGGGAGCCTAGTGTTAAGGCACTCCCGTTCCCCATTTTCCGCTGAATTCTGTAGGCATTGCGTGTTATGTTGCGGAATTCAACGCCGCAACTTCTTCTTGCTTTTGTTATTAGTAAAATAAGAATCATAAATACACTGCAATATAAAGATTTATTTTTACAGTTATTAGAACAATTTATTTTTACGATATCAATATTCTATATGAAAACACGTAAATATTATACAATTCGTCCAATATACAATGAAAATTATAAATATTGTCTATTTTTACAACATGATACTAGTAAGAATTATAAAAAAAGTTAGTAAATGAAATTAGAAAATTCAACAAAACACTCCACGTGGAATTCTGTGATAAGGTGAAACTTTTCCCTGCTCGCAAATTACACTGAATTTCGTTGATAGAGAGAAACTTTGTTGAAATGAAATCACTTGTACGGTCTCTACAACGTTTCTCTGTTTTACTTTCTGCCAAGTCACCCTATCGTGATTCATGCCTTTTGGGACGAGACTAAAAAAAGAACTAAATTGAGTTTCGTTTCTCGTTACCCTAATTTAAATTTTAAATTATCTTGCGTAACTTTTCTTATATTTATCCTTTTACTGCACAAAAAGAGTATGTTGCTTGTAAGATATTTAAATGCATAAAAAATTGAGCTTATTACGATATTATATACTCACTGTAAGTTTAATTTAGTTAAGTTGATATGTTATGACTATTTTCTTATAAGTGCGACTGATAAGATTCAGAAGCGTTTCTTACGAATTGCTTGTGATCTTAATTTAGCAAGTTAACTAATGAAAGATGAGACAAGCTGTGTTACTTAATAACTGTAATCAATCTGGTATTTACTACTTCAAAGTAATGCACTGACGTATATAGAGAAGTAGCGGTTAGCACCAGAGCTCAGCGCGGATTCAATGCAACCACTAGATGTATACGGAGTAATGTCGTTCCATTATGATATTGCCCACTAAGTGAAATTTGTTTTTACGAGCTTCATAAAAGTATGTTTTTTTCCACCAAGTCTCTCGGAGCACAACTGTTCTTACTGCTTATCTGAAATTTGAATGGAACTTAAGTTTGCTCCATTATCCTCGTAATGATATCCATTTGTTTGAGCGTTATTTTCATTTCAGTATAAAAAGAATGCCACAGGTTGCGATGAATTTACACTTTGTAGCTAACTCGCTCCGTTTTTATCGCAATAAAAAAAAGGAAAATCATAATTCAAATTTTCCAAATGGAATTAATGAGCCATGTGGCTGTCATACAAAAGTTTGCATTCAGCAAACTGTGACGTACGACTCGAGTTTTATTGCGCTGTCAATGCGTCACAATGCGTCGCGTCCGGAGCACGGTCGGTTAACTTGTCAATCACGTAATTGACGATGTAGCTCTTTGGCGTGCAGCGCTCGCCGGCCGCCCCCTGACACAGGCGTTGCACTCGACGCGGCGCACGTGCCGATCGCCACCACTTATCTATGATATTATCGCCCATGCACCACTGTTCTCGTATGTCCTATGTTTATATTTTATATTTGTCTATCTTTTTTAAAAAAAATATAGCCTCGTATCTATAACTCACATCTACTAATACAGGATGTGGTAGATCTATATAAGATATATTGTTTCTTTAATGACTTTTTAAATAAAATTTCAATTATATCATGCTAAATATATTCCAAATTGTACAAGTTGTTTTCTTACCATCTGATCTCTCTCGCATGTTAATTTTATTTTTCATTTACTACTAAATATTTACTGAATTTTTGATACATAAGCAATGTTTAATATGTATTAATATCCTATACTTAAAAAATGCTACTATAAGATACAAAATTTTATATGTGTACAATATTTCACTATGATGGGTTGAATACTTTTTCACGTTTATAATGTTGTGAAGTTGAATTCTATAACCATTTTATAAGTTTTTACCTGGTAAAGAAATACGATATGTATATAACATTGTATGAATTATTATTATTATTATTATATTAAATTTACCTTAATCTATGTTTTTTACAGGTACTTTAACTATATATTTCTTGAAAAAAATGAAACGCATGTAAGTATAGCATTGCAATTAATTGTTTCCAAACACAAGTGCCGTAATATTATTATTTTATTGAGTTAAATATATGTATATTTTAATAATATTTTAAGCTTGAAATAATCTTTAAGCTATAAATTTGAAAGTTTGACATGGACATCGACATTTATTTCTGTCACCATCGCTCAAGATACGGCAGAACTGTTCGCTTTAACTCCGAATAGAAACGGAGACATTTGATTTTAAGCCTCGCGTACTATAAGTGTTATTTCTTCGGGAGAAGTATTATTCTACGAGCGCAGCGCAACCCCGCCATCTCGAATGCTCCATTTAGTTCGAAAGTTTTTCTCGTTTATCACCGTTGGGCTCTCAGAGGCAGAGATTTTTCCTTTAGATTTGTTGTCACACCGGACCTTTTTAATGTACCTTTCTTATCGTTACAATATGAGGGGTAAACTTATTAGAAATTATATTAGCCAATAACCTGTTCAATATATCTATATTTTTGCAGTCTTTATTGCCTATATATATTATGTATAATTGTATATAGATATAACGTAGTTACGTTACGTAATATGTGTTATAACTGTACAGTTACGTCGTTACGCTGAATTTCTGAGTTCTCTTTGTGTAAAATTTTTAAATCCGATAATATTAGTGTTTTGTACTTAAATAAAAAAATATTACAACTATTTAACGGTTTTTCTGTGAAAATACAAATTCTTACAGTAATGTTTGTTTTAGAAAAAAAATATATTAAAATTTAAAATAATAAATATACCTACGCCATAATAAACACAGCAAAAGAGATAATAATAATAATACAAAAGCTAAACATACAATTTATAATATTAAGAATGTCTCTGTCCAACTCTCGATTCTGTGACGAGGCTAATCTACCCTCTTTTCACTGTTGTTCCGCAGCTTAATTAACGAACCACCCTTAGCACCAAAAGGTAGGCCTTATCTCGGCCGTCAGACATTCGCTGTCGCGATGAAATCCGCGACAGCGAATTGTGGACATAAAATCTCTTTATTCGACTTGTGTAGGATTTTTGGATGGCAAAGTTAAATAAAATATTTGTAAAATGTAGATGAATATTATTAACGTACAATATGTATTACGTATAATATGTATGTATATATCTTAATTGTCATCTCTAAATATTGGTTTACTTAAATAATACAGTTTAATTACAAGTAACAAATTCGACGCTTAAGTTGATCTTGCCTCTCTATCGCTTGTTTCGCGGTCTCGCTTGCATGCTCGGCTCAGGCGGAACGTGACAATGAGTCATGCTTTTTAGTGCATGCAGCCGGCGTTCATACATTTATACGACGTCATCACGCCAAAACATAAATAATTGTTTTTCTTATCTTAAATATCTTTATCTTCGTTTTTTAATGTATAACAAAGAATTATTCTTTTATTTCAATGCTTTATTAATGTCATGTGTAGTAATAAACTAACAAAAATGAAGCATTTGTAAAATTGTTATAGCTTCGATATCAATTCCTTTGTAGGTTGTACATATAAGAGCGGTTTCTAGGCACGTTCCAGGACAATGACAAACCTTTTTCTTTTCGTGTGACAACACGAGTTCTGAGATTAGAAAATGGCAGCCCAACTTTTCTATTTATATCAAATATTAATATTTCAGTCTAATGCTTATTTTACAAAAAAGTACGTAATAGTAACATTTTTGTGATATTGTAAATCATAATAAAAATGACAAACTAATAAATGCAAATACAGGCGATTGCCGTTCTGACTCTATTAAAATATAAAAAACGCAAAAATTTTTAAAAATCTATCAAAAATATATTGTTTAAAAGATATAATATTGTACGTAAACATATCAGTAAATCATAAAGACTGTAGCAAAACTTGACTTGTACAATATTTGTGCTAATAAAAAGCTATGACAAGGGCATTGTTGTCAAAGACAATTGTCTGACCTATTTTTGTCTATAAAGAAATTTGTGGTGATTTTTTCTTAGCTTAATAAACTTGTGCTTTTTATATTAAAATACTATTGCTAATATACTCGTATATATGTAGGTTATCTTAATTGATTTTGAAGAGATACTCATTCTTTTTCTTTAAACTAAAAGCATATATTTTTTTGGCCAATAGACTGGTTAATTCGGGAGGACATTTAATACATGTTAGACTAAAGTCGATCGAAGATAAACAATATTTTGTGCTGTTATATTGCAAAATCTGGCTTAACCAAATTTGAACTATTACGAGATTGTATATCTTAAGCGTATCTACAAAAAAAAACCATAAGGTATGTTTATCTACCTTCTAAGGGTAACCCACAGTAACTACAGCGACACATTATTATTCCGTATCTAATTAAATGTGCTAGATACATGCACGTTGTATAGATCCCTTGAAATTTACGTTAAAATAAATATCTTAGATTATTTCATAGATTTAAGACTCGCGAACTGAATGCCAATTATATACGTATATTTGAATCTAATTTATTAAATTTTAAAACAATACAGTTGCAATCAAGATAAAAATAGAATACAAATATGCTAATCTAATATTGAAGCTTCTGCTGAAATACGATTTTGATATTTTTTATTGTATATATTATTTTTGAAGCACGCAAAGTTTTTATCTCACAAGTATGTGAGTTAACCACACATTGCAATCCCTGCGGCATGCTTCATTCCGTCGCATTTGCATGTTGCATTTACACTAGTTACTCACTCAACCGCGTATTATTATTCCGGATTCTATTATTATTCTGCTCTTCGTTTAAAAACACTCTAGAGATACAACAAACGTTTAATGGTGAGCGTGTAAATAAATGTTTATAGTATTAAGTTTATTATAAAATATGTTTCTTTTTGTGTGTTGTTTTTTTATATTATTTATTATAATAATCAATTATTATGGACGCCCCAGAAGCTTGAAATGAAAAAGAAAAGTATTTTAATTAATCATTTCTTTATCAATGATACTGTTTAATTTCTTATCAATAATTGCAAAACGTCATATTGTCAGGGTAAAGAAAACATTACGAATTTTCTTATATATGTAAATGATACCTCGAAAGTACGATAAAAATAAATGCAATTACCAGGCATATCTTTCGCGATTTCTTTGCTTCTCAATAACTTGAAAACTATCACCGCCAGCTCTCGCGGGTGGATAACTAATAAAGTAAGTTGGAGAGGAAAAGTAAACTAATATCGGATAGCTCTGAGCTACCGCCGCCGCCCGCCGCCGCCCGCCCTCGTCGTTGGCCGCTGCAAGCGCCATGGGGACATCATACTCGCTACAGATTTATTACTTTAATATGAGCACTCCATCCGCCTATGAATGTCACCGTTACTTTATTCTACTTTTATGAAAATATTTATCAGTCCGTTACATAGGTGTTTTACGAAACGTTGTTATACTATTGCATGCGTAACGTATAATATTGTTAGATATCAGAAGTCGTCAACGTTTCTGAAAACATATTTATAAATTATTTGGTGTGAGATTCTACGTAATTGCATTAATTGATAGATATGTTTCACTTAATTACAACATTTCATACGAGTTTTCTTCGAATAAGGGGCGGGGCGAATGCCTACATTTGTAGTCATTAGTCAATTATTTAACACAGAAAAAATATATTTTAATAATAAACAAACAACCAAATAATTAAATTTAGTAGATTTTAGAATCATTAACAATATATTAATTATATAAAAATGTACCCATATTTTTACTTAAATCACCTGTTGTCATAACAAAAAACTAAAAAGAAAAAACATTTTCCATTTAAACAAAATCGTAACTAATAAAAACAAAACAATAATCGTTAGCATTTCTTCTCATCATTCTCACTTTAAAACTCGTTTCATAAACTTTCTTAAAATTTCGCGAAAAAAGTTTTGGTACAAATTAAGAGCGAATTTCACTCTGTCCGTTTAGTCATTAGTAATTTCCGAGTTCTAATGAATTTTCTTCCCCGACGTTGAAAAATGAATTTGGACCCTCACTTTTACCATTGGGACATCTGTAGCGCGTACTACTAAACCTGCATCGATCCGCGGTTGCCGGGCCGGCTCTACGCGTATAGCGGTGCCCGCCATTTACATATTTCCATGGCATGAAATTATTTGGTATAGAGAAAAAAATCTATTTCGAGTAGGTGTTTAATTATTTAAGTATTCTTAGCTAATAATGATATTATGATGATGATACTTAATTCTATATAGATTTTATAAAGATTAATTGATTTTATAAAATGTAACGTTTTAATTATAATACATCTAATTTCTGTATAAAAGTAAATTGTACTTAAATGGTAAATATTTCGGAAGAGCGCTGTAAAGCAAATCGGGAAGCGACCCCGCCCCGTCCCCGCTCCCCTCATTACCCGTAACGGTGGCCCATTAGGCTCACGGGCCGAAGTGCCCCGGACCGTAGTTAATCCACGTCCTCATTCTCTGTTATTTCAAAGGTCTGATCTAATCTAAACAGGGCTTAGGATCCAACAGCGCCTATATTCGCGCGACTCGTCCCTTTTATGTACTTAACTATCAGAATACCCGTTCCCTTCGGTTATATGACGTTTGCCTTGCTATAGGAGGTAATAAAGCTTGCGAAACTTCAATATTACAATATGTTGTTTATTAAAATTCAATACAAACTCTTTTTGCAACCAATTTATATTATTCTTATAAACTGAATTTGAAAGAAAAATATCCTATTAGTGAGCTAACGTGTATTACAAGGAAATATCAAATATTACTATAATGCTGAGTCGAACGGTAGCCGAGCGTAGCAAGTGAAGGCCAAAGTAGAAGGGTCAATTTAGAAGCTATTATACGGTAGCCGTTAGAAGCCTACTTCCGGCGGCTGCACTAAGCTGCCGTGTTCCAATCCACCCGTTCAATTTAGGCCTTTCTGTAAAGCTATTCAACTCTTACATTTACTGTAAATACCTCCACCGCTAACATCGGTGGGCTTTTATAGAATATTACTAACGTGATACAGAGCTACTAACATTTAGATCGTACCTATTTCAGGTACCTCCCAAAGTGAAATTTATTTCTGCGTTTTTGTACTCTCAAACTATTTTATTTACATAGGTATGTAATCTATGTGAATAAGTGACAGCAAAAATATTTGTTTTATCACATCGTTCGCCTTGCTATGAGAGGAGCTCCATAGTTACACTGTAGCTTAGCAAACGAGAAATTATGACGGCAGCGAAGGATTACGTGAGTGGATGTCGTAATAAAGCTTGTGATGAAGCCGTTACCCAAAGATAAACGTAAATATCTTAGGCTATAGCTGTCGGCTGCTCACCCAAGCTCGCCTTAAACCGTTCACCCCCCGGACTAACACCCTACTGTTTTTTTATATTATCATATTTTTTCCTTTAAACTTTGTTTTTAATTCTATTAATCCCTTTTCTCCTCACATTTCATACATTTTTTATTCGTACATATTTTTTAATTATGTTCATATAAGTATTCGTATACCGAAATTAACCTTTTGTATAATTATAATAGCTTAGCTGATGGAAAAATAATTACCGTTTAAAAAATATTATTGATATTTTTATATGGTAATTTTATTGTGCTATAATGAATTGGGGAGATAAATGAGGTCAGTCGTGGTACAAGGGCAGAAAGTGTGCGACTGTAAACGCGACAAGTTGTGGGTTCGATTCCCACTCGAGGAAATTAAATATTTAATATTTTCAGTTCCCTCGTTCTGGTACCGAGGCAAAAGCGCGGTGCTGAGTACTGCCACTCAACACGCCTCCAGAATTCAGTGGAATGTGGGAAACACAAGTTTCTTAAATGGAACGGGGTAATAATGAATATAAGTGATGCTATCGTATTAAAGTAAAATAGTATTACATCTTTGGAGTGGCAAAGAAAAAATAACTCTTAAAAACGGACCCCAATTGAAGAACAGAATATTTTAACACTAGTTCCTTTGCATCTGCCCCCTATAATACATGGGAGAACCAAAAAACAGAAAATATTAATATATATTTTATAAAAACATGTTTTCAATGATTACATAATATAACATGCGAGTATTTTCTGCATTACGAATGAGGCCGAAAACTACAATTTTATAATATTGTTACATGTAAAGAGCAAAACAAAAGAATCATATTTTTAACTTGCATAACAAAATATGAAGTAGACGACGTAAAAAGTTATACAGTTATCCACAGCTGTGCAGTTATCCATTGTCCTCCATATATTGTGTTTCTCGCCGGCTCTTATCATCTAAATTAATTACATAAATCTTGTTTGCATACGTCTTAAGCGTGTGACGCTGCGCCATAATTCAAGCCAGGCTTAGGTTAACACTGCTAATGAAGGCGACTACAGCATGTCGTACCTGGTAGGTACATAGCTGTTATCGTTAATGGAATATATACTACGCTATAGTCTATTATTTCCTATTGGATAAGTCCAGTACAAGGCTTTGCAAGTTAAAGCAGTGGGATAGCCTCTAACTGTTAACGAGATAGTCGTGGGTACGATCCCAACAGTATAGCGTTGAGTTCCGCCACTCATCTTAATAATCAATATCAAATTTCCAGTGACATGATGAACGTTACGTTGTGCGAACATGTACTCGTACTTCATATTAAGTTAGTTATATTACATAGTGAAAAATAGATTTGTGAGTGTTATTGTTCTTCAAAGTGAATATCATCATATACGAGTATAAACATAAATAAACAGCCATGCAATTAGTAAATGTCATTTAATTATGCTAAACTTAGCGTTCTGTTATAATATATTTTTCAAGTTAGGCGTATGCTGCAGCGCGTTAGAAGCGCGCGGCTCGCCCTCGCGGTAATCAGCTTTTGTGCGCGGTAATTGGGTGTCTGAGCTGCCAACTGTAGCATTTATCTCCTCAAATTGAAAACTCTATAGCTGCTTAACTTCTTTTGATGCAATTGCATGCATCGATACATGGCATGCGGCACTCCAGACTTAATACAGTTGTTAATAAAAGTAGATCTATACTTTCAAACATAATATAAAATTTTTTGGTAAAATATTTTAATACATATTTTATGTCCGTTCTACACTTGCCGCCCACAGCCTACATTCAAACTACCGTCTACGCCCATCACGTTCGTTCATCGTAGGTGCCTAAAATATTCAAAACTATTATTTTAAAACTATTTTTTATAAAGTTACTTACAACTTATTTATATTAGCTTGAAGTAGAAACAATTATTCGTCTTTTTTTTCATATCTTAACACTAAAATAATTATTTTTTTCTTATATCGTTATTGTAAAAGTAATGAAAATATAAAAGCAAAGAATATTTCTTGGAAAATTGTAAGATTTGTAGCGTCGTATCTTCTTGTGAGAATGACATCATTTACATATTTTAATAAAATAATATCGCAACTGAATCGTAACAGAGAACTTGATTTAAGTTCTTACTGCGATGAATGTAAATTCACCAACGCCGCCGCAATTCCAGATTTCAATTCAGGAATTAATAGCAGCCGTCGTGGGCCGAGCCCGTCTAATATTTGCGTTACTTCCGGAGACTCACTTAGCAATGGATATGGAATAAATTAATTCGAGCAAGCCGAGTCCGTGAGTACTGAAAATAAAACATTTCAAAATGACCAGCGCTGCAGCGTTTATCTGACTGAGAGATTTGTTTTTGCAATATTCCATAGGCGGCTCACGGGGCGGTTGGCCTTACTAAGCGTGCATTAATATTGTCAATAGTTGGAGTTAGTGGAAGTGAAGTACGTGTTCCGCCTGCCGCTATCTACGGCGCAGCTCGCGCGGTGAATTCGAATGGCCTCTCATACCGCGCCGCCCGCGCCCCCCACCTCCCCGCGCCCTCGCCCGCGCGCCCCCTCGCCCCTCGCCCGTGCACCACCTCGCACCCCCACACCGTAACGCCCCATAAACTCGCGTCTTAATTTTAACTTTATTTCTTACCGCTGTTCCAAGAAAATTAAGTGTGAACGTACTGCTGAAAGATTCACTAGGGTGTTATCATACACTTTCGGATCTTTTTAATGAAGTAATATAAATAAAAATGAATCATAAATTAATAGTACTTACCTTTTTTAATCAAGTAAATTGATAGATTATTTTTTCTAGTAAAATAAAAGTAAAATTAATACTAAATAATAACAACATTATTTCTTACATAATTTCTTAAAATCACCAGTTCACGCATATAATTAATAGAATTAAATAAAACCTCAAAAGTTTTATTCACAAGTCCGTTACAGATACTAAAAGTTCCATACATTAGCTTTTATACGTTTCCCCGCCCTTTGTTTAAGCACGAATAAGATTTTTTCTCTTTTTAATGTGAGCTTATTTTAAAATGCGATTCCAACTGTAACATTAAGTGGAAAAATCCTGTAAAAGTTTATCATCAAAATTATACACTAACTTTCCTTTAATGTTATGAAATATGTATGTATACACTATTATAATGTGTATGTCTAAAATTAAAATCGTCTGGAAGAAAGATGTACTTATTAAGAATAAGTATATAGGTAAGTAGGTATATATTTTGGAAAGAGCTACTGTTGAGTTCTTGCCGGCTCTTCTCAGAAGAACTGCCTTCCGAGACAGTGGTAGACTCCTGTAGGACTGACCCTGCTAACATTTCTATGTAATTCAAAAGTGCTTGTAAAGACCCATATGAATAAAGAATATTTATATATTAATAATTATATATACTACAATTTGTTTCTTGAATTGTGTGAAAGTTTTCTCACCAGTGCAATTTTAAAGTTGCATAAGCAATGATTGGGGAGCACGCAAAGCTATCACGAGAGGAAGCAGCGCCGACCCGGCCCTCGTCCTGGCCCACATTTCCTTACCCCCGGCGCCACACAAAAACGATTATTGGGGCAATCGGAGGCACCCTATACTGCGCCCGAGAGAAACCCCGCGATGCAAATAAATTCGAAGGAGGCCGTGGCCGGACAGCGCTGCCCCTCGTTATTATTCGGCTCTCGCGGAATTGCTTTTATGTCCTTAATGGAAAAGTAAGATATTTACTTCAGGCTTGTAAAAAGACCTTCCTTTTACATTTTTCTTTGTATCCTCGGAAGTCGGAGCTGAAAATTATGCGATGGTATCAACGTGGTTGAGGATATTAAATATTAACATTACCATTCAAACGAGACTTTTATTACTTAATATTTTTACTTATCCTCAATGAATGCCACAGTAGAAATAAAACAATACAAATAAACTTTATTAAGATAAGAGGGTGTAAATAATGACGACCAGCAGTTACTGTGAACTGCCCCTTTAATTATGAAAATGTATGCGAAGCACATGAAAGTTTGTGCAATTATGCTGCAGCCGTTCGCGCCGTGCAGTGGCTAGCCACGTCCTTTAAAACCGAGCACCACTATCCACTGCTCTATTCAATTACGTACACACACCGCTACTAGAGGAAATGCACTAAGATTATGCACAAGTACGAACTAATTCTCATTACAAATATCTTTTATATCGCTCATGAAAAATAAGAATGAGAAATTAAATAAATAATCATAAAAAGTATAAAAAAAACGTGCAATAAAATCCCGTATTCGGATATTATTCAGATGGGACGAGGTCAATTATGATGCTATAAAAGTTTTAGTGCTCTCCACAAATAGACGATTTGCCGGCTGACGGATGGCTGCAATACTGACGCCGGCAAATGAGCACACGATAAAATTATCGTTAGCGGTAACGACATGAATAAATGCAGTAGGGCGTTTCGCGAACGCGACTGTCTCACGTCAGAGATGTATTGTACGTGTGCCTACTTAAAATTTATAGATACGGGAAACCTACCTAACCAAGGAACCTGGGAACCTGGGAACCTAATGTTAATACATTCGCATTCCGCCATATTCTGTAAGCATTGTGTGTTGAGTGGTGGAACTTAACACCGTGCTTTGTCTCGTTAGCGAATCGTGAAAGTTAAAATATTAAATATTTTTCCCTTCAAAAAATATTAGATATTTTAGAAAAAAAAAACACTGTATTTTTCAGATGTAAATATGTAAAAAGAATTTTCATGAATATGTAAATAAAAGTCATAAATTACGGTTATGGTTTGGATTATTGTGTAATATGCGTAATGAGCATATATCTACTGGCAGATGAGCGCATAATTCTGTTTTGGCCTCGCACAATACCAGAAATTATTTTGTAATATTTATTGCTGGCCAAAGCCGCAAACAAATTACACTAAATGTGAGCTTTTCTGACGAACTATAGTTTGTTTTTGTACAAACAACATTAGCAATGAATAAGCATTTTTTTAGTTAAAATATTAGACAGGAATATTCAAAAGATGCGATAATTTAAATATATACCGGTCGGGCCACGTACCCGGCCACGAGACCATCCAAACTACTGTTTGCCTTGATTTATACCGCACCGCTGCCGGCTGGAAATTTTAAACGTCACGCATTTATGATGAATACTCGCAATTTTCTCGCGGGAATACTGAGTTGATAGCTACGACTTTCCAGCGTGTTATTACAAAGGTTATATAATGCTAATATAAAAAAAATCTCGTAAAAAGATCAGTTTTAGCTTATTCATGTTTTTAAAAGCAAAAACATTCCGTGTCTATTCCCTTTAGTGTTCTTTGTTCATTTTACTTATTTCGCCACAGATATAAACCATACATTTTTGAATTGCATAAGTCATTAGTATTGTGAGATTTACATGTTATAAGATTCATCTGTAATGAGATTGCTTGCTTGTAAATGTCGCTCGATGTTGTAGTCACCCTCACTGTCTGCCATTCGGTACCCTGACGTCTAATCGCGTCGTCATCGGCTAGGCTCATGTCGTTCAGTTTCGCTGCTGCCATAAATCAGTCGACAACGCGTGATAAATGACTCGTTCACGATGAAAAAACACTACACATCCCTATAACTACACAAATTGCATACAATTATTGTTAGACTTTTATAATGTTATTGTTATTTGTGCAGTGAGTTTGTGCAAAAGGCTTAAACGTAGAAGGACAAGTTCTCTTGTGATGTTAATTTACAAGATTTGATAAAAGAGAGGGCTCAAATCGATGTGATCCTTACGATTATGCCGAAAATAGCCCCTCGCGGTTGCCTATTTCGGAAGATCATTTGGTGAAATAGTGTACATAAATCTAAAGTTGTATATTTTCAACTGTCGATATATAAGTTTTATGTAAATTTCTTTTTCTTAATAAATACACAATACTGGTGCTTAAGTAAACTTCATTTTATCTTTACGAAGTAGCCCATACTCGAGCGGGTTTTGTATTGAAAATGCACACCCGCTCGTTAAGCGGCGGCTGCGGTCCAACGCGTGACGTCACGTCCGCTGGTCCCGCCCGCCCTCATTAGCATATATTATATTCACCATTCGGTCGAGAATGCCTGGGCGTTTTGACCATTTTTTATGATGAACCCAAACAAAAACTCGATTATATTAATTTTTATAGTTATCATTTAATTAACTACACTCGTGTACATTGTGAAATATACATGTTAAACACAAATTAATATAGATGTAATAAAGTAAATGTAAATATACGTATATTGTATTTTATTTATATTAACAATGGCTCAGGTCTAATCATAAATCACATTTCCTATGAAGGAGCTTAGAACAAAAGAGCGCGATATAAAATGACCTACATGTAAACCTGAGTACGTATAGGTTCCCCGTCCCTATATACTGAACACGAGCAGTGAATCGAACCACGAGCACGAGCTCCTGCGAGGCTGCTTTACGACTTCGAAACTCGCACCCGCCCCGCACGATGAATGTTCCAGCGCAAGATTGCCGCCGCCGCTGAACTTTACGAGCACAATGGTTCAACCTGCAGCAGTTTTTCGCTCCGAGGTAAATTTTTAATAAGCTGACGTAATTGCATAACAGAGCGTCGCGACGCGTAAATCACTAGCCTACCGGTCAGGCAGCGAAGCTAATATTTGCATATCGCGATTGATGCGAACCAATCAATACTGCAAATAATGGAATTGTCACATAAAATCCACAGCAAGGATTGCGCGTAACTCTCGTTATTAACAGGTTTAATTGTTTTAAATACTGTAAATAATGTTTGTAAATAATGCAATACAAGTTGCGCCTCGGTATGAATGGTGGACTCTGGCAAAATTTCCATAATTGATGTTATTTCATAAATACCATTACAGATATGTTTGTTTTAATTTGCAATGCTTTAATATTAATTAAAGTTATTAACTATGTTCAAGCTACAAGATTCGATTAATTATTGGGACTGCAATGGTAATATTACAAGGTTAAATGACAAGTTCTGCAAAAATAACCTTTTGACATTTTACAATCGCATATCTTGTGTTTATAGTAGGTGGAAATAACCCAGATTGGATATTCCATTTTCTACTATTCGCCCATTTAGAGATATTATTATGAGTCGAGTAGCAGAACTTAACAACAGGGATCGTTTTTGTACCATTTTTACTTCCAAAACATAAACTGGAATAACAACACTTAAATAGTTTCCATTTAGAAGGAAATATTCCCTGAAATCTAAAATCATAAAGTGAATGTGTGAGCCACTGTCGCACAAAAGCGATACAGTCTATAGATAAAAATAATACATGTGATGCGCCTTCAAATTGCTGTGTCAAAGTATTCGTCCTGATTGCTCTATTCTGCTCCCAAAGCACTATGCTGACTTCACTACGTTAGGTTTTTCGCTTTTCTGTTATCAATACAAGGAAAATGGAATAGATCGTATCCACGCGGTTAGCCAATTAAATGATGATTTCCTATATAAAAACGTAAATGCCATATAGTTTTATTTATATGACGCAATAATTTATCTTTGGCTTAATAAATTTTTGTATTTATTATCAGTACAACTCTACCGTAATCCCTATAATATAGTATTAATTTGTTGTGTATGAAAATACTTTGTATTCTTGTAATATTTTAAACCCTCTTTTCTATTTACTTATATGCGTGTTATCACCTCTGTTTTCGTATCTTCCCCAAAGTGCGGAATATGTATACCATTTTCTATTGTAAACATTTGTGCTCTATGTCCTCTAGAGGCATATACTGTGCCCCTTTTCTCTATTAACCTAGAAAACTAAAAGTTTGTTCACCTTCCAAATACGGCAGGAAAGTATCCGGGGAGCTATGCTCGGTGAATATTTTCCTGTTGTATTGATAATGTTATTATTAAGTAGTGCAAGCGAAGAAACAAAAGTAAAACCTTAAATAAAAAAATATATTTTTATTAAAAACAATGTTTTTTCCATTATTTTATCAAAGAATAATACAAAAACTGTAAAAAATTATGTTTTGATAAATTTATTCAGTTCGATTATCTGCTATCATTGTTTTATTAAATACATAAATTGAAGATAAAAAAATTAAGCTCAAACGGAAACATCATGTTGTCGTACACTTTCTCACCATTTAGATCAGTGACCTCAGTGACAAAAATCTACGCTATATTTTGTCATAAAAGGCCGGACGACCAATAGCCGTTGTGCAGCTGATCGAATTGTAGGAATAATCAATACACCCAATTGAAATAAAGTTTAATACTTTATAAATTGGATTAATTTATTTCACAAGATTAAATTTAAAGTATTAAGTAAAATGCAATGAAATTATACTTTTATTCAAATTAATTAACTTCATTTAATAGAGATTAAAAACTCCCTTCGTAGGTAATTTCCGAAAATATTAAAACACATGTTTCAGAAATTTATTTACTTTGGCTTAACCGACATCAGATGAATTTTAAAGTTATTTTCAAACAAAATTTCATATTTCCCCTTTAACTCCATAGTAGGATGAGTTCTATCGACCTTCCTCCTAAATTTCATAATCGTAGTTCGAATATTTTTGGAGATTTGTAATAATGCAAATAAAAAGAAATAGATGTAACAAAAAAAACAAATTCTGAACAAAAATTAAAAACCAACATGTCCACAAAAAACCAACCAACAAAAAATTTTATAAAAAAATATTAAAAAAAAACAAAAAAGCCCAATAGTTTATTAGGATTAACAATCGCGACCTCTTTAAATTTTGCGGGGTTCCTGGTACAGATTTTATCGATTGAAGAATTACTTATAGGTAACTGATGCTGTGAATAGTAAAAAAAACTTAAATAGATACTAGTACTTATCTTATTTCTTTATTTGTAGTGAAAATTACGCAAGAATATTTTTTTTTTAAACTGACGTAGTAAGTAGGAAATATTGAATAGTGAGATATATTTACTTAGACACAAAATATCTATAGGCGTGGCCGGCTTCGAGTAATTTAATTCGTACTGCTCTAACAGCCTTCGGCCGAAACGTCCAGATGAACGGTCACGCCGCCGAATTTACTTTATTACGAATGACATTAAGTGCCCTATTATTGTAAACCCAATTTATGTAACAAGGAACTGGCTTGCTGTCTGTGGACTCGTGATTACCATTCCACTCGGCGAATTAGTTGACTAACTTTCTATTACGGCGATTACGGCTTGAGCTTTATATTTTACTCAACTCATTCCTAATAAAAAAAATCCGCTACTGTCTCTGGAAATGATCATGGATATGTATAATTAATATTTTTAGTAAGAAATTTTTCACCATTTTTTTAAATATAAAATATTGTAAGTAGGTACTTACTTATTTTGGTAATAGTGTATTTTTCCTATATATTATATGTTAATTTTTTGTATGTATTATATGTCGCCATACTTTATATGTTAACAATCCATATTTTTAATTACCATCTAATATTATTGAAAATTAGGTCCACACTGCTACTACAACTTTTAACACATTAAAATACACTCAAAATGAAAAAATATTGAATAACGATTTTCTTTCAAGTACACAATCTTTCATTCGTTCGTATACTTGGGGGTCTTTCATTAATGCTGGGACAAAAACCAGCAACATTCCTTTTCATCGGTCGAACAACACCAATTGCAATATTCTCTTCGATTACGCTAGAAACAATTTCATTTGGCTCATGGTCCTTTCAGATCGTATGTAACAATGAGTTTAATCCTATTAAAACGGACACACATTGTGCCAGAATTGTACCGTGGTGGCTTTGGTCTGTCGCCGTTCACGTCCGCTAGCCGGCTGCTGTAACCGGAAGCAAACCTTAAAGAGACTTAAACATGGCTTAATTTCCCTGCCTGTGCCCCAGTGAAAAAGCTCCGCCTAGTTGAAACACAACTGTGCTGGGAGGAAATAAAATAGCATGGGAAGCGATGCGGGCGTCGGACGAAGCGATTATGCAGTCGAGAATAATGGGCGCCGGTCTACATGCACGTTTTTGTTTGTGGTCTGTGACGCGATTTATTCGCGAATTTCTGCCATCGCTGAAGTGAGCACTATTCACAATAATTGCTTTGAGCAAAATTTTATGGCATGTAACTTTAATTTATGCACGCAACTCATTACTATCCCTATTCATTTAGTGATAAAACATTTAATAATCATATAAGAGACGAGTATATATAAGCTAAAAATACAAAAACAGAAAAATAGTTATAACAGGCAGAGTAACCGCATTTGTATAACGTTATAATAAAACTGTGCCATTAAATTTTAACATATCTGATCGTACAGTTGCATGAAAAAGGACATTTTTGTATAAGCAAACTGAATAGTTTTTGATCTTGTTAGACAAAGTGTATTCAGCCTCCGAATAAATAATATAAAAGATATGTATATATACGTAGGTGCATTGCCCTTCAACGTAGGGTAACTTATTTTTTGTTCCTATTTACATATATTATTCGTCTTATGAAAAACCCTATAAAGAATCAATCCGTACTTAAAGGTAATTTAAGCACCACTAGGTAGTGAAAAGGTAACGGTTAAAGTTGCACGTTGGCGTTTGACAATGTAACTTGAAACGCAAATGCAATCATTCTTAGGGTTCAGTAGCTGAATGGCAAAAACGTAAAATTACGTATAGATTCGCCATATCTGTCTATCTGTTCGTATGTCACAGCCACTTTGTTTCGAAACTATTAGAATACACACACACTTGAAATTTAGTAGGTAGAATGGTAGACATTTAACGTCAGTTTTTAAAATATATAACAATAATATGATTTCTAATTAACCAGTATTGTGTGCTTATATAGGGGTTCTCTAGGATATGTAAATGATTTTAAAATAATAACGACGATATAAAAAATGAACATTTAATTTTATTAAACTAAATCGGATCGCTGAATCAGCATTACAAACGGTTAAAGGGATTATCGTAAAAATTCGCTTTCTGCTTCGGCAGCAATATTTTCTCAAAAGATGTTTCAAATTGCTCGACTTTTATTGATCAGTCTTTTAAGTTGTTCATTTCTTTCATAAAGGAGTTAAATCTATTGAAAATGTGTAGTTAGTCTCTGTGGTCTGTGGGACAATTTATAATAGTTTTATTGAGTTTAGACATTATGGTCTCAGAGCCAAACCAAGCCAAACCTTCGTTACTTTATAAAACCTGAAAGTACTTGTGCACATACACCCAACACCAATTTTCTTGAAATTATAAAGCTTATTTTTTCATATTTTCCTAGGCATAATATTAGAAATGACGTTATCCATTGCCAGAACTAAGTAAGAGTTTTTAACCCCTACCAGACACCTCTAAATCCGAACAAGCTATATGCGCCTACGAACATATTAGAAAACGAATGTTGGATACTATTTTACCCAAACTCCATATTCTCTAATAGTGCTTCCCGGGGTTGGGTGTATGTGCACAGGAACTTTCAGGTGTTATAACGAAACGAAGGTATGGCAGCTTTTGACTCCCTTTCTGTTACGCCTCCTCTGCCTACCATGCTATGTGCGGGATAAAGCGTGAAACTAATAAAAACTTTAAGGTTATTTTTGAACGTTTCTATCTTACTTATCATAATACGATATATGTACAGTAAGATATTTTGGATTATAGCAATCCATAAATAAAGAAGTATTTCTGACCTTATTATCATTATTTACTTAGATATTATGAGCAAATTTCCGCCTGGCAGTGCAAGGATCACTTTACTGGTACGGTAAAAGAGTTCACCACCGTTATATCTGCCATAAACGATAAAATTTGCATTTATTGGTCGTCTTCAGTGTCGTAAATTTACAGTGAGTGAGCTGAAAACGACATTTTGAGTGAATATCTACGGCTATTACACCAGAAACAGCAAAGGGTATAGATTCGTGAACTTACCGATGTGCAATAATTGAAATCACCGGTCAATTAATGGCCATGACGGCTATGACGGCTGTGATGCGCTCCTGCTGCATGCCAATTATTGTAGGCAGTGCAATCACCCAGTTGATAGTTTAAAAACGATTTATAATTAAAGTTAAGTTAATCTGTGGGTAAAAATTGACAATAACGATGAACAAGTACATGGAAATGCCAGAGCAAGAGAATAGAGTTCATGTTAGCAAAGTTAGTCGACAACTAGTCCTCCTAAAGCTTTGTGTAGTAATATATATTTTTTTTATTTGAAAATATTGATAATATCATTAGTGGTATCAAGTATTAGAGGAGATAAGAAGTTCTATCATTACTTTTCAACACCTAAATTTCTAAATTGGAGGAAATATTTTTTTAAGCAAAGAATAAAAAAAATTAACATATAGTTTTGCAATGAATTTACTAGTTATATGTTACTATTTTATGTATGTACACAGAAACTCCTTCCATTCTCTGCTAAAATAAAAATAAGGAAAGTCATTGAACGGTACATCCGTGATAACGAAGTATCGTGAAAAGGAATAATGTAATGAAGTTGAGTTGAGGCATGCTTGGTTCCCGGGCGACACAATGGGCGCGCGGAGACGGAACCGGATAGCGCCTATTGCCGGCAACGCGGGCCGATAAGAACCGCCACGACCGCTCCCGCTCCTCGCCGCTGCCGAGCTCGCCGCTGATTTATGTACGACGTGTCTCCTTTTTAATGAGTCCGTAAGAAGATATCTCTTTGAACACTACAATAAATTTCTCAGCTGTGACTTGCCAAAATGCCTCCGCATCGATATCAGCAAACAAGCGCAGTTCCATTCCGTTAATCTGACCGAACAAACGTATATAAGTCGTGCTTATCTCCAGTAATGGCCGTCTATCTAGTTGATCTGCCAGCTTTATTTATGACCATGTTTTCCTTTACACGCTCCTTCCAATTTGCGGAGAGTGAAAGGGATTGTTATGAGGCTGCCATGTTTCATAGCAATAAACATGTGTATCCAAAATAACAACATTAAACAATTTCCTTCGCCGCTGTTACGCGTTGCTTGCTGTTGTTTTCTTCGAACATTGTTTACCCTGTTTTACAGTGAATTCCAAAACTATTTCGATTTAGTTCTCCCGGCTCGCTAGGGTTT